>JAFBJS010001225.1:29036-99118 GCA_016785265.1 Paraplagusia blochii
GTAGCAGACAGTTGATGACGCAGACCTCCCCCTCTCTTCAAGGTTGGTTATTCTAGATGGGTATAGATGGCTTCCTTTACTCCTCTCTCAAACCATCTGTCCTCCTTGTCCAAAATATGCACATCTGAGTCCTTGAAAGAGTGTCCCCTTTCATTGAGATGGAGATAAACCGCTGAGTCCTGTCCTGATGTGGTCGCCCTCCTGTGCTGAGCCATGCGCTTGCGGAGTGGTTGTTTGGTCTCCCCAATATACAGATCCGAACACTCTTCACTGCACTGAACCGCATAGACCACGTTGTTAAGGTTTTCCATCGGAATTTTATCCTTGGGATGAACCAACCTTTTTCTGAGTGTGTTGCCCGGTTTGAAGTAGACAGGAATGTTGTGTTTGCTGAATATTTGCGGCATATTTTGGACAAGGAGGACAGATGGTTTGAGAGAGGAGTAAAGGAAGCCATCTATGCCCATCTAGAACAACCAACCTTGAATAGAGGGGGAGGTCTGCATCATCAACTGTCTACTACATACCATTCTGCCTTGAGATCCCATCCTAGGAAGTTTAACTGCTCATCAATACCAGAGCAGGCTTCTCCAGACGGGTGTGACAACGACTCCCATTCACATCTGGACATGTGACAAGAAAACTGCTCATTAACATCAGGAGGAGTTTCTGTCCAAAAAGGTGTGATCAAAACAACTCTTCACATCTTTGTCCAGTGGTGAAGGGAGTGGTCTAGAGTAGTATAACTACTAGAGTTCCCTCCAACAACAACCAGAAACTGATGAAGTTCCTCAGTTGAGGAATGAAACGTCTTTCAACTCCAAGAAGAAGTCCAGTTGCTTACAACTAAACCCTTTTTGGATGTAATACATATGATTTCTTAGCCAAAGCACATTCACAGTGCATTGTTTTGATCAACTTTAATGGTGCAGTGTGCAATAATATATTATAGCCCTATACTGTAGTACAGTACAGTATATATATACAGTCCTCAGTTATATATTGTTATTTGCCTTAATTTGTAATTTTCAGTTGGTATAAGGACAAGACCACATATGCAAATCAGTTGGTATGTATCCTGTAGTATTCACAAAATACAAGATTAAAGCTTTTGAGATGTTTCTTCACATTGCACATGCACAGTACATTGTTTTGATCAACTTTGACAGTGTAGTGTGCAATAACATATTATAGGCCTATAGTACAGTACAGCGCATACTATGAATCCAAAACAACACAGCAATGCAGTATTATCTCGGATAGCGTCCAATATGAAAACTTTCAGCTATTTGAGACTTAACTTGGACTCGCATATAAAGACTTGACTTGGACTTGGAAAAAGTGACTTGTGAACATCTCTGCTATCTATCATACATTAGTTTTTTTGTGAGCTGGAAAATTATTTCCAGAAAGAAAACTTTTTGCCAATCTAAATCATGCTTGTATGGTCCTGATTCCGATATCAAAAAACACCGAAATATTAGGGCAATAGTCTTTTGGTGGTTAATGAAATTAGGTGTTGTCTACACACTAGGGGAATGGGTAAATGTAGAACAAAATTTGTTAAAATAACAATGTGATTTATTTTTGTAGTCTTACCTTCACTTCCTTTACCCCAGCTGCACTCTGGACAGAAGTATAGAATAAATAACATATTATTTGATGAGGCCACCTCAACCGTTGATAACTAGGGATGTTGATAACTAGGAATGTAAAATTTCAAGGGAATACCTGTACCAAGCTCACTACGGAGAACTGGTTAAAATTAATGGCAGACAAATAAATAATAATAATAAAAATAAAACTGTGAAAGACAAAAGAAGATTGCTGTGTAAGGCAGGAGAATGAAGTCCATAGGTTGGTCATTATTGAAATGACCCGAAAAATGCAGTGTGATATATTAGTCTACTGAAGGCAAAAAATACAAAGAAATAAAGTAAAATAATTAAATGCAGCTTAATTAATATGAATATATTATACTGTATTTTCTGGACTATAAGTCACTGTTTGTCATTTTTTGGCTAGGCTTGTGACATATACCCAGGTGCGACTTATGTATTAAAACTTATAATTTTATGTTTGTTACATTGACACTAACAGCCCTAGTGGCACTTTCGCTCGCTGGTGGGATTTATACTATGGATTTCTTTTTCTTTTTCATACGACTGATAGTCCAAATAATGAAGTCTATAATGAATTAAAATTAAGTCCAAAGAAAAACCACCTCCTAATAAAAAACCTCCTGAACACTTGTTTTGAAATCTCCTATCTGTTCATTTTTTTAAGATGTTCATATTGCAAAAGCAAACATGTCATTATAAGTATTATTTCCTTCCTTGGTAAAAAACAAAAAAAAACAAAACATGGATTATATAAAGCAAATCAAGTTTTTTTATAGTATCATTTGGTAAATATTCTTGACATATAATGGTATAACTTCTTAACCCCGCAAAAGTAACCTGAACACTTGTTTTGAAATCTCCTATCTGTTCATTTTTTTAAGATGTTCATATTGCAAAAGCAAACATGTCATTATAAGTATTATTTCCTTCCTTGGTAAAAAAAAAAAAAAAACAAAACATGGATTATATAAAGCAAATCAAGTTTTTTTATAGTATCATTTGGTAAATATTCTTGACATATAATGGTATAACTTCTTAACCCCGCAAAAGTAAAACATAAATATGTTCAAATGGTTATGGGTTAGGTGCTAAATGTAGGTATGCCTTGTCTCTAAACTCTAATTATATTGCCTATATAAACTGGATTTCTTACTCTATATAACATACAGTATAACATACAGTCATTTATACTGTCTGACTCAATACCTATATTTTTCTCACTTCAGCCCTGTGATTAGCATATTGGAATACAATTTTATTCCTAGTTTTAACTACTATTATTGTTATCATATTGTTTTGAGATCTACCTATTGGGCATTCCTGCTCTAAACCATACATCATGGCTGGTTTCACAACCGTTCTGTAAATATGGGGCATCTGAATAAACAAATTAAATACAAGACCCTGGAAAACAATGTAAAATACATTCTTATTATAAATTAAATTGAAATTAATTTGTATAAAATAAATTACTGTGTCGCAGGGGCTGCTCGCACCACCCAAATCACATTGCACCATATTGTAAGCATGTCTGCGGGTAGTGAGCCCACAAGAAAGTATGTGGTACCTCAGTGGCAACCTGGCACCTGGTTGATTCGAACCTGAAGCCTTGCAGACCCAAGACTGCTTCTTGGTGCTGCTTCTAGCAATTATTATTAGTAGGAGTGCAGAGCAAGGAGAGAGGAGAGTAAACAGAATATCCCCCAGAATGTTTCACCCCTTTGAAATCCTCATACACAGAAACTCTGGCATGGAATTCTTGACAGTGGAAGGGGACACGGAAAAAAATAGAGAGTAGAAATTAAAAGATTTCCAAACTACAATAGAGTAATTCTGTGTACAAGGAACGGTGGGACAAGAATGCCTCACCAGAAACTTCCTCTTCTGCTTCCAGTGGTTTCCTTGGGCATTTGTGGCCATGTGGGCTTCAGTTACCATTTGAATTAGGTCCCACTCCTCCTGAGTGGGCTCTAGGCGATCCCACATTGACCTCTGTTGCTCTTCCCGCCGACGGCGCTGTCGGTTCTCCTCAATTAATTTTCTCTTGGCTAACCGCTTGCTGTCATCCAGCACCACTGAAGTGAGGAGAGAATAAAAAATATCACAGTGAAATGTCCTAAAATATTTTTATATACTCTATTATTTGAATAAATAATCAATTAAATATTACTTACAGTCAGTAGCCATTCCCACAGAAATGCACTTTTTGAAACGACAATCCTGACATTGATTTCTGGTGACTTTATCAATTGCACATTTTCCTTCATACTTGCAGGCATAGGTAGGGTTAAGATTTTTCTGGATTGTGCGCCTAAAAAAACCCTTGATAAATATTGGATTAAAAGAGAAATATTTGAATATTAATTTCTTGGTAATTAAAGAAAAAAAAAAAAAGAAAATCTCGGGGAGTTTCAGGTTACCTTACAACCTTCACAGGTGATGCAGCGATAGTGATAGCCTGTGGCTTTGTCCCCGCACACTACACAGATCTCATCTTTGTCCAGGTAACTTGGTACATATCCTTGGAGGAAGAAAACACTATTTATTCAGTAGGTTCTCTAGAAAGATGTGTTTATGTCCTTATTTAACATGTGAAAATTTATTTCATGCCACGTTAAAGTCAACTTAAAACCATTTGGCCTGTTAAATTAAATCCAGTGTAACACAGTGAGCAATCAGTGTCCCGTATTTGATTTAAGTATACGATTAAAAAACAAAAAGATTTAAGTACCATATTTTTCTTTGAATAAAACTAGAAAGATTGCGCTGTCACAAACTTTATGTATTTTCTCTTTCACATACATAAACACACATAACAATGTACACAATGAATCACACCCAAGAGAAACAACTTTGTAGGTGAAAAATATACAACAACTTTCAATCAATTTGATTGCTTTATAGGATAAATAAGGAAAGAAAGGAGGGAAGGAAAGCAAATTCCTCATTGTGATCTACACCAATTCACACATTGAAAAGTGACCTTTGCATTTAACCCATCAACAAAGTGAACAGTGGGATAATTTGAGCACCCAGGGAACAGTTAGTGGGGACGGTGTCATGCTCAGTGGACCTCAGTGATAACCCGGCAGCTGGTGGTTTTGAACAGAAAACCCTTTGGACCCAAGTCCAATTCCTAAACCTGTAGGGCACTTTTTTGCATAAACATTAATATTCATTAAAATTATTCCTTACTTAACAACACATTTTTGTAACAATGACTCAGGGTTATGATGGGCGCTCAGAAATTACATAGCACGTGTTTAGGTGGCAGTGGTGGCTCAGTGTTTAAGAAAAAGGACTTGGGACTGCAGGTCACGTTGATATATGTCACTGTATGGCAAGAACGGCACCATGCCCACACGCCATTCACTACAATGATTGATTAAATGCAGAGGTCAAATAGCATGGTTTGCTGCAATTTCCTTCTTTTTTTTTCTTTTTGTGAGTTTTAGTTATCCTCTTGTGGGATCATGTGGGAGGAACCAAAGGAAACCATCAGTCTAGACAGAAATATTGCAAATAACAAACAAAGGGAACAATATGTCACTGAATGCAGTTACCAAAAAGACACAAAAACACGACAAGAACTACCTTTTTTAAGCATGCCCTTCATCCACTGTGATAGGTCAGCTTGGAGTTCAGGAAAATACTCCGGCTGATGGTGCCAGTGGCTAGGGGGGATCTCTACGTTGCAGCATTCACTGTCAAACAAAGACCCGCCATTGTCGTACATGCACATGTAGTGCTGATCGGGCAGCCAGGATTGCTCCATACAAGGGGCATGGTGCAGCCGTTGGGGCTCACAGTGGCCAGTCTCTGGCCCCTCACCTGGAAACATGCAGGGGTCCACAGAAGTCTGGATGGAGAAGCTCGCCATTCTGACATGTCGGATCTCATATGTGTCTGGTATGCAATAGTTCATTATGACAACTGCAAGTCAGCACCAGAAAATATTCTTCATAGAAAACTTGAAAAAAAAAAAAAAAAAGGCCAAGCACAATTGCTAATAGGTTTACTCACGCAACACTATCAACTGGATACGAGTTTGAGAATGTAGCTAACGTACAGTCGTACAGCTGAAGTGAGATTCAGAGATTTCTGAAGACTAGGAGCTCTAATCTTGTATTCCACAAATCCCTGAGGCTCCACAGGCAGATGATGTCACTGATTAGGATATTCTGTGTGTTGCACACAGTAAAGATCCTCCAATAACGCTCATGCAATTTGAAAAAACTTAATTGAATCAAGTTTTATAGAATAATTTAAAGTAGATCTTTTTTTTTCAATAACAGTCTGCTTGAAAACTACACTCGCTGCCAACCAACAACAATTGTACATAATCTCTCCTGTTTATTAACTATCAAAACTTCAAGGGATGGATATCCAAACTGAAAACAGTGTTTAGTGTTTCTTTTTATAGCCTTTTCCCTAAAAAGAAGAGCTAAAAACCCATTCTCAGCACAATTAAAGTTTGCTCACAAAGATTTGAGGAATTGTTACTAAAAGGGTTTTTGAACTTAAATGTCATCTAAAGTAATGAAAATATTAATTTTAAATATTTAAGGAAGAACAACACTTTTTCATTGTATAACGTTGTTCCTTCCAACCTTTACACCTTTTAAAACAAAATAATTCCCTTATTTCATAAATTTCTTGTATTTACCATACAAAATATATTTCATGTATGTACATACATACACACACATATACATACATATGTATGTACATACATTTATACATATGACTATTCATTAGACATAAAAAATTACAACATAGCAGACTTATAGGAGGCAAAAATACAATTTCAAATAATGTGTCTTGTTATTAGTTTTGTGGGTTTTATGTGTATTTTGACTTTAAATTGCTTAAACAAGTGCCTTTTGTGAGGTTATTTTGCAATGATTACTGCATTAAAAAACTAAAATCAATATACTTAAAAATCAATAATCTCCCAGAAAATGTCAAGCGGCCACATGATACAACAGTTGACCCTGACATGGTTTTAACACAGACTTATTGATCAGGGTTCCTATTAATAAGTCAGGATAAGCCTGGAGCTGAATATTATTGATCTGTGCAGCCTTGCAACTCATATGAAATGGTTATCATATATGATCGTTGTTTTCTTTCAACATGCATATATATGTGTGTGTGTGTGTACGTATCAATGCAATGCAAAAAAATAATATTTATGATTACAATAGAAATAAAGCAGTCACAACAATGCATATTACCTACAAATAAGACTGATTGAGATTTGTTTTTTTTTTAAAAGGCATGTAGGAAAACACCAAAATAAAGCAAATTATTGAAGCTGGCACTGAACATGTGAATCCATGAACACATGGTCAGGCAGTGGTTATGCGTGCAGGTTTGGCTGTAAAATCCCTGCAGCTTGCACTGGTTTGAACTCCGGGAATGTCTGTCAGTCTGCACGCTTGCACAATCAATGTTCTGCCTGAATAGGATTATAGATACACATGGATAATCATGTCTTCAATGTACTTTTTTTTATCACAACATTCACAATATTCTCTATTTAAAAAAACTCCGTATTGGGTCCACATTAAGTCACTAATTAATTTACCAACCAGATTTCACTCTACCTAAAGATAGACCTAAGTATAGTTAGTAAATTTTAACCAAAAAACACTTTTAAATTTCGTCTGTGTAGGTTCTCAGTTTAGGTTTTAGTTTTTTTTACGGAAAAAGAAAATGTTGGAACAAAGTTTCCAAGAGAGTAAAATATTTTAGTTTTATAGATGTGTTTTCAGTAATTATAAATGTAATAAAGTATTAACTTTGGAGATAAGTTATGATAGTACTAATTGATATTTTTGGAGCAATAAG
Organism: Paraplagusia blochii; assembly: GCA_016785265.1. Lineage (NCBI taxonomy): Eukaryota > Metazoa > Chordata > Actinopteri > Pleuronectiformes > Cynoglossidae > Paraplagusia > Paraplagusia blochii. The sequence continues at coordinate 36,512 of JAFBJS010001225.1, forward strand.
ACTTGGATACCTTAAGAAGTTCTGACTTATATGATTGCATGTTTGCGTCTACCTCTGCTGTTTCTGCATGGGATGTTGCTGCTGCTGATGCCTTTAATGTAACTACAACTTAAAGAACTTAAGCCAATGTTAATAAACTATGAAATATTGCTTGGGCACATAAATATCAACTAGATTGGCTTCTGTCATAAGACAGTTAAAGGGCTTTCAGTTAGGCACCTGGACATAAAGTTTTTTGGAAAATGTTTCAGCTCTCATCCAAGAGGCTTCTTGAGTTCAGTTGAATAAATCTATATATATATATATATATATATATATATCAATATCTATACATATGTACTGCAAACTAACAGATTAAACTGACAGTTTGACTGCATATCCTGGAGTAGTTTTTTATCAATAAAAAATATAGATTTATATATTTCATTTATAACTTAAGTTGAAATAACAATTTGGAGTCATTGCAAAGCTCTGCCATCACTGGCCAATGAGATAAAATGAGTTAAGTAGGGCTTTATGACTTCATCCACTAATAAGTGGTGGTGTGTGACAAATGGAAGCGTTAGGGCTCCAGCAGCTGGTAGAGAGCAAAGCTGGCTGACACCAGTTTAACTTTTTGATGAGGTAATGTCCTTTATTGCACTAATCTTGTTTGCAAATTAGCAAAGTGTTAAACAGTCAGTCACTTCTGAACCTCGAAACAAGCTGTTGTGAACGCCGAAGCTTGGTAATAATAATGTATCTAATTTCCACTTATAAAAAGACTATACTATACTATACTACTGTATACTATACAACTCCGTACTTATACTACATACAGAAAATTTTATAAAAGAATATATAAATACACATATATATATATATATATATATATATATATATATATTTATATATATGTGTGTGTGTGTGTCTGTGTGTGTGTGTGTATATATATATATATATATACACACACGGGGCTAAAGGATACAAGGAATCTTAACCTTTTCCATAGTTTTCCAAATTCTGAGTAACATCTTTTGATATAGATATGAGGACACATCAGGTTATTCATCAAAGCACCACCTATCCATCTGATCCCAGGTCAGTTGCCACCCTCCACCTTCAGTGCCACTCCCTTTCAGTTTGTCGGCTTCTTCAGTTCTTACTCTTGGGAAGTGGGGAGTAATGATGTTTGATACCACCAATCCAATACTAAGTAAAATTTGGGCTGGCATTGCTGATACCATTTGCCATTTCGATAAAAAAAAAACCTGCTAATGCCGGTTTATGTAATTTATTGATAATTATATACGTTACAAATATCATACTTTACTCTGTTTAATGTTTATAATAATTTATAAAGTTAAGAAAGTCTACAGCATGAATTTCATTCTAAGGAAAATATAAACATTTAAGTTTCTGTGGGCCACACAAAATGACCTGGCAGGCTGCATTTGGCCCCCAAGCCTTGACTTTGACACCTGTTAACTAGACAAAGGCTAGGCTGGGTGAGATTATTTTAGTGATGCATGTGCAATTTCTCCAAGTCCAAATCATGCAGTTATTTGTTGAAGCATTAATTCTTTGCTTATTTCCTAACCATATATTTTCATTTGAACAAATCAAACAGCAACAGTGTTTAGCATCAATCAAAGTTCCATATTTTCTTTCTCCATACCTGCATGGAGCGTACTGCTAGAGACGTCTGTCTTGCTCTGGCAGAAGCACCTGAGGTGGACACTGCACTCTCCTCATCTGTCTGCCGTATCTTTGTTAATTTTTCATATTCACCAAGGTGACTTAACCTCAGGTGTTTAACAAGATTAGTTGTGTTGCCACAACTTCTTACCTTTTTTTACATAGGTCACACACCGCTTCTTGGTTGTTTTTGGAGCTGAAATAGCTCCACACATGACTACACTTGCGTTCCACCATTTTACGGACTTTGACTAATAGTGATGCGCAATTTGCAAGAGCTCAGGTGCGAGGGGAGGGGATGCGCTACAGATACAGACACACACTACAGAGAATGGGACGGGGAGGGGTGGTGAAGTTCAGATAGTAACAATAATAATAATACATTTTATTTGCAAGAGCCTTTCAAGTCATTCAAGGTCACTTTTCAAAAACACATACAAACACATACAGGTGTGTTTTGAGTTGTGTTTTAAACATGGGTAGAAGGACACTATTTCTGTGATCAGGTAGAGCGTTCCAGAGATGGGGAGCAGAGCGACTGAATGCTCAGAGAGCTGTCTCTGTGCTGTGGCAGAAACCAGATTGAAAGAGCTGAAATTCCAAACAATAGTGACTGAGAGTGCACGGAGTAGAGCCCCTGTGCTTACGCATGACGCACACACCCAGGCTTCCAGGAAGAAGTAGTCCCACCAACCAAGCGTCACTTAGACGACATCTCAATAATTTAGATACTTTTCACCATGTTTTCGTTTAGGACACACCTCATTTCAGAATGCATAAGTAACAAAAGTATTGATATTTTGATTTCAGAATCGATTTCAGAGCATAAAGATCCAGAATAGGCTGTATCAATATTTCAGGATCGATATGTACATCACTAGTGGGGAGTAACGGAAGTTATAAGTTGTGTGGGTATTTATGAGTCGTTACCGTCATTGTCGTAGTGGTTTCGGTCAAACGCCTCTTTGATGTGTGAAACCGGTTGATGAGAGTGGAATCTTTTAGGTATTGCTTTGTAAGTGGGTGAAAGGTTGTGTCTCAAACCACCACTTCTGTTGAGAGATGGTTTTTCCAGGTTGACAAAAATGCCTTCTTTAACACCTCTCTCAAACCATCTGTCTTCCTGGCCAGTATTTGAACCTCTTGGTTCTCAAAAGTGGTTGGTTGCCCTTAAGTGTGGGTGGACAGCTGAGTCCTGACCTGAGGAGTTAACCCTCCTATGTTGGGCCATGCGCCTGTGTAGCAACTGCTTCATCTCCCCAATTTGGAAGTCTGCACACTCCTTGTTACACTGAATGGCCTAAACCATGTTGTCCAGCTTGTGTCTTGGGATCTTGTCTAGAATTTCGCTAAAGTGTAGCGTGCAACTGTGCTCAATTCAGATGAGCTAATAATCTGCTTTTTAATAAAATAAAAACTAACTAGGGTCAGTGTTGGCCCTTTGTGTCCAGAAGGTTTCAGGTTCAAATCCACCAACTGCCAAGTTACCACTGAGGTTTGCTAAGCATGCCACCATCCCCACTCACTGCTCCCCAGGAACTCAAAGCTGCCCACTGTTTATCTTGATGGGTTAAATGCACAGGTCTCTTTTACTCTTTCACTCATTCACTGTATGCAGTGGTGTTGATCAAAATGTCACAATGACAAGTAGTTTGCTTTCATTCCTCCCTTAAGTAGAGTAATGTTTAATTTTTTATACATAGTTGATTATTGGAATGTGTTGCAATTGTTTGCTGTTTGTTTTTGCAATTATTTTTTTTCTTTAAAACATTAACAATTCATCCAATTACTTATTTGGTTTTATTGTGGTTCAGTTCTAAGACTTACCCATGTAATGGGTGATATAGATATGAGGTACCCCATGTAATGGGTAAGTCTTAGACTAATAATAACTAATAATTCAAGGAAGTCAATTTGCTTACAACTAAACTTTTTAGATACTACTTACTGGCATAATGGTTTCTTTTGATATTCTATTCTTTGATCATTGTTGTCTAATTTTTGGTTTTGGCCAAGCATTTAAAATTTTGGTACACTGCTAAATAAAATGTTTTTGTAAAATGGTTGATGGTTTTTATTGGAATTCGGACTGATTGGCAAAAATGGATATATCATTAAACATAAAATAAACATTACCATTCTGAATGACTTCATCTTTCCAGCGGGGAGAGCAATTTTCAACTGGCTCTTAAACAAAAGAAGGAGAAATTGAGTTAAGGAAGCAGTGGGACAGGGGAGAACATTCCCTAGGGATTTTTCACAATCATTTAACAGCTGAAACAACAGGAAGATATTAGTAGCAACAACAAGAGGGACATCTTCTTCTACACAGTGTGTTGTTGCTGTCACTTTTTTCAGTGTGGGAGGTAATAAGTATACCAGGTGGTTTTAACCATTGTTACCCAATGACTGGGTGGCGACCCTCAGGTGGGTTCCAAGAATTTTTAGGGGGGATTTTCTTAGAGTACTCTTTTAATGTCTCCAAAACATTACTCGTGATGTCAAAGTTTTTATGGCTTTATGCCCCATTCTTGCAATTTAGAAATACACCATTTTATATTTTAAATTGTGATACTCTGTGGCATAGGACATTCTACAAATCCCCCTTTTCCACTAAAATGATTTTGTTGGTTTTGTTTCAAATTATTTCCAGAAGATAGATGTGTTGTTGGTTTTTTCAGGGGTATAAAATGTGGCTCACCTGACATAGTGGTGGGCTTCAAGGCCAATCCGTCATCCTCGCGGTCTCCTCAGACATCTGGGTGCATACTTAACTGTACACCAGAATAAACAGGGACCTAATTGTATATCAGAATATTCAAGATCATCACTGTGCAAGACGGGTTGACACTTAATGTTGCACTTTATACTTGATGCACTTTATACTTAAATACCTATTATAATAGTGTAGTTGTAAAACATAAAGCACCCAAGGTTACATGAAAAAGTAAAAGCATCCTTCCACTACACCAAAACAAAGTATCATAAATCATTCTTTCTATTTTATATAAACAGCTGCACATGCTGAACATTTTTTTGGATGCCAGCTTTGTTATTTGCTATAAGTTTAGTGGCACAGTGTCATTGCGCTTGGTGGGCAGAGGGTGGATGGAATAAATGAGACGTAGTGCATTATACTGTCCAAAATGTCCAGAACTGGCAGGAAAACTGTTGATTGAAGGCATGGTAAAATAAGTACAGGGCCCTCCCTTGATCCTGTCTACACAAAAGATCTTACTTTGACCACCTGGTTCAGGCAATGCCAGCAGAAAATGTACATGTTTAAGATCTCAGTTAGATTTGAATCATGTGAAATAGAACATTGGTGATAGCATTCTGAGAGGAAAACTTAAAATATTGGGCAAAATACATTTTTATTTTAAGTTTGTGACAAAAACTGTCAGAGTTTAACTAACATATTTAACAATAGACAACAAAATAATGGCCTTCACTTTGGCCCAGATGCAAAGTCTCTATTGTTAGTGTGAAATTTCAGCGTTGTTTTCTTCCATCTCTTGTGCATGTTTGAAACCCGGTAAGGGATATGGACTTGCAGTGGCCTCACAACTTTCTTGAAAGTATGGAAGTGGCCATTTTGATTTGGGAGGCAGTTAGGTGGAGACTGCTGCCCCTGCGACCCAATACCAGATAAGCGAATGCAAATGGATGAATAGCTAACCAAAAAACTGTGATGCTAGTTTTAGTCTTTTTTTTTTTTTGTATAATATCATAACATTTAATTAAACACATTCAAAGTAGGTAATTTCTAAATGTCAGGTTCTACAGGCTGACTCTCATGCACATTCCAGTATTGGAATGAGACAACAAATGTCTTTAAAGTCTAACCAATGTTTATAGGGGAGTAATCTAGAACAAGTCCAATTAACAGTAGCCATAGTTTCCCTTCTCTATTGATTGATTGATTGCCTTTTATTGTCATTGTAACAAGTTACAACGAAATTGGAGTCAAACTGTCACACATGCACATGAACAAAACAGTGACAACAAGACAATTGACAGAGTGACCAGATGTACAGTGGGGGGAGAAAGGGAAAGATACGAGAGGAGAGGAGAGGAGAGGAGAGGAGAGGAGAGGAGAGGAGAGGAGAGGAGAGGAGAGGAGAGGAGAAAAATAATTTGACCCGTGTTGTGCTCCTTTAGAAGTACAGCACGAAACCAAGAAAAAAAACCTCAGCAGTTTCTAGCACATCATACAGATAAACAAGACTTGCACAGGGGGGAGGTAAAGGGGAGTGGAAATGTTCCAACGCGGCAGGCAGCCAGCCGAGCCGCAGCCATGCTGGCGCAGACTCAAGACCCCGCCCATCATACTGGAGGGAAGAAGCATCTTCGAAGGCGTTGGATGGGGGTCGGGGGTATGAGTCCTGAGGTGTTCGCTCATTCGGGTCCAAGGCTCAGTTCACGATTGTCAGCGAAAGACATGGCCATTGCCATGGAGATGTCCCTGGTAAAGCCAAAACAAGCCAGCAAACAACAGGTGGATGGGGGCAGGGTGGGGAAGAGCGTTCCCGCTGCAGCAAACTTACAGGAGAGATAGTGCTGGTGCTGACCTTGGCCGAGGCCAGTTCCAAGGGAAGTCAATGCAGATTAGATTATTTGGGTTAGAGCAAGAAGCCACATTCCAATCGACTTGGCTCACTTTGTCTATTTTGGTCTCCGATCCGATCAATTTTTGCTTGCAGAGTTGAGATTCTCTCCAAGATGTTATCCATGCTTGCGTTCAGAGCTCTGCCAGAACCCTCAATCATGGTGCTCAGCGGAAGGGGCCCTTTGACTGCTGTCACCAACTTCTGACGGTAATGATAGAGCAGGGTTGCGCCTAATCCCATCAGCAAACCTTCTGCTATCATGATTCCAATCAGATAAGCTTCCACATCCTCAATGAACAGGTCCGTCAGGCACACGTTTCTCCACCTCCCCCAGGCGTCCGTATCCAGCCGGAAACGTTCCTTGAGGGCACAGTTGCTCTCCTTTGCCAACTCTTCTGGTGTTGAACATTTTGTCAGTAACTCCGAAAGACCAGTTCACAAATTCCATGGTGAAAGTTTAAAGTTTGGAGATCGGTGCAGTGAGAGGCTCTTATAGAGACAAGACAAGACTAAAGCAAGCAGGAATGATAAGGAAGTGGAGAGAGGGGAAGATGCAACCGCTTCAGTCGAGAGCCAAGGAAGAATTGTTTATCTGAGCACTGATGTGAGCATTGGCTTGCTTAGTTTAAGCCAGGGGGTAAAAAAACGGTTCAAGGGGCCATACATAGCCTGATTTGGTGTCACATTACTTATAATAACAGAATTATAAATAAAATAAAATACGTACATTTATTTTAAGCATGCAATGCTGTAAACATTTGAGGCCAGGTTGACGAAGGAAGTAGATATTTGTGAACAACATTATGGTTATATATCCCTTCTTCCAGCTCTCAATGAAGGCGGTCACATCTTCCTCTCTCTCTCCCTCTCCCTCATCTTTCCTGCTTGCTCTCAGTCTTGTCTTAACTATGAGCCTCTCACTGCACTGTTCTCCAACCTCTAAACTCTTAACCATGGAATTAGTGAGCTGGTCTTTCGGCATAATTGACTAAATTTGCTCCACGAGAAGATCAGTTTCAGGGAAACCAGGGCATGCTGGAAGGATTTCTGGATTGGAGGAGCATGTGCTTGACAGACATGTCCATTGAGGACGTGGAAGATGCCTATAAAATTGGCTTAGGGATAGCAGGTACTTTATAGATTGGATTAGGCATTGCTTTGGTTTATTGTCAAAATCAGAAGATGGTGGCAGTATTCAAAGGGCCCGCTCCGCTGTGCACCATGATTGAGGGTATAGGCAGAGCTCTGAACACTGTTAATACCCCTGGATAGCATCTTGGAGAGACTTTCAACTCTGCATAAATAAGGGAATATGGATAAAACTGAAGACCAGCATAGACATTAAAGTAAATCAAGTCTATCGGAATGTGGCCTAATCTGAATGGCACTGGCCTCAGCCAAGGTCAGTAGTACCAAGTAGTAGTAGTACCAAGTACCAGATCCCCTGTGAGGTCGCTGCCGTGATGATGCTCTTCCCTCCATCCTATCCCTCTCCACCTGCTGTTTGCTGGCTTGTATGGACTTGTCCAGGGACGTCTCCCAGGCAGATGCCATGTTATCGTGGACTACCGCAAATGAACTAAGACGGAGCCTTGGGAACTGAAAGAGCGAGCACATCAGGATGTCCCCCCAACACTTCATGCTTTTTTTTTTTCGCTCAATATGTCTGGAAACTTCCACTCTCCTTTCCCCTTCTGGGTTGTTACGACCCTGTGTTCGTATAATTATATTCATAATGTAGTGTGTGGATTGTTTGTTGGGGGCGTGTCTTTTGTATTTGGCAGGATCACATGGGAGAAAAGCTGCAAGCCCATTGGTCAACCAGCAGAATAAAAACCAGTTGATGGCGGCTATCTTCCCTTCTCTCTTCAGCTTTTACTAGGAACCTGGCCATGTGCTGTGCTTGTGTTATGGTTACTCGATGTGATTTGATGTGATAGGATTAGAGCGCCCAATTCTGTTTCCGCATGTTTGTGTTTGAGTTGAGTGATTTATTGGCATTGCTGACAGCAGGGTCCTCTTTTTGTTATGGCATTTTTGTTATTTACGTTGAGCTAAATAAATAGCCCAAAACTAGCTTTGCTGTGCCTTGGCCATCTTCTTGGGGAAGAAGAGGAGAAAAGGGAAAAATTACGTATCGTACCCGTTTCCCCTAGACTTAGGATGTAACATGGGTGCAATGTCTTGTTCTTTTTGTGCTTGTAGCTGCTGTGTTGTGTCTTTCTCCTCTTGTCTTCTCCCCTCTTCCTCTCCCTACTGTTGGGCTGAGAGGATGCTGGCGTGTGTGTCTCCGCTTCTTACGCCTAAAAGGAGATTTATGGATGCATTGAGAGAGGACATAAAGGTAGTTGGAATTAAAGTTGGGGCTGGAGAGAACAGGGGGGTCAGTTTGCTGTAGCAACTCTTAAATAAGGGACAAGCGGAAAGGAAAAGTAGAAGTTTATTGCACATTAAATGATTTCTGACTCATTTTTGTAAGCCGAACTTTGGGACACTTGGATCATGGAATAAATATTTTGAACATGTATCTCTCACTTATTTAATCATATCTTCCATTCTAGTACAGACTGCATGAGTCCTTATATCTAAAGGAATTCCCCCCTAGCATGTTCTTCAGTTGGTTGGGCTCAAGAGTTGTGTTTTATGTAGATAGAACTTTATTAATCCCTCGCCAACCTTTTTGAAACTTAGGGCTACTTCAAGGGCACTGAGTAGTGAAAGGGCTACCACTTTGATCACATAATTCTAAAAGAAGAAAGTTGCAGAGTTCATCTTTAATTAAATTAAATTATATTAATGACATTCCGCGTGACGACACTGATTGTTAATGATTAATAATTTAGCAATAAGGATTTAGAATGATGCCGGGTGGGTAGTTAGCATGGTAACTTTTGTGACAAGTGCTGAAGTGCCTCTCCACGTTGTGCTGCTTTGCCGTCACCACAGTCACACCACAAATGAGACACGCACAGTTTTCTTTCACATTAGTAAAAAATAATTGTTCCTCCCATTCACTGTAAAAATAATATGTTTTCTTCCTTTTTTCCGCCACGTTTATGTGGGTAGAAATCACTTTTGTCTCCTTATTTTCGCAATGCTCAAGACCAAGGCTAAGTTTGCGCACTAGACTGACCTCTGCCCCATTCTATGTCAGAATTTTTATATTAGCGAACTCTGCTACTTTATGATTTTTAAGTTTTTTTTAAGGTTTTTTATATATTTTTTATACTTTTTGTTTTTAATTAACATCACTGTAAATGCAATTCAAAAAGAATGGCAACAAAATTTAATTACATTTTAGACAGTGATAGTTCGGTTTAGGTCTTTTTTTAGAACTGGCTTGTGGGCGACTGACATGGTCGCTGCGGGCGATGCAGTGCCCGCGGGCACCGGGTTGGCGACCCCTGAACTAGACCACTAGGGAATGTTAACTGTATAACCGTAACAAAATAATATTGGAACAAAGAAACACAAAACATAATTTTGATGTTTTGATTCAATGCCAGAAGGGCTAGAAAAAAACTGGTAGAGTGAAAAAGGCAAAATTACAAAAAAGGAGGGCATTAGAAGAAGATGAAACCCAATGTGCATAAATAATGGACTTGTTTTCAAAAGGACAAATCCCAGTTGCAGCTAGTAGGCTTCAGAGATATGGATACATTTTATACTGTCACTGTATACTGTAGAAAAAATTACCAGTGTCCAAAGGCCAGCATGTATTTTCTCTGATAAATCTGATGTGTTTGTTGGTTTTATAGATGTATTTGGTGAACTCAAGTGTGAGGATGGGGCAGTGGTTAGCGCTTAGCTGCAGCAGGGAGAACAGGTGAATGGCAATGCTGATGCTGCTCTGTGCGCAGGTGACAATGTTTTCACTAATTATTCCCCTCCTTTGATAAGTAGGAGCCGAGTTCACAGGAGCAGGAGAGCATGGACAAACAGAAAGCAAAGACAACTTAACTGACATTGTGATGTGTTATTGATGTGTAAATGTGTTATTGTGGCTGACAGAACGGGAAATAGCCAGGCAGCAGTTGATTTGGACAATAAAATCTGTGAACTGAGATTGGAGTCTGTGTGTGGTGTTCAGAAGACTCACAAACTATCTCATCAACAAAAAATTCATCCTGTAGCTCACAACAAGACCATAGTTTCATTCCAAGGGACACGCAGCCAAAAGTGTGCTCACTTGATACTAACAGTGTCACTCCTTGTAAAGCATAGAATAAGTTAGTACTTAGGTCTCTTAGAGGAATTGTGGCTCATTAATGACAGTGGACTCAGTGTAATATTAGGTCGCAGGGGCAACTGACACTACCCAAATCACATGGCGCCATACTGTGAGCCTTCCTGCAGGGGGTGAGCCCACAAGAGATTATGTAGGTCAGGACAGTGCTATGCTAGGGGCACCTCAGTGATAACCTGGCAGTTGGTGGATTCAAGAGTTCAAAATTCACTTGCCAACATATAAGGCACTTCATGGTCTGACACCTTCGTATCTGGTGAAGTTGATTAAAGCAGTGATATTCAACCAGTTTGCCGCGAGAGATCGCCAGGTGTGCCACTGAAAATTATCTAATATCCCCTAATAAACCATTGCTGGGTGTCTGCACCATAATTAAGTGTGGCAGATATGTTATACTCTTATATTGCAATGGGTGGCAGCAGAGGCTATAAACGACTGTGAAAACAATAGCGCTATAGCTACTGTAATGACTTTAACAGCAAGTGACAGTGATTAAGTTTTAGAGAAGGGAAAATGTGCCTGCCGAACAGGGCCCTGGACAAAATTCGGAGCCAGATGAAGGCCCTAGTATGAGTGGTCAACAAAAAAAAAAACAACTCCCCAACCTCCTTGATTGTAAACAGTGAGCTGTTGTAATTTTGGGATTACTGTTGGCCAAATAACGCCATGGATTTAACTAATTTTGCTCCCCTGTTCTCCTCAGGATGTCGGCTGCAGTAAATATAAAAAATAACATATAAGACAAATTAACAAATATTAAGAAAGCAATGTATGTATGTGGAGTTGGTAATGCATTTACAATTATCAAATTGTTTGTGGAGTGTTGGTAAAAGCTTTCAACCACACATCTATGTGAGCTGAGCTTCTCAAGCTTGACAGCAATAAAAACTTAAAACAGAGAGAGACTGAGAGCTGTTGTTGAGGAAGAGCTTTGTGTGTGTCTTTCTATCATTCCTGCCAGAATATCCAATTTGTTTTAATAGAAACAGGCCCAGATTCCACACTAAGTGAGTTTTAATACATTTTCAAATGATATTATTAACTATATGTATAATTAATATTGTGTTAAAATGTAATTTTGGTCTGTGGTGTGCCTCAGAATATTGTAAACGTAAGAAATGTGCTGTGGCTCAAAAAAGGTTGAAAATCACTGGATTAAACCCTATCAGTCCACTAGAACATTCATTCCTTAGGGGCAGGCCTTCTTGTGGTTTCACGGATTTCTAAATCTAGATTGGTAGCTGGTAGCTGAAGGCTTTGCCGGCTCCAGTGCGGGGGCTGACACAGTCTCTATTTTCAAGTCTAGATTGAAGACGTTCCTTTTTGACATTGCCCATGGTAGCCTATAGGTTCTGCCTTTTTTACATTTTTTTCTCTTGCTGTCCTCTCTATCTCTGTCTCCCTTTTCCTTCCTTTATTGCTTATTTCCTAACTTATTTCCCTTAGGACTTATTCATTCGGCCGAGGACCTCATGGCCCCGGAGTCTGTTCTCCCCCCAGAACCCTACGGGCATGGATTGGACTCAAGACCTAGGCCAGCTTTTCTAGGACCCTATGGTCTGCTTTCTTGACCCAGGACTTCACCTGTATTATTTCTGCAAGGACCTTTAAGGAGCCATTGTGTGGATAGCCAGTATAGATAAATTAAATTATTTTAATTAGTGTCTGCCTGTCCATACTGGGTGAGGATCCCCTCCACTGCTGATGATCCTAGGTTACTTCTTTTTTTTCCCTTTCTGGGTTTTTTGGGAGTTATATCATATCACACACACAAACACACACACACACACACATATATTTATATATATACATACATACACACATCACATTATGCACTCGGCTCTCTCAGTTTGGCAATAATAAATAAAAAATACATTTTTACTTGTCCAGTCTTTCTCTAGCAAAACCATATCTGTCCTCCATGCAACAGTTTACTAATGAATTTAGGTGGTTACACGAAATGTAAAAGATCTCCTGAACGAATCAGATTTAGGTAGTGTACATGTGTACCAAATGTCTAGATCTGCACACCAGCGTCATCACCAAATCCCTTGTGTAACACCAGAAGAAATCAGTAAAGTACAGCAATATTACAGACCTCTTTAGGTGAACCTAGGAGAAAATGGTGAAAATAGCTGGAATCCAAAATACCATACCACCAAGACTCGATGATCCTTAAGGTTTTGGACCTCCTCAGCCACTCTGAGTACCATCAGCCCAAGAACTGACTCAGGCCAGTGTCAGGGGTGTCTACAAAATGAAGACAGGGAGAAGGATTGACAGTTTTTTTTTCTACATTGTACCATAAACAAAAAAAAAAATCACTTTTATATTCATCACTTTTCATAATTCAACATATTACATGAGTCATATGATATTTAGTTTAATTTGTTAGGAAAATTTATTTAACCTATTATGATTGTTTAGGAACTTCCTAAACAGCTACTGAAGATCTGCACAAATTAGCTGACAGGGGTTCTGACTGATTTCTTTAATACCTCCCACCAGCAGGCACAGGTCCCCACCTGCCTTAAGACTGCCAGCATCATTCCCATCCCCAAAACGTCCACAGTGACAGGCCTGATAGCTCTTAACTCGATAGTCATGAAATGCTTCGAATGACTGGTCATGACCCAGATCAAGGCCACCATTGACGTTGCTGAGGACGCACACCAATATGAGTAACAGAGAAATAGATCTACAGAAGACGCCATCTCTTCTGTGGTCCAACAGCCCTCAACCACACCCATATGATTTCTAGGTCCATCTGCTCTTTGTGGACTTCAAATCAGCCTTCAACACCACCATCCCCCAGATACTGGTCCAGAAACGAATAACCTTTGGAATGACAGGCAGCAGTCTGTAAAGATCAGTGGCATCTTCTCTTCCTCCATCAAGCTCAGCACTCGTTCTCCTCAGGGCTGTGTGCTGAGCCCCCTCCTCCTCCCTGCTGACGCACAACTGCAAAGCACTGAACTCAGGCTGCCACATTGTGAAGTTTGCAGATGACACATCTGTGGTTGGACAAATCACCAACAACGACGAGTCTGACTACAGGCGGGAGGTTAAACACCTAGAGAGCTGGTGCAGGGAAAACAACCTCTGCATCAATGTGAATAAGACCAAGGAGATGAACATCGACTAGACACCTTCTGTCTAATCAGAAAAGCTCACCAAGGTCTCTACTTTTTTAGGAGACTGAGGCAGGCTGGACTGGGGAGCTCAGTCCTAACATCCTTTTACAGATGCGTGGTGGAAAGTGTACTTTCATCCTGCATCATTGTGTGGCACACCAGCTGCTCGGCAGCAGGGAAAAAGTCTCTGCAGAGGGTAGTGAAAGCTGCACAGAGAACTGTAGAACGCAACCTCCCCTCCACTACAGAAATTTACAATATATGCAGGAAGCGGGCCTCCTGCATCATGGAAGACCCCACCCACCCAGCAGACTCACTATTCGTCAGCCTCCCCTCAGGCAGGAGGCATCAAAGTATCAAAAGCAGGACCACAAGAGTGAGGACATTTTCTTCCCCGAGGCTGTTAGATTGTTGAATTCTGGTGGAAACCTGTAAACTGTATTCATCCTTTGTGTTACTGAAATTTATTTTTTTCTGTTACCTCACTCACTTCCCCCACACAATAATCTGCAAATTCTCACCACATCACTTCTCTTCTTTTCCACTCTCCTCTCTTTTCTTTTTCTTCTCCCTCTCACCTTGATCCGAGTATCTTGTTTTATTCATCAAATGTCTAACATGTGTTGCTATAAAAATAAAGCTTCCTTGAATCCTTCCTAAAATCAGCTTTGACACCTTTCATAAACTTGTCTATTGATATTTCAATGGCTGACACATCCACAGTTCTGTTTGAGACTTTAACTTACATGATTCCACAACTTCAAAGAGGTATCTACCAACGTCCTGATCTGTGATATTCTTGTAAATTCAGGGGATCATCCCCAATTTCTTTTTAATGTTTGGGGTTATTTCTGATCCAGACTTTTTGGTCTGAAGAGACGACTTCACTTCCCATAAGAATATTCAGAATACTTTTACATTATCTATTAGAGAACATATTTTTGCTGACACAAAAATTATAAAAACAATAGTAACAACAATAACAGTGTATCAGTTTTGGCATTTGGCCTGTGCATTTGACGGTCAAGGAAAATAACAGTAAGTACAATAAGGCCAAAGTTGATAATGTAGATGCTTGATTTCACTGCCAGAGACTAGAAAAGTTACAAAACAGTGGCAATTAAGCATATTTAAAAGCCAACGGTTATGTGGGAGCCTGTTCAGTAGATACGACTATAATTCTAAAGTAGTGTACAATGATTGAAGGGCATTAAAGACAGATGTGATATTTGAATTTGTGACTATAACTTTGTGACTATACTATTTTTGGAATAACAATAACTGGTTGCTTTTAACAGAGTGATTATGATAGATCTGTGTCCCCTAGAAGAGGAACAGTGCCATCGCAGTGAGGAGTGGATGGAATGCGTGAGGAAAACAGACTGGAGAGCGGATTGAATGTGGTGTCCCAACAGCACCAACCCAAATCACTCTGCACCTGCGAGCCTTCCAGTTTTATACAATTCTTGCTGTTGCCTGTTTGAGCTCTGTGCATTGTGGTCCCTTCCTGTCCCCTGCCGACACAAAAAAAAAATACTTCTGCTTGGTTAAATTATAGAGAAGTTTGAAAACAAAAATGTCTGTCCTCTTTTGGTGGTGGTTGAGAACATTTTCCAATGAACCGAATGGGGGCTCAGCAAAGAAGTTTTGGGAACCAATTGGTTAAAACATTTTTTTAAAATGTCGACTCGGAGAAGGCCCTTATCTAGCTTATGTAGTTTAGGTAGAAGGTTTGAAAAGAAGACGAAGAAAACTTCCATCCACCCCCGAGGAGGACTCTCATCTCTCTTAGACAGATTAGATAGAAAAAAAATTGGCAGAATAGAAATAGTTAATCTGAAGGATAGAAAAAAAGAAGAAGAGAACTTTCAACCACCCTCGGCAGAGACTCTTATCTATCTTAGAAAAATTAGACAAAAGGAATTGAACAGAACAGGGAAAGTTAGGTTGAAGGAAAGGAGAGAAAACAGGTAGTATTAGACAAAAAGGAAGAAGAGGATAGTGGATAGCTACAGGCAGAAGAAGAAGAAAAACAACCTCTCATTCATCTTTGAAGTAAAGAAAGCCCCAGCTGGAATCAGTTAGTTGTTAGATAGTATTGTAGAAAGCGTTGTCTACAAATAAGCAGGCCAGGACACACTTCTCCGTCTCGGGGGATTTATTGTATCAAAAGGTTTCTGACCATGGCAGGTCCAACACGAATCAGCTCATCAGCAGTATCACCAACAAATCCCAAATACTGATACAGGCGTGCTCTTCTTATATAGTTTTTTGGACATTCTCAGACAGTCATATCACACGTCACTCAAGACACTCGTCAAACCTCTGAAATGTAGAATGTTGTGCCCCTGTGCTTTGACATTGACGAGGGTACATCTTGTTACTGTTATCTAGGCCCCAGTTTATGTTGTGTCTTAATCGGTCTTGGGAATGTGCCTTGTGTCTGTTACCCAGGTGCCAATCTCTGTTGTCTTACATACCGTGGATACTAAACTTTCTGCAATTCTACAGTGACCCTGCACATGAATGTCGTCTAACACTTTGTCTGTTCATAACACACAATTCTCCACCACAATAGTAAGGGTAAAAAGAATTGGAATCGCGCACACTCCCCCACTTCTCACTGCCTGCCAGAGCGGTTGCTGGACAACCTAAGGAGAGCGCCTCCTTCAGGGGCCTGTATAGGCCCGCGAAGGTAGAGTCTGACTCGGCCGCAGCTGTGAAACTCAACCAAGTACATTGTGCCCCCGGACAAGTACTATGGAGCCAGAATAGTCTCAAAAAGATCCGTGTGTGTAAACACGGATCTGTGTACATATTCTGAGAAGAACACAAAAGAACACACGTGTAAACACGGATCCGCGTGCATATTCTGAGAAGAGCACACAAACAACGCTTCACACGTCAATATACATTTGTGAATTTTTCCAAATAAGTTTGTGAATTGTGGTAGGCGCACGCAAATCGTGCTTTTACTTTGTGAAACTATGCGCACGCTAATTTGTGGCTCATTTTACGCCGACCAGATTTGTGAGCGTAATTTTGCTACGTCACTCCGTCACCAGAAGTTTCACTCGTCAGCAGCCAATCACATGGCAGTGTCCCCACGAGGGTCCGTCTGTGACGTCACTAAACTGCGTCCAAGAACCAAGTTCAAGTCCTACAATAATGGTGTCTGGAAGCGGCAATGGCGAGCATTTGAGTGTAAGTATGTCAATATGTTATCACATGATACTTACACTTAAATGCTCGCCATTATTGTAGGACATAAACTTGGTTTCAATTTGATCACGTGGTTATATCTCGTTAATACGCGGTTTTATTCAACATGAATTCTGTCAACAAACACACAGGCAATTTTGAGGAATAAATGGAGCAGGTTAAAGAAGGATCAAGGCGACGTATGAAAGCGATGAGAAGGAGACACAAAGAACGAATGAAGAAGATAAGAAGAGAAAATATGAGGAAGTGTTTTGTAATCCTGTTCCTAATAATGCAGCAACATATAGTGGTTGACAAAGAGATGAGCCGCTCCCGTAGCATTTTACGAGCTTGTTAAACTAATAGGGGTGTTGTTGTGTTTACACACACACACGCGAGGAGCGACAACTGTTTTACTTTTTATTGCTTTATGGTCATGAACTTTGGGTCATGACCGAAAGAACGCAATCCCAGATACATGCGGCGGAAATTAGCTTTCTTCGCAGG
This sequence comes from Paraplagusia blochii, assembly GCA_016785265.1. NCBI lineage: Eukaryota > Metazoa > Chordata > Actinopteri > Pleuronectiformes > Cynoglossidae > Paraplagusia > Paraplagusia blochii. The sequence continues at coordinate 53,887 of JAFBJS010001225.1, forward strand.
GTGGCAGGGCACTCCCTTAGAGATAAGGTAAGGAGCACTGTCACTCGGAAGGAGCTCGTAGTATAGCCATTGCTCCTCCACATCAAAAGGAGTCAGTTGAGGTGGCTTGGGCATCTACATCGGATGCCCCCTGGACGCCTCCCACGGGAGGTGTTTGGGTCATGTCCGACTGGGAGGAGACCCAGAGGAAGACCTAGGACACGCTGGAGCGACTATGTTGCCCAGCTGGCCTGGGAACGCCTTGGGATCCCCCCAGATGAGCTGGAGGAAGTGTCTAGGGAGAGGGAAGTTTGGGTGTTCCTCCTCCGAATGTTGCCCCTGCAACCCGGCTGAATATGGATTGATGGATGCTTTACACCCGTATTAGTTAATTTGTTATTGAAACCCCCGACTAGAGGTGGATTAGTTAGTGTGCATTAGTTGAGGATCGAATGCGCGTTAGTTTGTAATGTGAACGCAAACAGGGAGCGAAACTGGTTTCGCGTTGCAGCGAATACCGAATTAAGTGCCAGTGTGAAAACGGTAATAGTGTTAGTCTCGACGCTGATCTCAGAGAATTCCATATCTTCATTAAAACTTTGGTTTTCACCTGTGGGGGAGAACATCAGCCACTAGGGAGAGACAGAAACTAAACGCAGGCTTTAACTATGTATTCTCTATTTGTGTATATACACACACATATTATGTGGTTGATGGAGGTTCACTCCCATCGTTATGTGGAAATGTCCAGGCAATTGTTATGTTTTTTGTCGTGTTGAATTCTTTTGACAAAAACTATTGACCTTTGCTTCAGGAGGCAGAGGGTAGAACCCTAGCTGAACCAGGTCTCTAAGAGAAGGAATTGTGTGGTTGGGTTCCTATAAATGACAGTGTAGTGCAGCAGTGGTTAGTGTGGCCTGCTTCCTGCTGAGAAGGTCACGTCAGTCTTGGACAATGGCTGTTTTGTGCATTTGGAGAAGTTGTTTTTTTTCTCTTCTCTTCCACCCTACCTCCTCACTGAGTCTGGTGACTGTTTGTCCTCGTCTCTTTGACGACTGTGATTCGTCTCTTTGACAACTGTGATCCTGAGTCTTCATACATCAAATAAGGAAGAATGTGGTTTATGCCATTCAGTGTAGTGAGGAGTGTGCAGACCTCTACATTGGGGAGATCAAGGAGCCACTACACATGCGCATGGCTCAACATCCCTCAACAGAGGTGGTGATTTGAGACATAACTTTTCACCCACATACAAAGCCCTTTTGGGAACAATACCCAAAAGATTCCACTCTCATCAACCAGTTTCGCATATTAACGAGCCGTGTGAACAAAACCACTCCAATAACGATGGTAACGACCCATCAATACCCACCCAACGACTGGTATCATACTTCACATGTATCCCCAGGTCCACCCAACAGGAGGGAATTGAAACACCCCTTCCTCCCCACTCACAGGCTATAACTTCAGTTACTCCCCACTAACAGTTAGAACTGAAGAAGCCTCTTGGATGAGAGGTGAAACGTTTTTCCAAAAAAAACAGAATGTCCAGTTGCCTAACTAAACTCTTTAATCACACACTTCACAGTTATCCCCAGGTCCACCCAACAGAACCTTGAAACACCCCTTTCTCCCCACTCACAGGACATAACTTCTGTTACTCCACACTAACATATAGAACTAAAGAAGCCTCTTGGATGAGAGGTGAAACGTTTTCCGAAAAACTGAATGTCCAGTTGCCTTACTAAACTCTTTAATCTTGACTATGACCTGGATGACTGGATGAAGAACCTGCATCAACATCAAAGAAGGACCTAACTAGACTGGAAAAGCTGATTAGAAAATCTAGTTCTGTGGTGGGCACACACCTGGATTCACTGGAGACAGTAGCGGAGAAGAGGACTCTTGGCAAACTGCTCTCAATCATGGACGAGCCATTCACCCTCTGCACTCTGTTGTCATCAAACAGAAGAGTCTGTTCAGTGACAGGCTGCCCCTCTTCAAGAGCAGAATCAACAGACTCCAAAACTCCTTGGTTCACACGGCAATCTTTTTAACTCTTCTCTGAGGGGGAGATACTATGTATCTATGTATATTTATATCTATACATGTGTGGGTACACTCATGTAATGGATATACGTGGGTTTAGGTAGTGTGTGTATGCATTTCTGTGTATATGTATGTGAATAACCAACATACTGTTTGCAGCTGGAACCGAGGGATACTCCTGAGGGATTAATAAAGTTCTGTCTGTCTGTCTGTCTATCTATCTATCTATCTTACAACATGTATTCATCCATTCACCAATTAATTCTTTACCCTGTTATTTAATACTAGTTAATTAAGGCAGCACTCAGCACAACCGGCATCGAAATAACGGTCCAAGAGGTGAGCCTACCTAAAGACATCAACCGCTGTAACCAGGATATGATCTTACCCAAGAAGTGAACCCTGGAGTTTGACACCAATGACAGAGCCTTTGGGCCAGAGCTAAAGCCCGCTATATGTTTGGCATTATTTCTGAAAGATTAAAAGTTACTCGCTGCATTGTTTACTTTTGAACAAACTTTGACAGTTCTGCAATACTCAATATCATTGATCTTCTTTTAATGTGCTTGTGTTTTTTGTTTTTTCTTTCTTTTTACAGGATTATATATATATATGTCTGTACATGTGCAGGTATACACATACACAAAATAATTATAATAATAGAATACTACTATAACATACTATTGACATTATCATACTGAAATATGATAACAATAACAATTGAGATTGTGACTACTCAACTGCAATGACTACCACTTAAGGTACTAATACTACTAACATTAACCTTGTCACTTATGTGTGTATGTAGACTACTAACCTAACCTTAATCTGCCTATCTCTATCTATCTATCTATGTCAGTGCTTTCTTTGTCTTACAAACTAAACTTCTTTTTATAAATTTACTGTTAATGTGTTCTCTGGCATCCAGTTTTCTTATCTGAATCAGATACATCCTGGGCAACTGATCTGCCCTAGTTTCACCTTTTTATTCAAAATGCTTCATCATTTCACTATGTAGTTATTGCACTCACTTAACGCCTACAGCATAGATAGTGTATCTTGTTCAGCAATTAAGCTTGAACTGTACTTCACACTAAAATTAAAGCACTGTTTTAGGAAATTGTATGTACAGTGTAGTATATTGTCAAGTCTGTCTGTCTCCCGTTCCTGCTGTCTGGTCGTTGCTGTGATCACACTCACCTGTGTCTCTGTCATTAGTGCCACTCCGTCACCTGGTGTCCTGTGTATATATACCCCTCTCCTCCGCTTATTCTTGTTGGTTCATTGTTTCTGGTGCATCCGTTCATGTTAGTCCGTTGTTTCTGGTCATGCCATGTGGCTTGCCTGTTTCTGTTTTTGTCATGTTTCTGTGCTTTGAGTTTTGTAGTTTATTTTCCATGTGCTGTCCTTGCTTTATTTTTGCCTTGCTTTGTTCCTGCCTGGCCTTTTGCCAGTTATTTTTCAGTTCTGTTAATTTTGTTATTAAACCCTGAACCCTGCCAGTCCTGCATCTGGGTCATAAACTCCTTCCATGCCATGTCCGTCCCTGATTTCTGTGACATATAAAATGTTAATCCCTAAATTTAATTCAATGGACTTCCTCAAACTCACTTTTTTCAAACCTTGTGTGAAAAGTAAACAAAAGAGGAAGAAATATCTCACCAATTAAATATTTTTGTTGGACTCCAGGTAATACTGAGGGGCTGCAGAACTCCCATGAGAAAATCCTGTAAAAGGAAAAAGAAAAACAAAAAAAACCAAGTACATTAAAAGAAGATCAATGATACTGAGTCTCACATAACCACTGGACAAAAATATATTGGTACAATTTTACAACTGGAGTAATGCAGAACTGTCAAAGTTTGTTCAAATGTAAACAATGCAGTGAGTAACTTCTAATCTTTCAGAAATAATGCCAAACATATAGTGGGCTTTAGCTCTGGCCCAAAGGCTCTGTCACTGGTGTCAAACTCCAAGGTTCACCTCCTGGGTAAGATCATATCCTGGTTACAGCGGTTGATGTCTTTAGGTAGGCTCACCTCTTGGACCATTATTTCGATGCCAGTTGTGCTGAGTGCTGCTTTAATTAACCAGTATTAAGTAACAGGGTAAAGAAATAATTGGTGAATTGATAAATACATGTTGTAAGATAGATAGATAGATAGATAGATAGATAGATAGAACTTTATTAATCCCTCAGGAGTATCCCTCGGGAAATTACGGTTGCAGCTGCAAGAAGTACAAAAACCATTACAGACCACTACAATAGGAACATTACAATTAATTTGTCTTAGGAACATATTTTCTGGGAAATGTCTCCTTTCAAAAAAATTAAAGTAGAAAATGCAGTTGAAATCTCACATATATTCTCACTTTCTGAGGCACACACTGGCTACTGTATTTTTTAGTGCAAAGGTTTGGTGCATCTCTAATGTCAATCCCTGTACCATATATGCAATTGACTTTTGATTGTTTTGTATGGAGTAGGCAGATAAACCAGTGGCAGCTTGTCCAAAAAGTGCACTCAAGCGCCTGATGCCCTGGTATTTTATATTTTTAAAAGTATTAATTAAATAAACAAGTACCTATTTTCACTCCAAGCCCAGTCTCTCTGTGGCAGCGTAAAAAGCTGATGTACTGCAGTACCGTTTTATGCGCTGACCTCTGTACCACAGCCACACCGAGTTACTAGCGTAACACTTAACAGCCTTGTGTGTGAAATGTGTGTATATATTTTAAGTATTTTTTTTTTTTAAATAACAGTTACAAATGTAAAATATTGTTTATGTATTGTGCTGTTTGTTTTTTTGGTAGGAGCGTCTCAACTTTTTACTTATTCACGCAAAGAAATAGCTTGGCCATATTTAACAAAATGCATTATATTAGCTCTATTTTTTTCTGTTTTTAATATATCAACAGTCTTTTGCTTTCTCTTCTCTTCTATGCCACACTTGCATCTGTATCTAACTCTACTCCTCTGTCTTTCTCTTCCTCTCTCAACACAGCTTACTGCAGTATCCTTAAAAGTTCCCTGCATGTGTCCTTAGTTGTCCTCTCTCTCTCTTACCCGACATGCACTGCAGCAGATTTGAGGCTGTGTTGGCTCGGAAACAAGCATGCGCTTTTGACGTTGGGGTAAAGTAAAAGCAAAGGGTGTATTTCTTTATCACACTGCTTCCTGTGGCTTCCAATTGCACTGTCAGAGTACAAAACCTCTGAAATTGTTATGTTTTATCCCTGGTGTTGTGTCTATGTGGCTTGAAAGACAAAATATCTGTTTTAAACCTACTGTTTTTTTTATTTATTTCTTGTTGGACACATATTTTAAACAACAGTGTTATTTAGGATTCCATGTTTTGTGTTCATTTATCTTTCTGGTGATATACCCTTAGTGGAACCAGGCATTAAAATGAACAAGAATAGGGAAAAAAATGGGTGGGCAAGGGTGGTCTAATAATTTTTTCCCTGATTGTATATCTTATAGTCAAACATCTTTAGAGCCAATCTACCCATGCACATACCCTATTGTTTCTGGTGTATGTATAGAAAGAAAAAAAGAAAGATCCAAATTTGGGAATCAATTGTGTTAACAGTACCGGTTAACCCGTGCTTCCACTGGAAAACAAACCAAGGACTCTCTGCTCTCTCTGTTTTGGAGGCAGGCATGATAACCACTGCACCATGGACCCACTTAATGAATATAGACTTGACAGTAAGACTGCTTAGTCTGCAAAGTCTGACTTAAAGCTTTGACCCTTTTCACTGATTATATCTGGTTTAAGACCAGTCAAGACGTGCTAGAAATGATGATTATAAATTTGCCTTCCCTACTTCACACCAAACAAGTTATCTATTTACGGTAAAGACGAATAAATGAAATAAAAGAAAGAAATGCATTTGTCATTCTCTAGTTTTTTCTTCCCCTGTGTATTATGGCCTCTATATCCTGTGCAAAGTACAAGATGGAATTAAAAAACACAAGAGATGTTTTCTACCTCATCTCTCATGTGAAATAAAGACAGCTTATGAAAAAAGGCCTTTGCATATATGCTCTATTATGCTGGTGAAGTCAAGTGAAGATCCAGAGGGTTCAAGGTTCGAACACATCATCTGCCGAGTTACCACTGAAATGCACTGAGCATAGCACTCACGGCTCCCGGGCACTCAAAGATGCCCACTGTTGACTTTGAGTTAAATGCAGAGGTCACATTTTTTTTTAGTGCAGTAGTGTAGACCACAATGGCACTGTGACAAGGAGTTTGCTTTGAAAAAAGTTTAAAAACCACTGCAATGCACTTTACTAATACCTGACATTAAGTGAACTAACCTTGCTAGAAGGTTAGTTAGGGCAGTTGGTGGCCTAATGGTTAAGGAAGTGGACCTGTGTGCGCAAGGCCCTCGGTTCGAATCCCCCTACCGCCAAGATACCACTGAGGTCCACTAAGCATGGCACCATCCCCACTCACTGACACTGTTCACTTTGGTAATAGGTTGTGTGCAGTGGTGTGAATGATAAGGAGTTTGCTTTTTTTTTTTTTTTTCCAGAAGAACCCACAGGTTCGTGAATGAATCGGTTGGCCTGCAGTACATTTTTGATATGTATGGTACACTGTATGCAGGTTGTTTAGGATTCTTGTGGTGCTTAGCTAGAAGGCAGACCCTCCACCTCATAGTAAGGATTGCTCTAGTCATCAGAAGGCTCAGGCTTCTAACCGGGGCCAGTTTTGAACTTGTGGTGTTCAGGCACATTTAACAACTCCTGCTGCAAGACACAAGTAAATGGGTTAAATGATGGGGAAACATATCATCATGGTTTTCTTCATGCATGTGTAGTCTATATGTGCGACGGCAAATAGTACTCTTTGATTTCATCACATGTATTCAGAAATGTTTACTATTACACTAGCAATTTTCATGCCTGCTTTGCAAGACGGAGTTTGATTCCTAAAAGAACCATATGTTTGTGTCTCCAATAGGCTGCCTTCAAGATGTGCTATGTGTTTACACGTGGCTCTTTTGATCTGAAGGGACACATAGGCCCTACCAAATATTCCCCCAATCAGGTGCAATTTTTAAATAAAAAAATACAATAACAACAAATTCACAATAAATAGCCAAATTCCATTGCTTCACTTCAAGGAGCCAGCTTTAAGAACTGATTTGTTTTCTCACACACTTTACTGCTTCACAAGTGAGTGCAAGAACCTGATTCAATCTGCATTGAAAAGTATTTCTGAGGTATGTAATATCTTTATGACAGGTTCACTACACTGGTGAAATACATGTGAATAAAAGCAAAAGAACACAAAACATGTTTTTAACTTGGTCAAATATAACCTTTATCACTAAGGAAACTGTAACACATATTGTACCACCAATATCTGTGGTCATTAATTAATTAATCGTTGCAATATTAACAATCCATACTTTGCTATAACTTAACTTAGACTCATACTAATATTTGACTCAGCAGGTCCTTCCATCAAAAGATGCTGACAATGGTAAAAATGTTCCACTACGATAAAACTTAAGCTGTACTCCTTACAATAATCATTTTCTTCATCAGTTCTCAGGGTTGTGAATTAGAATGAACCATATGTAAGTTAAGTGCCTGGATAGAGACACTGGTGTTTAAAGAAGTGTTTGCACAGGGTGTACAGGTTCCATGCTGAAGCCCAGAAAGAAGATTCAGGATGGATTGGGGAGGGCATGAAAAGTGAACACTGACTTCTAAACAATGCTGTGTGAAAGTATTTATTCTTGTGATAGTTATGGTTGCTAAAGCAATGGTTGCTAATGTGACATACAGTGGATATAAAAAGTCTACACACCCTTGTGCAAAGCCAGGTTTTTGTAATGTAAAAACAAGACACAAAAATAACAAATAAATCATAACTTTCTCCACTGTTAATGTGACTCATAGCATGTAATAGGCAATACCCAGAGAAAAAAATGTCTTGCTCTTCTATTGCTCAGGAGACAAACTTCAGATTCTCATCTCAGCCTCATTTTAGTTTCTCTTTTGTCTTATACGTTTCTGATATGTTTCCTCTAAAATTCACTATGAGCAATAGGTGAGACATTTGCCGTACTGCACGCACGCACGCACGCACGCACGCACGCACGCACGCACGCACGCACGCATGCACGCACGCACTGTATACATACATACATACATACATATATATACTGTATCACGTTTTAATGCATATCCAATGAACGTTTGGAACGGACGAATGTCCCGTCCGTTCTAAACGGGGGAGGAGGGAGGGAGGGGAGTTCGCTCAGCCAGACTAGTTGCCAGCCTCAGATGTGCGGTGGAGGTATGTTGAGGTGGGGCTCAGGTCAGCTGTAGCAGAGTAAGCACAGGAGTGGCAACGCAGTTGCAGCATAAATCACAAGTGAGAGTAATTGTTGATACTCTCACCTGTGATATATGCTGATAATGCTACGCTCTATATCAGTAGGAGCCAGGGCCACAGGGAGAGAGATCAGCTGTGCCACACTGCACCTGCTGAGGAGTGCAGCCTAAGTAAGACAGAGAAAGCGTCAGCGGTTGCTGACAGAGACTGTCAGTGCAAGAAAGCACAAGGACTAGTGATTGAGATTGTGACCACGCGAATGAACAGTATCACGTTCAATAAAGCATTGGAACGTAACCCAGAGTGTGTGTGGTTGTGTCCTGGGAGAACTCATACCTAGATCTTCTCTTGTCAGACAAGAGCTGACCATCTGCAGACACTGTGTGGTTTGTGCCCATAGGTTACTGACCTTAGAGGGGTTCAGTGAATTAATTGCCCATAAATACTGAAGGATTTTGGGAGGCCAGATACACTGGCATTTTGCAGATGTTGTGTGTCTGGTTGTAAGAATAGATGTTCAACCCAAAGCTGTATCATCAGAAGTCCCTGTAAGGTTTACCCAAGGAAACGCCAAATTAGGAGAGAGGTTTTTGGAAGGTGTCCAAAATAGCCCAGAAAAAGAGAATATAAACAGGTGATTTGGGGCTGTTTGGGAGGAGACCCACATCAGCCAGGGTTCCTCCAGGAAGACCTCCTGTAGGTGCCTGACTTGGTGCTGTACTTCTTTGCAATAAACTCTTCGTTTGCAAGTCTGTGTCAGCAGATACTTCTTCACTCTACATCTCTACATCATTGACACTGAACCATATGCCACATTTTTGGTGTTACAACAACTTGACGTGCTGCGGCCTGCAGCTTCACAGAGCTTCCTCGCACCGACTCCCGCACCAAACCGGCAAATACCATGAGCTTTACTAACACATTTGGAGAAATACGCATACCAGGAATTAATAAAGTAAAGAGTACAAGTAAAATAGAAGAGAACATGCAGTAGACAAGAGACATTAAAATATGAGTATGATATAAGAGGTCACATAGTGTTGGGTTGGAGTCCCTGGAAATTCTTAAGAGAAAAGAATTATCCAAAAAAAAAAAAAAAAAAAAACACCGTACAGGTAAAAGTACTGGGGTGAAAGTCCCTAAATTCGTTTTGGGTTGGAGTCCGTTGGTATTCTTAAGAGAAAAAAAAAGATCCCAAAAGTAACCCCGTGTCAGGTTAGAGTCCTTGGGTGAAGTCCCTGAAGAAGTCCCCTGGTATTCTATAAAGCGAAAGAATGACCCCTAGGTGAGAAAAATAATAAAAAAGAGAGTGCGCATTGAGTTTTGATAAGGGTGAGAATGACATGTGTATGATTGTTTCAGTGAAATAAATAAATAAATGTATGTAAATGTTTAGGATCCATAGTGTGTTACGATGTGAAAAGTCCTTGTTATTTTAAAAAAAGTTCCTATCAATTAGAATTTATAAGAATTTAAAACAAACAAATGTCCCATAGAAAATTTACAAGTGGATTAATACAAGTTTTTCCCTAAGAAAAACAAAAAGGTCTCTCCCTCTATAAAAGGTGATGTGAATATAATAAATAAGAAAATACACCAGTGATTGATCATGTGCACGCTATCAATATTAATTGCTATTTAACAAAAGACGGGAAAAAAAGGTGTAATTTGTTTTCATCATTATCTCTGGTCTGTGAGAGTTTGGAGAAGACACACAGAGAGAGTGGATGAAGGAAAGAAAAAAAAACAAAAAAGCCTGCTTCAGAGCATATTTGCCAATGTGTTAAAATGCATTAAGTCGATTTACCTACAACTCATTACACATGATACATATTCATATGTACACTTGCATATACACAGCAAAATCGAAAGTGTTGATTTGAGTTAAAATCACTGATTTTAAAAATTCCGAGTTCAAAAGTGTTGATTTGAGAGTTATTTTAAACACTAACAGTGTTGGAAAAAGCTCTGTAGCTGGAGTTATTTCATATACTCTGTTAGATCGTACTGGGCAGAGGGAGTCGATGGGGAGTCGGCTTCTTGACCTTCCTCGGTGGGCGGGGTGTCTCGCTCAGGCCTCTAACTGTCGCTCCTCTGGGTGTCCGCCCCGCTGTCGCTAGCACACTGCAGTGAGTAAGACAGGTGACCGTGGTGCACTTATGTGATCACACCCATTCGTGACAGCTCACCTCTCATTATCCTGGCACTTGTTGGTTGCCGGAGTAGGGTTTTGGACACCTTTTGTAGCAGTATTGGAGGCATGTAACTGGGGTATTTAAAGAGAGACAGACTTAACGTACCACTTAACGTCCCTCACAAACCAGAACTTGTTATTTAATGTGTGCAAATGGTGAAGGGAGAAGTGGTGATAAAAATCTCCTTCGTCAGGAATTATAATTTTATTCAAATGATTTTATTGAACAGGGGAGCAGCACATAAGCACTCTTCAGCCAATGTAATTAATCAAGAAAAAAAGATAATATGTCAACAATTCTAACAGTAAGGGTAAAAGATAATATAAATGTGCTGAGGCATTTTCTGGTACTGATATCTTTTCTAAGCTGACCCTACTTCGTCTTTATCAGTGGTATAGAAGAGGGTTCGCGCTGTTCTTGGTTAAACGCTGCGGCAGAGACAAACTCTACCTTCTTGGTCCTGTACAGGGCTGTCTCCCCGTAGGGGGCGCTTTCCTTAGGTTGTCCGGCAGCCGCTGCGGCGGGCAGTGAGGAGTAGGGGAATGCGTGCGATTCCATTACTTTTTTTTTTTTTCCTTACTATCTACTGACTAACTTTTTCTGGCTGTGCTTCTCTTTGCTTTAAAGATAGATTTTTCTTCTTCTGCCCAATGCTATCCACAATCCTCTCCTTCTACTACTACTTCAGTCTAACTTTTCCTGCTTCGTTTTATTCCTTCTGTCTTTTTCAATTATAGATAAGAGTCTTCTTTGAGGGTGGTTGAGAGTTTTCCTCATCTTCTTTTCTTTCCTTCTGACTAACTATTTCTGTTCCGTGTAACTCTTTCTGTCTAATTTTCTTTGAATAGAGTCTTGTAACCCACCTCAGCTCTAGCAGGATAATGATAAAGACTGGGAGATCCAGAAAATATATTTGACTGTATACACTAATATGGACCAGTGGATCAGAAGACTAGGCCGAATGTAGGAGAAAGGGTCTCATAAAAGAGCATTGAGTGATCCAGAGCAAAAAGTGAGCACAACCACAACTAACGTTTTAACGTATTATATTGTATTAAATATTTTAAATAAAAATAGTATTGTAAATTAAAACATAAACAAAATAATATTTTGGTTAACGCACAATAAATCAATCACAGAACAGAAAATACAGTCTCTCAATAATCAAAACTCTGGTTCGTTCGTTGGGTAGCTCGCCACAACAGCTGCAGGTCTCCTCTACCTTACTGAAGGGAAGGAAGTCCAGCAGCAGAAGAAATTAGGTCGATCTCACCACAGAATTGTTCCCAAACTAAAAAAAAAAACCCGGCCAGAGACTCGCGAATCACATACACACACACTCCAGGAAAAGGAAAAATACACAGCTCAGTCCAGGTTCCAGTTTTCCTCCGCAACCAATGTGAAACTCTGGTCCACTCGGCAACTAGCAAGGAAAACCAACGCTTGCTCTCTTTGTCGCTGATAAAATATTACTTTTTTCGCCGAAATATCTGGCTTTCTTGTGCACAAACTGATAAAGTCCGCAGGAGAAATTATCCATGCAGCCGCGCTCACGATGGTCCGACAGAGAGAGAGAGGGAAAACTTAACGCATGCACCGGTACGTACACCTTGATGGCATCTGATTGGCTAAAGCCATGCGAACTCCTCATGTCACCCGAATCTTGCACGTTTTTACTTCTGTCACATATTGAAATTAACCACACATAACACATCTTTTTAAAAGAAATGAATCTGTGCGTGTCCATCTCTATTCATCTATTAATTGTCCAATTTATGATTTTAAATCATAGATCCTATTTATTCAATTTATGTCAGATTATGCCAAATCAAACTATTTATTACTTATCTATTTATAACTATGTGACTTAACCATGAACTTATTAATTTAGTGTTTTAATTAATTAATGACTGGACTTTTGTATTGAGCCTGGTAACCTGGGTTACAGTCTTCTTCGAGGGTAAATGAGAGTTTTCTTACCTTTTTTTTCCCTTTCAACCTAACTATTTCTGTGTCACCCAATTCTTTCAAATCTTGTCTGAAGAAAAGTGAGTCTTCTTTCGTGGGTGGTGAAAGTTTTCTACTTCGTCTTCTTTCCTTCCTCTAGTCCAGGGGTTGGCAACCTTTTAAACCCAAAGAGCCATTTGGGGCCAGTTTCCATGAAAAAGAAAAACTGGGAGCCTAATTATTCTTTTGTATCTAAAATGAAGCTAACACAGTACATATTTTTGTTACCTTTATATATATTTTTTTTTACCTTTACCCTTTTGTTAAAAGAACCATAGTGTGTGTGTGTGTGTGTTTTTTTTTTCTTTTGCAACATGGTTTCTCCCACAATCAGTTCTGTTCAGCCCACATCAAAACTGTTTCTGGTGCCGTTGGTATAAAGTTGAACAAAGTAGTTTTAACAATTGAATCATGTTCTCTAGATCTAATGAACATAACAGAGAACTGGTCAATATAAAGGACAGATGACCTTATTGTTGGGACCAGATGTGGGGAAGTTGGTGGCCTAATGGTTAAGGAAGAGGACCTGGGTCCGCAAGGCCCCCGGTTTGAATCCCCCTACTGCCAAGTTACCACTGAGGTCCACTGAGCAAGCTCCCCAGGCACTCAAAGCTGCCCACTGTGCACTTTGATGATGGGTTAAATACAGAGGTTGAATTCCGTTGTGTGCAGTGGTGTGAATCACAAAGTTACAATGACAAGGAGTTTTCTTTCCCTCCCTTCATTATTTATTTTCCAAAGTCACAGAGAGCCACACGTGGCTCCGGAGCCATGGGTTTCAGATCCCTGCTCTAGTCTAACAATCTCTATGTCATCCTATTTTTTTTATCTAATCTGTCTAAGAGGGATGAGAGTCTTCTTCGCAGATTTTCTCTTCTTGGTCTTCTTTCCCTCCTCTGGTCTAACTATCTATATTCCAATTCTTTTTTTTTTTCTTTCAATGAGTTTCTTTTGTCTCCTGCACCTATAATTATGCTTTTTCTCTCCCCTCTCTTTCTCTCTCTCTGCGTCACCATCACATATTGGTCATTCCCCTAGCAGACCATGTTTGTTCTTTCCCTGCCTTGTCCTCCAGACCTCCCCATCTCCTATAAGCCTCAGCATTCATAATGACACCACTTATGATCAGATACCTTTTTCTGTTACAATCATTTCACTTTAGACAGATACACTCTTCTCTTATAATGATAAACAACATTTTAGCCATCAGCATCATAACACAACAATAAACACTTGATCATTCCACGTTTTTTCATAAATCACAGTGTTAATCATACCATTACTTTTCTCATTTTGATTTGACTGTAAGTTTTACACCAAACGTAACTGCACTTCTTTTTTGATACAGTGTTCAGGTCAGGGGTTCATTCTCTTAGTCTACACAGACACTTCTTTTATGTAAATGTGTTCCCAACAAACATATCAAAAGGTAATCACGTCTTAATAAATTTAATTCTTTAGATTAAACTCACTAAAATCATATTACTCAAAATCACACATTGATTTAATATATGCTCGGCTTTCACAGTTATGCATTACTAAGTCACAGCTTTTCAACACGTTGTTCTTCCACCAAGCATGAAGAACATGTCTCAACATGTTCTAATAACATGTCTCTCACATATCTCTTCTATTTTCAGCTTTAAAAATAACATTTTTCACCTATATAACTTTATTAATCGCCTACTTTGATCCCCCAGTTATGACTTTTGGATACTGAGTTCAACCATTCTTAACAACTCAATACTATTACACTCATTTGGAGTTGATTCCTACATCTTTCACGGCCATGCCAATGAATGCCCAAGTATGCTTTCACGATCGAGGAAGTTGTTAATGTAAGGACTATATGTGATGAGACATAGCTTTTATTTTGATAGGTCACAGTGGTCATGCGCAGACGTGACACACTGTCGAGAGGACTTGTGAGCAATATATATAAACCCTGTAATGTGTTCAGTTGTCTTCGAGTAAAAACCCATAAACTTCACTTGTTGTCTGTCCATTTCATGACATGGTGTCAGAAGTGGTGCTCGAAACGTCTGTTTCGAGGGAGAGAAAAGCGGCAGTGAATTTAGCTGAAGTAAAGAAAAGTGACAAACGGGAAAGAGTGAGAATCACGTGGAGAAAATGCCGAAGTTCCACACGCCCGAAGCTTTCGACTTCACTCAACCCTCCACATGGCCGATGTGGAAGCAACGTTTTGCACGCTTTCGTATAGTTACAAAGCTGGATAAGGAAGACCAGGATGTGCAAGTAAATTCTCTATTGTATGCAATGGGAAGAGACGCCGAGCCCGTGTTTAGCACATTTACCTTCACTGCTGATGATGAAGCTAATTATTTCGATAGGGTAATGGCTAAGTTTGACAAACATTTTGTGCCTAGACGTAACGTCATACACGAACGTGCATGTTTTCACAGACGTTCACAGCACAGTGGAGAAACTGTTGAAGCTTTCGAACGCAACCTGTATGAACTGGCAGAACACTGTGAATTTGGGGCTAGTAAAGATGAACAGATACGCGATAGACTGGTCATTAGAATAGCGGATGAAGCGTTGTCCCAGAAACTCCAGCTAGAGCCCGAGCTCACGTTAGAGAAGGCAATTCAGATGGCTCGTCAATCGGAACTCGTGAAAAAACAAACACAAATGAGAACGGACAGTGAAGTTAACGAAGTGAAAACAGACAGTTTAGGAATTTCAAAAAGCGCTCCACAGTGAAGTGGAAAAGTGGAAGCTAAGAAAAATCTGCTACCGAGAGGAAGTGTACTCGATGCAACAGGGAGCATGAGGCTGGTGCATGCCCTGCATACGGAAAAAGGTGCTGTAAATGCAACAAGACCGGACATTTTGAGATTGTGTGTAAAACGAAGACCGTAAAATAAATCGTCACACAAAATAAGGAGGAAGAGCCAGTAGGTGCATTCTCTTTGGGGTCAGTTTGTACAGAGATTTGTACAGATGAAAGATGGCATGTTGATCTACCAATCAATGGAAAAATGCTATGCTTTAAGATAGACACTGGTGCTGATATTACTGTTATGCCACACAGTTCATACCTCAGTCTCCCCACACGACCAACCCTCCGCCAGACAGCAGCAGACCTGCAAAGTCCAGGTGGCAAACTTCAGTGTATAGGAAAGTTTCTGGCTAATAATGAATGGAAGGGACAAAGATACAGCTTTTGGATTTTTGTTGTAAGTGGCTCATGTACAAACAATCTTCTCAGCAGTGCAGTGGCATGCAAGATGGGACTAGTCATGAGAGTGGATGAGTTGGAATGTCACAGTGTTTTTAGTGACATAGGACGTCTAGATTGTAAACCAGTCAAAAGTCAGCTCAGAGAGGACGCTCAGCCCTACAGCGTCACAACACCACAACGTGTCTCCTTCCCACTGCTCACAAAGGTGGAGCAGGAGTTAGCACGCATGCAATCACTGGAGATCATTGAAGAGGTGAGAGAGGCTACAGACTGGTGTGCACCAATGGTGCCTGTAGTCAAGAAAAATGGTTCGAATCTGTGTGGACCTAAAGAGACTGAATGAGGCAGTGAAAAGAGAGATTCATTTTACCTACATTGGAGGACGTGGCTCCAAAGTTGTCAGGGGCCACCATTTTCTCAACTCTCGATGCGTCCAGTGGATTTTGGCAGATACCCCTTGACCAAGCCAAGGACCCCTTGACCAAGGAAATGAGGACGCTGCTACGAGGACACAGTGGCACAGTAGTGGTAAAGGATGGCATACTGGTGTATGGGAAAACCAAAGCAGAGCACGACTCCAACTTAAAAGCAGTGATTCAAACAATCAAAGCGTCAGGGCTTAAGCTCAATAAAGACAAATGCCACTTTGCACAGCCAGAGATACAGTATTTTGGTCATGTCATTGGACCTGATGGAATTAAACCTGATGGCAACAAGGTGTAAGCCATAACCGATATGCCAAGCCCCCAGAATGTCAGCGAACTCCGCCAAGTGTTAGGAATGGTGAATTACATGGCCAAGTTCTTACCCCACCTGGCCACGGTTCTGCATCCAGTGACTTCACTGTTGAGAGGTGATGTCCAGTGGGTATGGGATGAAGCCCAAGAAAAAGCTTTAGTAGAGATGAAAAAGATGCTAGTAACTGCACCAGTGTTGGCCTTTTACGATCCTAGTAAGCAGACGGTGGTGAGTGCCGATGCTAGCAGTTACGGCTTAGGGGCCACCCTCCTCCATGAACAGGGAGACACAATACGGCCGGTGGCATTCTGCTCACGCACCCTCACGGTCACAGAGTGCAGATACTCGCAGATTGAAAAGGAGTGTCTGGCCGGGGTGTGGGCATGTGAAAGATTCTCACGGTATTTCCTTGGCTTGTACAGTTTTTGTCTTGAGACCGATCATAAGCCGTTAGTGCCATTGATAAATTCCTATGATTTAGATAAAGCGCCACCTAGATGTCAGCGCTTGTTAATGCGACTCATGCGATTCAATGTGAACGCAGTACATGTGCCAGGTAAACAGCTAATAAGAGACAGACAGTGCAGACACACTAGAAACCCACTGAAGATGAGTGAGGTGTCAGATACTGATGAGGATGTGAGAGCGTATGTGCAGGTGGTGATGGCTACCAGGCCAGTGACGAATGACAGGTTGGAGAAGATCCAGACAGCAACCTTCCAAGATGAAGATCTCCAAAATCACTACATCCACAATGGCTGGCCAAGTTCAGTGTCACAGTTGCCACACTCACTCCAGGGCTACTACACAGCGAGAGCACATCTTTCTGAAGTTGATGGTTTGCTGCTGTACCACGACAGAATCGTCATCCCGGTGTCTCAGCGGTTGGAAGTTCTGTCCAAGCTCCACGAAGGTCACTTTGGCTTGACCAAGAGCCGTGAGAGAGCTAAAATGTCAGTATGGTGGCCAAGCATTGGAACAGACATTACCAGGTGTGTTACAACCTGTGAGTTCTGCATAACAAACAAACCTGCTCAAAACAGAGAGACTTTAATGACAACACCATTACCTAATGGACCATGGCAGAAAATAGCTGCAGATTTGTTTGAGTTAGATGGGAAACAATATTTAGTTGCAGTGGACTATTACTCCCATGACATAGAGATAGCCCTCCTGTCTACTATAACCAGCAAGCAAGTGATAAGTTGCTACACATGGTACACAGTTTGTTTCAGCTGAGTTTAAGGAGTTTAAGACTATGTATGATTTCAAGCACACAACATCAAGCCCACACTACCCGCAGGCAAACGGTGCTGCAGAGCGAGCAGTACAAACTGCCAAGCAGATACTACGACAGCCTGACCCACAAGTGGCATGGATGAACTACAGAGCTACCCCAAATCAGTCTACAGGACAGAGTCCTGCCCAGCTTGCTGTTGGTCGTCAGATCAGAACGAGAGTGGCCACTCTCATGAAATATCTGCTTCCCCACCATATCAATCATAAACAGTTGGAAGCAAAAGACAGACAGGCAAAACAGCCATACAGGTTCTTCTACAATAGAAGACATTCTGCACGTGACCTTCCAGCTTTACTCCCAGGTCAGCAGGTAAAGGTCAAACTGGATGGAGAAAAGAGATGGATGACTCCTGGAGTGATAGTCGCCAATGCACCAGAGTCAAGATCATACATTGTAAAAACAGAACAAGGAACAGTCACACGTCAAAATTGTCGACACCTGCAGCTCATTCCAGATCTACCTAGGCTGGAAACACAGAAACCACCAGTTGATGATGCTCAGCCAACTGATGTGATCACAGGTGAACCAGTCCTGCCGATATCAGAACCAATGAGTCCAGACCAAACATCTCCAGAAGAAGTTCCAGTCCAGTTACCATCTACACCAATGTCCATGGTAAAAAGGTCATCAGGAAGAACTATCAAGACTCCTGTGAAATTCAAAGACTTCATACGACCGATGTCTTGTTAAAAGAAATGAGAGATTAATAATGTATATGTTGGTAATAATAGTTAGACGTTATGGAGTAAGTATAAGTTTATTAAAGGAAACATACTGTAATGTTTAATACAGACAGTTAACAGCGACTTATGTATAGAAATAATGTGCAGTGTTAAGACTTGTTTAATTTTATTTGATTATTGATTATTTGTTTGAGAAACAAACTAAAAGGGGGAGATGTGATGAGACATAGCTTTTATTTTGATAGGTCACAGTGGTCATGCGCAGACGTGACACACTGTCGAGAGGACATAGCGTCAGAGTTCTTGTGAGCAATATATATAAACCCTGTAATGTGTTCAGTCTTCGAGTAAAAACCCATAAACTTCACTTGTTGTCCGTCCATTTCGTGACACTATACAACAAGACATAACACCTAATTAACACCTAATTAACCATTGTTAGGCGTCTGCACTGTAATAAGCTGTAAAAAATATGTAATACTCCTCTATTTCAGCAGGTGGCAGCAGAGGCTATAAATGCCTGTGAAAACAATAGCGCTATAGCAGATCGCTGCTATAGCGCTATTGTACGCTACACACAACAGTGACTGTAACAGCAAGTGACAGCAAGATGAGCAAAAGAAACGGGGTCCAGAACATTTTTTTTACCCAGATGAAGGCTCTCGTATGAATTGTCAACAAAAAAACAACTCCCCAACTCACAGACTCCTTGTTTGTAAACGGTGAGCTGTTGAATTACTGTTGCCCAAATAACACCATTGATTTACCTAATTTAGCTCCTCTGTTCTCCTCAGTAAGTCTGCTGCAATAAGTAATAAAAAAGATTCAAAGACACATAAGACAGATTAACAATTTTTTCAAAAGCAATGTATGTGCTTTACTGAAAACTAAAAACAGAGAGCTGTTGTCAAGGAAGAGCTTTGTGTGTGTCTTTCTACCATTCCTGCCAGGATATCCAATCCGTGTTCTTAGTAATAGGCCCAGATTCCACACTAAGTGTGTATAAATACATTTTCAATTTATATTATTAACTATATGTATTATAATACTTTGTTAAAATGTAATTTTAGTTGGTGGTGTGCCTCAGGGTTCACTCAAAAAAGTCTCAAAAAAGGATGGAAATCACTGAGGTAAACAAAATTTCACAACAACTTAATATCTTATAGCGAATATAAATGTGTACTTAATATAATTCTCAATTCTAGTTAGTTTGAATGTAATGAAAGAAAATGCTTTCCCTTTTTAAATCTCTATTTAATGAAACACGGGAGGAGGTACCTTCTCATTTATGCAGACGTTGAAATTTGAATTTTTGGGCACACTACATTGGTTGAAACGTTACGGTGCCCCGATATGGCGCATACATATTGCAGCTGTCGATGGTCGGTAAGTAAGCGGTCAAGATGCCCTTTATTACGCATTATAACAGTGAGTTTAGCAATAACTTAGCGTACAAAGACTATGGCGACATAATTTCTCACAGCATGTCAGAACTAAGTAAATGTAGATGTGAAGACGAGAAGATCGAAGTTGTCGTCTTATAAGTGTGTTGATGATGGGAACATTCATAGGATGCAATTGCAGTGTAACAAAGTTCAGCTATTTTAGGGCATGCACAGGTCAAGCCAAATTATGATCTTGAGGATGAAGCCCCTGGCCCCTTCTTTCTCCACCAGGTACAGTTGTAAAATAGGTTGCTCAAGGTGAAATACCTCCGTGTAAAGAAGTACATTTGGTTGCCAGCAGGATTAACTTATCTAGAATTTATTAGTGAAGATAAGACACATGCATACATTCATCATGTATGCTGCTCATCTATTTAAGTACTTATTAACTGTCAGCACATTTTGTTTTAATGTGTGACATCAAAAACAGTACAGGGCAGTAGGCCTATATTGTTGCTGCAGATTTGTTTAATTTAGCCATTTCAAGGTAAAATTGCTTTTTTTTAGAGTTTAGAGTTTTTTTTAGGCATTTTAAATGACATTATGCTTACGTCTTTGTAAAGCCAAAGCGAAGTTTGGACTTCCAAATGCTGTTGACCTTTATATATTTGATGAAACAGCTGTCGAAGAAGACATTTTAGTTGAGATACTGGAGGCCAAACCACACCTATGCCTGATATTACGTGAAAAGATTTGAGATGAAGGTAAATGTTACAACTTAAATTTTCAGTGTATAGACCACTCAATGTAGATGTAAGTTTTTTGCTTTTGATGCAGATGACATGGATCTGTCTTAAAGCAATATACCTGACAATAGACAGGGTTAGGTCATATTTGTGTAGAATGTTGTCTGAACATGAACATGGCAATTGTGTTTTGAATTGCAAAAAAAAATGAAAGTTAACCAAATCATCTCTCCTAAATATTTTTTTCTCCTTTATCCCATTCTACACCATCATCCTCGGATACATTATCTTCCCTCATGGATACTACACCATGATACTGATCACTTTCATCAAGTGACAGTGACCCCAGGGAACTGGGCATTCCTGCAGGCTACTGTAGATCCAGCAAAGACAGTTCTGCACCAACTGTTACTGTGTCAGAGGCTGCAAAAGAGGTGACTGAGAACAGAAATTGTCTATTGTATTTTGGAGTGGACACCATTTATACTCTATAAATCAGACCTGGGCAAACTAAGGCCCGGGGTCCGGATGGATCCCGTTTGACATTATAATTCGGCCCGCCAGACTTGTCCAAATTATGCTTTTAATTTATATTATCGTTAGCTTTCTACATTTTCCCTGCAAAACCACCATTTCGCCAATAGATGGGCTAAAGAGGCTTAGAGCATGTTGCCTTTATTTAATACTTTACTCACGGATATACTCAATATTTCTGATCCTGACTTGGCCGTGACTCATATTTTTGTACCAGCTGTGGCCCGCGAGTCAAAATTATTGCCCAGGCCTGCTCTAGATTGTTGTTCAGATTGATATTCAAAACAATGGTGGTTCCTAACTTGTCCTTTATGAAAAACATGAGTAATAGTTAGTGTTTTTGTTTAGATATTTATGATGATTGTTAAGCAATATTTGTTGAGCATATTTTTAAATTGTTATTATTCTCACTTTTATATGAGCAGAAGGTTAAAAATGGCTTGAATAGGAGAGAAAATTATAGAAGAATACAGTGCCGAAAATTCACTGAGCTACCGTACCCGGCAGAGGGTTGTTAACATATTAGCAAGTGATATGATTGAGAGTCATTGGTAAGAGTTATAGTAATAAAAAAGTAAAGAAGGACCATATGGAATATTCCTCTGTATAATGTAGGTTTGAAGAGTAAAACTAAATCAACATTGTCAATTGTATTTCCTCTATCGCAGAATTCCCTCCTGTCAGCAAAGGGAGAAATAGACTCACTGTCTAGGTAACAATCTGGACTTACTCATATCTAACGCTCCCACAATAGAAAATGTGTCAATATCAGATATTTCCGTCTCTGACCACTTTTGTGTTCATTTCCAATTACCCCTTACTGCCTTAACACATTGTAACCAATATCAAATTTACACTTGTCGCCTCAACACCTTTGCTGAACTCCAAATTACCAAACGGTTAAACTCTTGTGACCTCCTAAACGGCTTCACTTCCGTAGACCATATGGTAAACAGTTTTAACGATAACTTAAAAATAATAGACCCTCAAAAATAATATGGAAAACTAAAACCAGTGGATAAATGCTCTCTTAGAGCAAAATAAAAGCATGTAGAGCAAAAACAAACTCCCTCCCACTCTCGTTCTCCATTTAATTCTCAAGAAGACAGCCCCAGTGAACCAACACCAACCCTCCATCACTGAGGACGACCTCTTCAAAATTGTTACCCTAAGCAGGCAGTCAACCTGTTGCCTTGACCCAATTCCAACCTCCCTATTTAAAAACATCCTTAGCCACCTATCTAGACCACTTCTCCAAATCGCCTCTATAGTTAATGGCATTTTTCCAAGTGCCTTTAAAACAGCAGTAGTAAAACCCCTCCTTAGAAAAACCAGGTTTAGATCAAAACGCACTAAATAACTATAGACCCATCTCCAACCTCCCATTTATAGGCAAGATACTGGAAAAGGTACTGGAAAAACAGCTCAACCAGTTACTTGCTGAAAATGACACCTTAGAAAAGTTCCAATCCGGCTCTAGAGAAAACCACAGTACTGGGACTGCATTAACCAAATTGATTAGTGACCTCAAACTCAGTACTGCCGTAGACAAAGTTCCTGCTCTCGTACTCCTTAAATTGAGGAAAGCAAACTCCTTGTCATCGTGACATTGTGATTCACACCACTGCACACAACAAAATGTGACCTCTGCATTTAACCCATCACCAAAGTGAACAGTGGGCAGCTTTGAGCGCCCGGGGAGCTGTGAGTGGGGATGGTGCCATGCACAGTAGATCTCAGTGGTAACTTGGCAGTAGGGGGATTGGAACCATTAGGCCACCACTTAAGCGCTGCATTGGACACAATTGACCATAGCTTACTTATTGACCGCCTCAAATTCAGTGTAGGACTCTCTGGCTCCGTCCTACAGTGGCTTGAATCATATATCACAGGTAAGCAGTTATTCGTAAGCCTGGGAGATCATGTTTCTAGCAAACATGGCCTTTCCTTTGGTGTTGCCCAAGGTAGCTGCCTCGGCTCACTCCTATTTTCGCTAAACTTACTGTCTATGGGCAACATCATTAGAGAATATAAAATTGATTTTCATAGTTATGCAGACGATACCCAATTGTATAATTCCATCAACCGCAATGAGACTGGCGCCACTCACCGCCTAATTATATGCCTCTCTGCTGTCACAAACTGGATGAGTGAGAATATCCTAAAACTAAACGAAGAAAAAACTGAAATCCCCCTCATTGGCCCGATAAAAATGTGAGGTTTTGCACTCCTTGGAAGCCTAAATAAATATGTCAAGTCCCAGGTAACCAGCCTAGGTGTGGTCCTTGACTCAGATCTAAGGTTCGGACCTCACATAAATAAAGTCACTAAAACGGCATACTCCCACCTTAGAAACATAGCCAAAATTCTCAACTTTATTAATCAACAAGATGCCGAAAAACTTGTGCATGCATTTGTTTCCAGTACAATGGACTACTGCAATGCACCTTTTTCAGGCCTACCAAAAAAGGTTATAATAAAATTGCAGCTTATTCAAAATTCAGCTGCCAGAATATTAATATTAAGTATAAAGAAAAGGGAGCACATCACCCCTATATTAGCAGAGCTCCACTGGCTGCCTGTTTATCAAAGAATTGGTTTTAAAATCCTGCTACTAGTTTACATGGTCTTGCCGCTTTCTATATTTCTGACACACTGTCTCTTTATACTCCTGCCCGAGCCCTCAGATCTGCTGCAGCCAACCTACTGGCGGTCCCGGACCCTCCACTAAAGATCGGGGAAGCTGTCCCCACGCACTATACACCCAGAAAATGTAATGCTCTACCACAGGACATCAGAGAGGCCCCCTCCGTAGACTGCTTCAAGAAAAAACTAAAAACGTACCTCATAGCTCTACTAGCCCTGCCAGAGGGCTCCCAGTGGGGCCGTTGGATCTGCCTGTTTCTTCCTACAAGGGAGTTTTTCCTCACCTTCATTCTAACTTAAACTTTAAGTGCGACTATAATATTAAAAAACAAAACTGTCAATCAATGCAAAATGTTACATAAAAATCAAACACATTTCACTATTTTGTGAGGCAATTCTTCTATTCTGCCACTGCGTTTCAGGGAGATGTTGACTCGTGTGACTCTCACAAATGGGGCGTGTTTGCAAGACCCAGCTTTTCATTTCCCACTGCGTAAAGTAAAATAGAGAGCAGTCACAGTGAGATAACTTTCAGTGGTGCTAGAGGTTCATCCATCTGTAGTGAGAGCTAGGTGGGCTGGGCAACTCCCTGACTATTTCTTCCCGTATCTCCTCATGCAGGTCTGGAATTAAAGTGGTGCTGTGACATATTCGGATGACGTCTTTTTACATCAGAAAACATGTTCAAAGTGTTTCCACTGGTATATGGAATGCACATTGAACAGTGTTTGCATATTGTCATGGTTCTGTCAGTGACTTTCTTACCGCTATCATCATAGCTAACAGGGAATCCAAAATGTTCGCATACAGTACACTCGACTTAAATGATGCTGGTGCATGCTCCATCTCTAGGCAGCCCTCTTCCCTTCTACTTTTTTTTTACACATGATGCAGCTCTCACTCCACACACCTCCTTTGTCCTCTTTTGCACGAAAGTTCAGTTGTGCACTATCACAATCACATCCAGGCACTAGATTACCCAAATATCATAGACATCCCAAATATCGTAGAAACAGTGCGGTACGCACGCGTCCCAGACCGTGACAAGCGAACCGAACTGTTTGTTTTTGTTTTTTTTTTCCATGTATTGTGCCACCCATATCTACACCCAAACGACCAGTGAAGGAAGTCTCAGTGCATCCATAACAAGGACCTAAGCGTCGAAAATCAGTTACCACACTGCCTCAGCATTGATAGAGGTGCCTGCAAGGAGGCCATTTAATTTCTTGTTAACTCTTCTCAAGGTCAAGGCCAGCTTTATTGTCAATACCTTTACGTGTACAGAACATACAAGGGTATCGATATTGCGTTCCCGCTATCCCGTGCGCAGACAAGACACAACATTACAATACAAACATTTGGGTGCCAAACATGCAATCAGCACAGTTAAAGCAAATAGATGGGTAATGTATATTACAGTTGAACAAATGAGTAGAATAGGGAATAACAGCCATATCATTATAGATACTAACATTAAATAATCTGTAGAAAATGAAGTAGAATAGTGCATTGCATTACATAACATTATACTACAACAGTGCAGGTGGTAGTTGCGCAAAAGAGGTCATGGGTACGGGTACAGATGGTTATAGTGCATGAGAGAAGGTTTTAGTGCAAATAAACAGTTTCAATTAGGAGAGATGGACTGGTTAAGGTGCTCTGTGTGTAGGTTTGGCGGAATTGTGAGGTCTTTCTGTCTCTGTCTCTTTTCCTTTCCCTGCTGTTGGGTAAACGTTGTCATCACAGTCACCTGTGTCTTCATTATTGGTCTCACTTGTGTCACCTGGTGCCCATAGTATATATACCCCTCTCCCTCACTCAGTCATGGTGGGTTCATTGTCAGTGTTTGTCATGTCATGAGTTATTTGGAAATGTTTTGGAAAAATCATTGATACATTTGGAGATGGAGGAGGTCAAAGCAGTCCTGAAGAGCAGAGAGGCCTACCTCTGGCCACACTCTTACCTGCTTCCAAAAACTGTTTGGCAGCTTTCACAATCTGTCTGTATACCGGTGTTAGCATAACAGTGATGTTGTCAGAGTCTGATGTGTGTGGGGGGGGCTTTGTATGCACCTTTCTGGGAGGTGTAAACAAGGTCCAGGATGTTGTCTCCCCTTGTCGGAAAACGTACATGTTGGTGGAATTTTGGAAGTAAAGTTTTCACATGGGTGTGGTAAAAATTGCCAGCCACGATGATAAAGCCATCTGAGTGTGCTGTTTGTTCACTGACGGCATGGTATAGTTCATTTAGTGCTGTGGCCATGTCCCTTTTGTTGTTAGTTGTAGGGATGTAAACCACGACGAGTAGAATCTCCGTAAGGTAGAAAGGACGACACTTCATGATCATGACCTCCGCCAATGGAGCGCAGTGACTGCACACTACTGTAGAGTCCCGGCACAATCGTCACGGATGTAAACACAGACCCCACTGCCCCGGGTCTTTGTCTAGCAAGAGTATTTCAGAAGATGAAAATTACATTCCAACGTCACCAGGATCTGGTGCATGATCTACAAAGAACTGCAGATGTCTTCAAAACATTTCTACACTTTTTGGATGTTAAAGGCCTGTCAAACTTGACAATTTCAACTGCATCATGTATCTTATTTATGTATTGCTGGCATGGATGGGACCAGCAACAGATGTGGTTGTCAACCCAGTCAGGCTATATCTCATAATAATCAAAATCCCTTATTGCAATGTCAATGTAGAGCCATGTGTCTGTGAAGATTCTCAGTCATCCAGGTCATGATATCCAAAAAGGGTTTAGTTGTAAGCAACTGGACTTCTTCTTGGAGTTGAAAGACGTTTCATTCCTCAACTGAGGAACTTCATCAGTTTCTGGTTGTTGTTGTTGGGGGGAACTCTAGTAGTTATACTACTCTAGACCACTCCCTTCACCACTGGACAAAGGTGTGAAGAGTTGTTTTGATCACACCTTTTTTAGACAGAAACTGCTCCTGATGTTAATGAGCAGTTTTCTTGTCACATGTCCAGATGTGAATGGGAGTCGTTGTCACACCAGTCTAGAGAAGCCTGCTCTGGTATTGATGAGCAGTTAAACTTCCTAGGATGGGATCTCAAGGCAGAATGGTATGTAGTAGACAGTTGATGACGCAGACCTCCCCCTCTATTCAAGGTTGGTTGTTTTAGATGGGCATAGATGGCTTCCTTTACTCCTGTCTCGGACCACATGACCTCCTTGTCCAAAATATGAACCTCTGAGTCCTTCAAAGAGTGTCCCTTTTCATTGAGATGGAGATAAACTGCTGAGTCCTGTCCTGATGTGATTGCCCTCCTGTGCTGGGCCATGCATTTGCGGAGTGGTTGTTTGGTCTCCCCAATATACAGATCCAAACACTCTTCACTGCACTGAACCGCATAGACCACATTGTTAAGGTTTTCCCTTGGAATTTTATCCTTGGGATGAACTAACCTCTTTCTGAGTGTGTTGCCCGGGTTGAAGTAGACAGGCATTCTGTCTTTGCTGAAAATCCTACGTAGTTTCTCGGATACTCCTGAAACATAAGGCACCACCATGTGTTTCCTCTTGTTCTGACCTTTTGTGATGTGTTTTGTAGTGGTTTCTTTATTCTGTCTATTACCTGGTTTGTTGAAGGCCCAGTTGGGGTAGCCACAGGTTTTCAGGACCTGTCTGATGTGTGTGTGTTCTTTTTCCTTCCCCTATGCTCTGGATGGGATGCTGTCTGCCCGGTGTTGCAGAGTCCTGATGACACTGAGCTTGTGTTCTAGTGGATGGTGAGAGTCAAAGAGTAGGTACTGGTCAGTATGTGTGGGTTTCCTGTAAACATATGTAACAATGTCTCCATTTCCCCCAACTGATACCTTGCAGTCCAAGAAAGGAAGTTTTCCGTCCTTGGTCTCCTCCCTGGTGAATTTGATGTAATTGTTGAATTGATGTGCTTAGTAAAAGCCTCCACTTCTTGCCTTCTTATTGTGGCCCCTGTATCGTCAATATAACGAAACTAGTGCCTTGGCTTTGTCCCTTTAAAGGAGATTTAGGATTGAGTTTCTATGCTTTCCATGTAAAAGTTTGCAACAATGGGTGAAACTGGTGAGCCCATGGCACAGTCATGCTTCTGTTTGTAGAATTCCTCATTGTACCTGAAATACGTGGTGTTGAGGCAGAGTTCCAATAATGAGCAAACCTGGTCCGGGGTCAGAGCAGTTCTGGTGTGTAACATCCTGTCCTGTTTTCAGCAAACACAACATTCCTGTCTACTTCAAACCGGGCAACACAATCAGAAAGAGGTTACTTCATCCCATGGATAAAATTCCAAGGGAAAACCTTAACAATGTGGTCTATGCGGTTCAATGAAGTGAAGAGTATTCGGATCTGTATATTGGGGAGACAAAACAACCACTCCGCAAACGCATGGCCCAGCACAGGAGGGCGATTACATCAGGAAAGGACTCAGCAGTTTATCTCCATCTCAATGAAAAGGGACACTCTTTCAAGGACTTAGAGGTGCATATTTTGGACAAGGAGGTCAGGTGGTTCAAGAGAGGAGTAAAGGAAGCCATCTATGCCCATCTAGAACAACCAACCTTGAATAGAAGGGGAGGTCTGCGTCACCAACTGTCTGCTACATACCATTCTGCCTTGTGAACCCATCCTAGGAAGTTTATCTGCTCATCACTACCAGAGCAGTCTTCTCTAGACGGGTGTGACAACGACTCCCATTCACATCTGGACATGTGACAAGAAAACTGCTCATTAACATCAGGAGCAGTTTATGTCTAAAAAGGTGTGATCAAAACAACTCTTCACACCTTTGTCCAGTGGTGAAGGGAGTGGTCTAGAGTAGTATAACCACTAGAGTTCCCCCCCAACAACGACCAGAAACTGATGAAGTTCCTCAGTTGAGGAATGAAATGTCTTACCACTCCAAGAAGAAGTAAAGCCATGTCTTTATGTCTCTGTGTATGATGAACTTCTGTGTATGATGGAAAGGTCAATCAGACCACTCATCCCCTGCCAAGCAACCAGCACACTCAGTGCTTTTGACAAGCTTTTCAAATCCCACTACGTATTACAACAATCTCAAACGAGTCACTGGTAAGTGCTTATGGTGACGATGATGGTCAGTGCATTTTGCCATTATTTTCTTTGCGAATGTATTTCAGTGCTTGGAATTAAATTTTTTAATAAAATGCTTATGCGACCATCTTTTCCTGCTTTTTACCTGTATGCAGTAAGATGACTTAATAAGGATTTTCACTGAATATAACACAGTAGTCATTGTTGCACTTCATTGCATTTTTGTATTTTTCTAGACACTAAATACAAACTTGTATTTAAAAGCCCTTTAGGTCACTTTAAAGTACCAAAGTTACACTCTAAAAGTTACAAAATAACAACGTCCTCCAAGAGTGCTGTGTCCAGACCCAGGGGTAATCCTGTACGGACCCGGATCTATAATCTATTTATACGGCAGATGAATTTAACGGGATAGTTTAAAGGTGCACAGCTTTTTCAGCGTTTACGACCAACACCATTGTAAACACAGAAAAAGCTGCGCCAGTATCAGGAAATAAACTGACCAATCGCGTACAGGTTAAATTATCCCACGTGGTGCTTTTCAGCCAATCAACTCTTGGCATTCTCGGCAGTTAACAGCGGCAGGCAGAGTGAGAGGGAGAGAAACAGCAGCCACAGACGGAGACGTGGCGAGAGAGAGAGAGTCAAGGGAGACAAGGGATGCGGGTTCAGAGAAACTGAAAGTGTTTAATTGTTAATTTGTTATGATTTGTATTGTTAAAAGGGTTGAGATAGTTCTGACAAGGTATGTTAAAGAAAAATTATATAAGGTGTTGCTACGCCTTATTTCTCTTCAGTTAAGACCTTTATTTGAAGATGTTAATACTACTACAACATATAACACTCTGGCAAGTTGGACATGATGTTCTGGACCTTTATTTGAATAATTTTTTTTCTGACTGGACCTCTTGGCATTTTAGTTGAATACCCCTGACCTACTGTTGTAAATTAGACTACTGTTGGTCTATGACAAAGAACAGGAGGGTGATTGATTAAGGCAACAAGGGAAAAAGGAGAGTTAGAGGTGCTGGACTGAAGGTGGGGACCCTGAATGTAGGTACAATGACAAGGAAAGGTAGAGAGCTAGCTGACATGAACAGAAGAAGAGTGGATGTCTTGTGTGCAAGAGACAAAGTGGAAGGGCAGCAGGGCTAAAAATTTTGGAGGAGTATATTGGTTTTAAGTTATTCTTAGTTTTAAGAGAAATGGAGTAGGGGGGAAACGAGGGTCAGACAGGTTAATGTGTGTGAAAGTTGAAATAGGATTGATGTTGAATGTTGTCAGTGGGTATGCTCCACAGTTAAGTTGTGAGTTAGCAGAAAATGAGAAGTTTTGGAATGAGCTGGATTTGGTTGTAGGGAGCATCCCCAAGGAAGAGAGTGTCGATTGGAGCAGATTTCAATGGCCATGAAAAAAAAAGAAAAGTTAAAACTATATTGATCCCTCGGGAGTATCCTTCGGGAAATTATGCTTCTGCATTTAACCCTTCACCATAGTGAGCAGGGGACGGCAGGCTGGGCCAGCCCCCAGGGAGCAGTGTGTGGGGGACCATGCTATGGGCACCTCAGCGGTAACTTGGCCGTAGGGGGATTTGAACTGGGGGCCTTGCAAACCCAAGTCCGTTTTCTTAACCATTAGGCCACCAACTGCCATGTACCAACCAACAGCCATGTAGGAGAAGAAAACAGAAAAGATGAGGAAGTAATGGGACAGTTTGGAGTTAGGGATATAAATTTGGAAGGACAGGCAGTGGTGGATTTAGCAAAAAGAATGGAAATGGCCGTGGTAAACACCTATTTCCAAAAGAGAGTGGAACACCGGGCGAAATAGAAGAGTGGAGTCCTCTGGACAGAGAAAGGAGGACAAAGAGACCTAGTGGTGGAATAATGAGGTTCAGGAGAATGTTCAGAGAAAGAGATTAACAAAAAAGAGATGGGATAGAGACAGAACAAAGGAAAATAGACTGGAGTAGAGGGAGAAATAGTTCTTGTGCCAATTTAAATTGAAGGGTGATGTGCAGAGTTGTAGCAATTACACAGGGATAAAGTTGATGAGCCATACCATGAAGATTTGGGAAATAGTAGTTGAGGCTAGGGTGGGGAAAGAGGTAGAGATTTTCTAACAGTATAGTTCTTTTGCCGAGAAAGAGTACCACAGATGTTATATTTGCCTTGCAGATGTTGATGGAAAAGTACAGAGAGGGTCAGAAGAACCATCATCATTCATTGCGTTTTTGTAGATCTAGAAAAGGCCTATGACAGGGTGCCAAGGGAGGCATTGTAGTTTTGTATGAGGAAGTCAGGAGTGGCAGGGAAGAATGTTAGACTGGTGCAGAATATGTATGAGAACAGTACAGCAGTGGGGAGGTGTGCTGTTGGAAGGACAGAATATTTTAAGGTGTAGGTCAGACTTCATCGAGGATCAGCCCTGATCCCCTTTTTGTTTGTTCTGGTGATGGACAGATTGACAGATGAGGTCAGACACAAGTCTCCATGGACGATGATGTTTGCAGATGACATTGTGGTCTGCAGTGAGAACAGGCAACAGCTAGAAGAGAACCTAGAGAGGTGGAGGTTTGCACTGGAGAAGAGGAATGAAGGTCAGTCATTGCAGGGCAGAGTACATGTGTGTGAATGAGAAGGGGAACAGTGGAATGGTGAGGTTACAAGAAGCAGAGGTGGTGAAGGTGAAGGAGTTTCTATACTTAGGCTCAACTGTTATGAGTAGTGGAGACTGAGGAAGAGGATGAAAAATAGAGTACAGGCAGGATGGAGCAACTGGAGAAAAGTCTCAAAAGTGATTTTTTAATTGAATAGTGTTAGTTAAGTTGAAGGGAAAGGCTTAAAGGACAGTTCTGAGACCAGTCATGATGTATGGATTAGAGACACTAGGAGCGGGAAGAAGACAGGAGGCAGAGCTGGAGGTGGCAGAGTAAAAGATGCTGAGATTCTATTTGCGGTGACAGGGATTGACAGGATCAGGAATGAGGTGATTAGAGGCACAATGCAGACAGGAAGGTTTGGAGAAAAAGCTAGAAAAGCCAGATTAAGATGGTTTGGACATGTTCAGAGGAGGGACAGTGGTTATATTGGGAAAAGCATGCTCGAGATGGAGCTACCAGGTAAGAGACGAAGGGGAAGGCCAAGGAGGAGATTTATGGATGTGGTGCGGGAGGACATGGAGGTGGTTGGAGTTAGAATTGAGAATGCAGAGGACAGGGTGAGATGGAAATTGTTGACTCGCTGTGGCAACCCCTAAGAAAAGGGATAGGCTGAAAGGAGAATAAGAATTGATCATTGCAAAATTCCTTTGATTTCTTTATTTGTGAATTGATTGATTGAACTGAGAGTTGGTTCTTTGACATAGATTGACATAACATATTAATTTAGTCCTTAATTGGTTCAATAATTATTAATTATCAGAAGGTTGATTTGAATAAGCCATTTGATTGAACAGTTATTTAAATCACTAGTTGATTTGAAGGTTTGATAGATATGCCAAATGCCCACATCCCTAGAGGACAAGGCAGAACTTATAAATCTTTTGAGTACCTTGTTCTCAGTTCTTTACATCCAGCTACAAATTCAATAAACCATCCCCTCTTTACAATTCTTTAACGCCCACCCTCCCCATATTCAGAATTCCTAAGTGAATTCACAGAATTTCTAGCAGAGTTGGTTCTGTGCTCCAATAAAATCATCATAATAGGTGATTTTAATATTTATGTAGATGTTCATAACATTAGCTTAGCTTTCTCATCACTTGACTCATTTGGCTTCAACCAAGTGGTCAACAAACCAACCCACCATCATAACCACACGCTTGATCTTATCTTAGTATATGGAATTGAAATCCAGAATTTGGAAATATTTGACCACAATCCATTGATATCCGGCCACTGTCTGCAGTCTTTCGAAGTTAACATTCGAAATGTTACAAAACCAAGGCAGCAATATTACTACAGTCGCTGTTTGTCAGTCGGTTTGGTCAAACAATTTAAAGAACAGCTCCCACCTGCCCTCCAGGCAAGTCTCAGTTACTCAAAGGAAAATTGTAAAACTTTTTCCCCCTCACAGTTTAATAAAATACGAACTCAGCTATACAAACAGTGCTAAACACTGTTACCCCTCTCAAAAAGAGGACAATTTCTAATAAGATATTAGTTCCGTGGTTCAATACCCAAACCCCGGCCTTAAAGCTCAAACACAGAGATTAGAAAGGTTATGGCATTCCACCCATAATGATGATAACTATGTCATGTGGAGGAACAGCTTTGACATGTATAGAAAAGCCCTAAGACTTGCTTGGAGCACTTATTATGAAGAGCTGATTGAAAGTTATAACAGGTTTCTGTTCAGCACTGTCACCAAACTGACAGAGAACCATAGAGCAATAAATCCATCAATCCCTCTATCTCTAAGTAGTGACAACTTTAACCAATTTTGTAATGATAAAATTAAAAAGATCAGAGATAGAATTAATCTGTTCTACCCATTCAAACTGGTAATGTTTTTTCCACAAATAATAATAAAACCAGTGCCCCCAGTTTTCCCCTTAGAATTTAGCCCAATAACCCTCCCTGAGTTGACCTCATTGGTTTCCTCTTCCAAACCCACTACATGCAATTTGGACCCCATACCAACTCCACTCTTTAAAGACTCTGCCACAGCTCGGCATTGTCAAATTAAATCAAATTAATATTTTAATTCTAAGTGGGTTTTTTTTCCCTCAGGCCTTTAAAGTAATTAACCTACCCTTGATGCTAGTGTTTTATCAAGCTACAGACCAATTTCTAATCTTCCATTTATCTCCAAAATCTTAGAGAAAGTTGTGGTTGCACAACTGGCCTCTGAAAAAGGAC
This sequence comes from Paraplagusia blochii, assembly GCA_016785265.1. Lineage (NCBI taxonomy): Eukaryota > Metazoa > Chordata > Actinopteri > Pleuronectiformes > Cynoglossidae > Paraplagusia > Paraplagusia blochii. The sequence goes on from JAFBJS010001225.1 coordinate 87,636, forward strand.
TTGTGTCCCTGCTGGTCCTACTTGATCTCAGTGCAGCATTTGACACTATTGACCATACGATCCTACTTCATAGGCTAGAGTATGATGTTGGGATCAAAAGAACCGCACTTGCTTGGTTTAAATCCTATCTAACAGATAGGTTCCAATTTGTTGAAATAAACATGAACTCATGGGTACACACTAAAGTTGATTGTTCCACAAGGCTCCGTACTTGGGCCAATTCTTTTTACATTGTATATGCTTCCTCTAAGCAAAATTATTAGACAATTGTGAGGGCGGGGCAGTGGTTAGTGCACAGCTGCAGCTGAGAGAGCAGGTGAGTGGCGAGGCTGATGCTGCACTGTGCACAGGTGGTGACACTTCCACTAATTGTTCCTCTCCTGTCATAAGTAGGAGCCGGGTTCACAGGAGCGGGAGATGACGGACAAACAAAGAAAGACACATTCTGTGTGGGACTGGACAGAGCAGAGATTGAGCTCTGTGAGGCTGACAAAGCCGTACAGCCGGGCAACTGTTGACTAGCTGGAAAATAAAGCTCTGTATTGAACTTTATCTGAGTGATTGGTGTTCAGAGGACTCAATGACTTCCACAACAACATAATATAGATTTCCACTGCTACGCAGATAATACCCAATTGTACTTATCTGCAAGGCCTGACGACCCAAACAACGTACCTCGGCTTCAGTCATGTTTAAAAGACTTCCAGACATGGATGACACAAATTGTTCTGCTTCTAAATGCAGAAAAAACAAGGTTATAGTACTGGGGCAAAACTGTACTGATCCACCAGTATTGATCCAGGGATTGAACCTGAACGAAATATCCAACCATCCCGCTCTACTGTCAGGAACCTGGGGTCTTATTCGATAATAGTTTAAATTTGGACGAACATGTTAAGCAAATTTGCAGAATCGCCTTCTACCATTTACGCAATATTAAGGCAATTAGATATATTCTATCCCGTAAGGATGCAGAAAAACTAATCCATGCCTTTGTAACCTCTAAGCTGAATTAATGCAATGCATTGATTGATTGATAACAAAATATTAGAAAAGTAAATAAAATAAAAATTAGAAATACATCAAATAAATTACAAAACCTAAATAAATAAAATATAAATAGAAAATAAGCAAAACATAAATTCAACCCACAACAGGATTCAGTAGAGACTAAAAAGTTGAAGGTAATTACTCCTGTTGATATAGTAAAAAAGAAAGGGTATAGAAAAAATATCTGAAAAATGGAACAAGTGCTGGCCAATAATTGACCAACCATGGCCACCAGAGGGAACTTTCAAACAGGATGTAATAAAAACAATGCAAGTGCTGATTTCCACACATGAAGCAGGACCGAACAAGGGAAAGCAAGGAGAAAAATGGAAGGAAAAGAGCTGTTTGCAGATGGAAGACAAAAGTTAATCAACACTACAGTACAAAGGCCAAGAAAGAAATCAAGACGAACAGCAAATAAGCATAAAAAATTAGTGAATTCACCTTTTTCACACACGGACCCAACGATGAAACTCCTTCCCCTCGAGAAATATGTGGTGTTTGATGGAATCTATCCACAATTTCCAATAAACCAACAAGGGACTTCCAGTAATGGCGATGTACACTGAAAAAAAAAAAAAGTCCAGTGAACATAATACAATTATGGAAATGATTTCCACCCAATTGCATTAGGTTAGCTTTACTAGACAGACTTATGTTGTGCGACCTTAATGTAAATATGTTGGGTCAACATAATATGTTCACGTTAGTGTGGCTTAACTACCATGGTTCAGGCCTACAAGATTTGTAAAGGTAGATTTAACACACCAACATAACTTTCTTGGTGTATTTTAAATACTCAACAATCAATTTAAGTAAACCTATGTACCTCCACCAAGTGTAAAGTTTGGAAAAGAAAACACAGAAAACTGTATCTGTTGCAATGACACTTGTTTGAGAACTTGTTTACGATGACACTTTACAATTTTACAATAAAAAACATTTTACATTTAACAATAACAATAACATTTTACAAAAAATAAATAAATAAAAGACACTTTACAACAGTCTGTGCATCAGGTCCCTTAAGACAAGGCAAACAAAAATGTACTTTGGGGTACATTCCTGCCCCATTAACATCTTGTATAGAACATATAAAGTGCATTTATGTACAAGAAAATGAACCCAGTCCAGTTATTGACCTTGAATCTTTCTACATTCTTCAAGTCTGGATTCTAGTAAACAGATTATTTATCAAGTTAACAGATAACAACAGTAGGTGTGCATATAGTTTTCTGATCACCATCCAAATGTGGCCACAATGCAAAAAATGTTTGAGGAAAAACTCAAAATACTAGTTTGTGAATCCTTACATTTTTCAGTATCAACCAAAAACATTTTTTTATAAACAACAAAGCAACTGTCTTTCTTTAAAGCATTGTCTGAGGGGTACACTTTGTACTCAACAATTGCCTCAGCTAAACTGTCAAATATAGAAGCTTTAAGTCTACTGTGTGTGACTAAAATACATATATACATATATATTTAGTTGAAGACAACGCAAATATACTGACAAGAATTGAAGAAAGACAAGATTTTCAACAGCTTCATAGCCATCGGCTGCCAACTAGCAGAAAGTTCTGCTAGCTGGAATGAATGGTTCTGCCTCACATGCTTTGAGGAGCAAAGAATAATTATATCCAATAAATAAATAAATAAAGAAAGAAGTTCAGCTCAACCAAGTGAACTTGGATAACATTCCATAGCACACTAGTGTGTCAGTGGTCGGGAATCACTGCACTGGTGTGCCGTGAGGGATCATTAGGTGTGCCATGGAATGTTACCCAAATTCACATAATTGGTCTCAAAACTAATATTTAATAATTGCATAAATATTTCCTTGTCTAAGCATGTAAATAAACATTCTTCTGCTAGCTGGCAGCAGATGGCTATGAAAACTAATTAAAAGATAATTAGAGCTGCTGAGGAAGAGCTTTTCATCTTTCCTCAATTACCGACAGTATAAAGAGTGCTTTAACTAAACAAGCTGAAATTTTAATCAATTATGAGGTCATTTAAACTGGACGATTCTTATATTTCACTACATAAACCTTTTGTGAGTTTTGTTGGTGGTGTGCCGTAGGATATTTCCTCATAATATATGATGCCATGACTCAAAAAAAGCTGAAAAGAAAGAAAACACTGCTTTAAAGAAAAATATCAACACCTTCTTTGCATTTTGAACACAGCATTGCAACAGTGATGCAAATCAAGTGCATACCATACTCACCAAATGGCTTTAAATGAGTCCTTATAAGAGTAAGGTCACTCTCAGGATGGGCAACGCAAAAGTAGTGTTTTCAGTACTTGAGCTTTTTTGAAAGTCTGTTCCCATCCAGCTCCATGACGATCTTCTGTAGAGCTTCGAATGTGTATCTCAGGTTTGGAGGGTAGCTGAGGTTGAGCACCAAACGACATCACTCAACACTCATTCAGAACTTCCACACCCTCCAGGATAATTACTACATCTTCTGTTTCATCATCTGGCTCTGCACCTTCTTTGCGAATGACAAAGATTCCAAATGTTGTCATGGCGCCACTGATTTTACCATCTGTGTCCTTCAGAGGAAAAAAACGAAGGGTGAATATATTATTCCAGTCTCTCTCATGTATTATCAGTTCTACATTTATAAAGGGTATCATTTAATCAATTAATGTGAAGGATTCTATAATGACATGGTCTTTCTTAAGAACACAGCAGATTTGTAAACAGAGAAGTAAGGAAGAGGGAAAAACAAAACATGCCAGGGTTACTTTCACAAAGTTTCCGGACTCTTTGTTCATGTACACACACAGAACTTTGATGACACACTCTTCGGACATTGATGCTGTCACTCTGTGTACGTAGTCACGGCAATAAAAGGATAACAAAAACATTTTAAGAAACATCTCAAACATGTTCTGAGAGAAACTTTTTTTTTTTTAAATCAAATGGGGCAAAATACTTACTGAGTATTTTTTTTATGATTTATGAACCCACTGTATTCACAGGTGCATCAGTTTTATGTCCAAACAAGACATTAGATCACAGAAATATGTAAAGTAAAAGCACATGGTTCCAGGAAATTGTCATTACCATTGCAGCGTCAGTATATATTATAAAGTAATTGACACCTTCATCTAGTCTAGTGAAAATATCAAAAGTACAGTTTGAATGTTTTTCTTATCATACCTGTGTAGCAGGAATCATGATTCTCTCGATCCTTTTTCCTTTCTTAGCAAACACCCTTACAAAGTTTGAACAGTGAGCATCCAGATTCGAGAAGAACTTTGACATCAAACCAATGGTTGTGATCCTCTTAAATTCAGCAGTTAGCTGAAACAAAAAGGTACACAACAGTATGTATAATAATCATAGCATCAACATAATTAATAAATTCCATTGACCATATAACATCATATTCCAATCAAAGTAAATAAGCACTGAATTTAGTCACCCACCTCACGGACACAGAAAAGAGCCGGCCATCTGGTTTTCAAATCCACAATCATGGGTGCAATGCCAATAACCTCTTGTCTTCTGTGTGCAAAGGTCCTTGCCATCATTGCTGCTACCGTGTCCTCATTGTTCCTCTTCCTTACTTCTGAAAGCAGGGTCTCTCTCACTTTTTCAAGTGTCTCTGCAGATTCATTTATTTGGTAGGCAGGGCAGTAATTGACCTCTGCTTTTCTAGGTTTCTTCACACCATAAGCAGGGCTGCATCTGTCTCCAGGTTTTTTTGCGTAGGAATTCAGTTCAACCTCTGGACATCAAACCCGCTTGAGTTTCCTTCTGTAGTTAGCAAGTTTATACTTTAAGCTCACCCTCCATCCGTCATAACCAGTGGAAGAGCCTTGCAACCTTGCAGGAACCTTGAAGAATCTTGCAGCTAAAAATGTAAAAACAAAAGTAAACAGTCTATGACTGGTATTCATTTCAGTAGATACATAAATTCAATTAGATGATTTTGGGTGTTTGTGCAAACGCTGGTTAAGTTCCAGTTACCACACATTTACGGTCAAATAAAGAAAAAAGAACTGCACGCTGAGCTCCACTCTGAGAAGCCATCATAGGCTCTGCATCAGCGCGGTAAGGCTGCAGGTGGTTTTGGCAGATCATGTGCTAAACGGCACGAGCAAGCGGTTCTACACTTATTTTAGAAAACATTTGCTCCCAAGTCATAAAAGGAACACCACGGAGAGCGCCTGCAAGTAATTATTAACAGCTCACTGTTAAGCTTAACAGTAACAGAAAGGCTACGACGACGAGTTGAGTTGAGAGAGAAGTTTGAAATGGCGGGCTCCCTTCTTTAGAATGGCATTAACGTCAGACCGTGGAGAGCGTGCGGTGTGTGACTGCCAACTGCTAAGTTTACCTGCACCAGGAGCAACATCTACGTCAAGCCAGAGACAAACTCCTCTCCGAGAATTACCGCCCGCTTGCTAATGACTCAGCCGTAGTTTATTCTAGATGACCCTCGCTTTAGCAATAGTATAGCCTCAGCCAAATTAATACGTGCGATGGCGTCCAACCCGGGACGGGTGCGAGCATATAGTAGTTAGCCATACCCAGTGGTGGCCGTAGTTATATCAATGAACTCTAAAAACTCTTGAACGATTAAAAATACTGAAAATGTAAAACAAACAAAAAAAACATTAATAACATTAACATTTCAATAACATTTCTTCACTGCATTTGTTTTCTGTTCAATACATGACAAAGCAGTAAGCTTACCTTTTCTAACACGTGCTTCCTCTCAAATATGAACGCTCGCTGAATTTTCCATGGAGGAGGAGGGGCACAGAAGTAGAATAAACAGAAGATAGTGATATTAAATAAAGAAGGCAAAGAATATGCCACACACACACACACACACACACACTGGTCTGGAATCACTGGTCTGGTCACTACTGGTCTGGAATCATGCTGCTTGGAATTATGTCGTCGCAACATAAAGAAGTCTAGTAAAGTTAATCTGGTTGCTTATTATGTTAAAACAACATGATTTAAAAGCGTTCAACCACAGAACATGATTTTGTTTGGTAATAATAATAATAATTATAATAAATTTTATTTAAAAACGCCTTTCAGGACACTCAAGGACACTTTACAAGATACAATTAAATCAAACAGAAAATCAATACATACAATGATAAATCAGTAAATAAAACAACAGTAAACACAAGTCGAGAAAAGAGGTTAAGGTGGATAGGCAGTGAGAAAGAGGTGAGTTTTAAGATAGGATTTGAATGTGGGGAGAGAGTCAATGTTACGGAGGTCAGGTGGGAGGGTGTTCCAGAGCTGTGGAGCAGAGCGACTGATGAATTGGTTGACATAGTACCAAGAAGAAGGAGTTTGGTTTTGTTGCTGTTCAATTTGAGGAAATTTGTAGTGAACCAGGTTTTAATTTCGGAGAGGCAAGAGGTAAGGTAAGGGGGTGGGAGTATGGAGCTGGGTTTGCAGGAGAGGTAGAGCTAAGTGTCATCCGCGTAGCAGTGAAAATGGATATTAAATTTATGGAAAATGTGACCAAGTGGCAGAAGGTAGATGATGAAGAGAAGAGGCCCCAGGACAGATCCTTGGGGCACACCTGTAGTGACTAGGGAGGGTTTAGATGAAAAAGTTTTCAGTGGTATGTGTTGCGTTCGATCGGTGAGGTAGGAACGGAACCAGCTGAGGAGAGTGTGGGAGAGCCTGATAGAGGAGTCGTGAGGAGGATGGGGTGTGAGATGGTGTCAAATGCAGCGCTCAGGTCCAGAAGGATGAGGATGGAAATAAGACCGGAGTCAGCTGCGATGAGGAGGTCGTTGGTGATTTTGAGAAGTGCAGTCTCTGTGCTGTGACGGGGACGGAAACCAGACTGAAAAGGTTTTTATAGTGAATGCAGGGATAGGTGAAAGTGGAGTTGGTTGGCAACAGTTTTTTCAAGGATTTTGGAGATGAAGGGAAGGTTAGAGATGTGGTGGAGATTGTCGAAGTTGTTTGGGTTGGAACCAGGTTTCTTTAAAATGGGGGTGACAGCAGCGGTTTTTAACAGAGAAGGAACTATCCCAGAAGAGAGAGGAGTAGATAATGGTTAGATATGAGTGGGAGCAGGGAGGGGAGGCAGGATTTAACGAGGGTTGAGGGAAGGGGGTCAAGCTGACAGGTAGTGGGTTTTGATTTGAGGAAGAGGTCGGAGATTTCAGAGATGGATGGATGATCAAAATTAGAGTACGGATGAGATGAAAGTGGCGGTTCGGGCGGGGGGGGGGGTACAGGTGGGGGGTACAGGTGGTGGGGTAGAGAGTCGGGTGGTTGGAGGAATTTATTTAAGAAAGAAAAAAGAGTTTTTGAGTTTCCCTCGTTAGAGAGGATGAGTCCGGAGTAGTAGTTGGATTTGGCCTGAGAAATTAAATCTTTGTATCTAATGATACTGGCAGCGTACATGTCCTTACGGATGGTGGTTTTCCGGTAGAGTCGCTGAAGTTGTCGGTTTTTGGACTTCATAGCTCGCAAGGTAGGAGTAAACCACGGGGCAGATGTAGTGAAGGAGACAGACCGGGTTTTCAGTGGAGCGAGAGAGGCGGGAGTGGTGGTGAGGCAGGTGTTGTGTAATGGGCAGCCAAGTCATCATGGTGAGTGAGAGAGTCTGGGGACGCAAAACTGTCAATGGAGGAGCGGAGTATGTCAATGTTTATGTCAGCAGGATACACTTTTTCAGTAGAGCAATTTAGTGTTACGCAATTGTATGAAAGCAGGTAAATTTTATGAAAGCCGAAAAGACATTGAACATACTGAGAAACAACGGATAGGAGCTCATACGACTGGAGAGCAGCAGCAACAAACATGCCAGTGTCTGCTCATGTGAGCTCTAATCAAATAGTTTTGGTAAAACTACATGTTAGACTAATGTTAATGTAACTAACACCTATGTTGGTTTTTTTGAGTGTAGGAGAAAAAACCAACGTGAAAGAGGTCTCTCGGTTAACTCTTTAACATTTACTTGTAAACACCACAACTGTGTCAGGAACGTTATTGTATCTAAGGCTCAGTTCAACCTTTATAATAAAATGAGTGGTACTAAGTCCAAACCGTGTGGCGTTTTGACTGCCTGTGGCAGTGCAGCAACTACAACGGGAAAGCTGACCAAGATGGCTACAAAGGATCCTGGGACCGCAACATCTGGTCCAGCCAAAGAAGCTCCGGACACTCTCTCCATGGGTCAGCTGGTTTCAGAACTAGCAAAACTTCGAGTCGAATTAATGAAGGACTTGTCATCACTTATCCAAGTGTCGGTTGCACCGCTGTAAACCTCGGTGGATTCGCTCAGGGAGACAGTAACAGATTTTAATGGCCGCCTCTACTACTACAAAAACTTTGGCTGGGGAAAACTTTGAACGCATCACCAACACAAAAAAAACAGTAAAGCTAATGCATGCTCAAAACAAATCACTCCAAGACAGGCTTGAAGAACAGGAATCGTAGAGCTAATATAAGGATAATTAATGTTCCGGAGGACAGCAAAAAAGGGCAGAGACAATGTTGCATTTATAACGTATCTGTTGCTGGAGCTCCTCGGCCCCGATGTTTTCGTAAAACCTCCACAGCTTGAGAGAGCATACCACTCCCTCTCTCGTAGCACTGGACCCGAAGCTAAACCGCCACCATTTTTGGTCTGTTTTCAAGTTGAAGATAGGGAGAAAATGCTTCGTTGGACCCGACAACATGAGCTCAAATACCACGGAACAACGCTCTGTATGTACCCGGACATCAGCCCAGTCACTGCAAAAAAAAAAAAAAACGCAACGCCTTTAACAAGATTAAGGACATGCTTTACCAGAAGGGAATAAAGTTCAGGCTTCTTTTTCAGGTCTTTTACCAGGATGAATATTTTATTTTTGAAAAACCAGAGGACGGGCAATCGTTCTACAAAAAGTGAATGATGGATAAGGAGTGAAGTCCAGCTTTACCTTTACCTTAACCTGTAATTATTATCATATGCAGCGGCGTATATCACCGTTTACACTGACTTTTTTGTGGACTTTATATTTTATATAATAGAGCAATCAAATTCCACTTTATATTTTTACATAATGCTGTTCTCATAGGTCGTGTTGTGCTGTAGCTTCCCTAAAAAGAATGCTACTTACTTAGCTTTTTTTTTCAATTTATTTTAAGGTGTGCTGAATTATATTCTTTAAATCTCATAACCACTGACCTCTTGAACAATAGATAGTTATGGAAGTAGAAAGTGTACCATATTTTCCGCACTATAAGGCGCACTGGATTATAAGGCGCACCTTTAATGAATTACCTATTTAAAAAAAAAATTCATACATAAGGCGCACCGCATTATAAGGCGCATACAATAAAAGCTTCAGTAGTGGCTGCTATTGTGTTATGCGTCCACTAGATGAAGCTGCACTCAAAGCGAATGTCAACAACACAGTCAGACAAGTCAGTTAAACTTTATTACCGGTAATAGAATGCTAACCAGCGTTCTGACAACTTTGTTCACTTCCAAATTCAATAAACAGCCGTTTTATTATTTTTTTTACAGTTTACCTGTTAATAACAGCAAGAGGGACAAAAACGTTTTTATCACGTAGTGGCGGGGAACGTTTACTCGATTCAGTAAACACGTAAAAGAAACAGTCTGATACATTACGGCAAATTAAACGTTAGTGCAATGACAGTATAGTAACTGTCTAAATGGTGCAAAATAATAATATAACAATAACTCAACAATGTTTAAATGTCAATGTCCATATTCACAATATGAACCACCTTGTTCAGCTGTAAACGCATAAAAGAAACGCGTAAAGCTCTCTAATCAGTTCATTCCTCATCCACAAATTGCTTGAATTTTGCTTTTTCAGTGTTCAAATTGAACAGTTGGGCGAATACGGGTTCCAATATGCCCGGCTGCGTCTCGTCCAAGTTGGCGACTAATTTGAGACTATTCTGGCTCCATACTGGTGCATTTATTCTGAAAACACATTTGTGATTTCTTTAAAAATACTGTTATGTCCCAGAGACAGACCAGTGTGACGCTATCTTGAACTGAAGAAATTTATTCACGATTACAGCGAACTTATAACTTATTTCCAGACTCTAATTGCGGCACCGCTCCCTGCAGCTTTGCTCCTCATTCTCACACTCTAATATCCCCACAGCTCTAACCACGCCTCCCCACACTTGGAAATGTTAACCCTTTAACTGCTGTATAAAACCTTATAGCCATTTACAATATGTTTGTGGATCCGCGCTCGTGCATTTATTTCTGAAAGTACATTGGTGAATGAAAATGCACGCGTCCCCCAGTCACATATCCCAGCATGCACACGCTTCTTGTTGTGAGACCTGTTGCGGCTCAGTATTGGTCCATATATAAGGCGCACCGGATTATAAGGCTTGTCAGCTTTTGAGAAAATTCAAAGCTTTTAGGTGCGCCTTATAGTGCGGAAAATACGGTAATGCTGTTGGGAGTGCAAAAGTGTAAGGTGAAGGGGGGAGGGCAGGGGTGGTAGAGGGTTTTGCAAGGATGCTTTTGTTTTGGCTTTTTGTTTAACTTAGTTTTAGTTCTTTTTGTTTGGTCCAGTCACCTTCTAATAACGTACTTAAGAAATGCCTTAAAACTGGAGGGTACACCACTTCCCTTGTCTTTAGGACATGACAACCCTGGGTAGGAGACTTTGTATTATTTCCTGGAATCTGAAGGGTGTCAACCACCCAGTTAAGCGTAATAAGGTTATGGGGAACTCCTGTGGTAATGGCCTGTATATCCCCCACTAAACCGAGGTCTATAAAAATAGTCTTGGCCTTTTTGACCCATGGGGAGCCAAATACCAGTCGAAAAAAGCCTTCTCTTTTTTCTCACAAGTTCACCATTCCTATTCTCTAATTGACTTTTTTCTCTTAGACAGGTGTTTCTTACAGGGACCCATTCTTGTGAATACCACAGTATGGTTATATCTGACTCTGCACCAGTTTCGGTTGAAATTGGTTTACCTAACCTGGCCCCTTCCTTAAAAATGTGAAGACTTAACTTTTCCATGTTAGCCCATGCTACTTTTAAAGAATACCTACACACACAGATTAACCTGCTTTTTGAAACTAATGATTTTCCAGAGATCTCTAGGTGTATATTGTGGGAGGCTTTTAAGGCATGAGAGGACAGATTATAGCATATGCCTCTTCCGGGATGGCAGCGCGTGCACACGCAGCGGCCTCTCGCTCTCCCGATCGCGCTTTGTTTTGTTTTGTTTGTTAAAATGTATTTACACAAACGTTTTCGCCGTCCAACTGCGTTGGAACACTCGGACAATCGCCAGACACTGTTGGAGATCCGTAAAAAAGAAATCTGCAGTGTTCTGGACGTCAGAATAAAGAAGACACTGGATGAGCTCGGACTAATTCGCCGGTCGGCCGCTGCTACACCGGACTCGCCTACCATCCCATACCCTGCAGG
>JAFBJS010001226.1:0-37693 GCA_016785265.1 Paraplagusia blochii
GGTAAGGCTATAGCCTTACTCTTTTTGAGAGAATTTGAAATGACCAAAAATAATGGTTTTTGGACTTTTTAACACAAAAAATCCAATTAGCAGGATATTAGGGGCCATAATCTTGCATTTTCAGCCATTTTGGGCACTTTTTTTTTAACAGTTTTTCATGATGGTAAGGCTATAGCCTTACTCATTTTGAGAGAATTTGCCATGACCAAAAATAATGGTTTTTGGACTTTTTAACACAAATAATCCACTTTGCAGGATATTTGGGGCCATAATCTTGCATTTTCAGGCATTTTGAGCACTTTTATCTGGAGCCATAATCTTGCATTTTTAGGCATTTTGAGCGCTTTTAATTTTTCACCATTTTTTCATGATGGTAAGGCTATAGCTTTACTCATTTTGAGAGAATTTGAAATGACCAAAAATAATGGTTTTTGGACTTTTTAACACAAATAATCCACTTAGCAGGATATTTGGGGACATAATCTTGCATTTTCAGGCATTTTGAGCACTTTTAATTTTTCACCAATTTTTCATGATGGTAAGGCTATAGCCTTACTCATTTTGAGAGAATTTGAAAGGACCAAAAATTATGGTTTTTGGACTTTTTAACACAAATAATCCACTTAGCAGGATTTTTGGGGCCACAATCTTGCATTTCAAGGCATTTTGGGCACTTTTTATTTTTTACCATTTTTTCATGATGGTAAGGCTATAAGCTTACTCACTTTTGTGAGAGTTTGCAATGACCAAAAATGATGGGTTTTAGCACAGTTTAGCACAAATAATCCACTTTGTAGGATATTTGGGGCCATATTCTTGTATTTTCAGACATTTTGGGCACTTTTTATTTTTAATCATTTTTTCATGATGGTAAGGCTATAGCCCTAATTTTTTTGTTAAGATTTTGCCTTGACCAAAAATGATGGATTTTGGACATTTTAGCACAATTTATTCACATTGCAGGATATTTAGGGGCATACTCTTGCATTTACAGGCATTTTTGGCACTTTTTCTTTTTTGCCATTTTTTCATCATGGTAAGGCTATAGCTTTATTAATTTTTGTAAGATTTTTCAAGTACTTTTATCACAAATTATCCACTTGGCACGACATTTGGGGACATACTATTTAATTTTAATGCATTTTTGGCACTTTTTTCATCATTAATTCATGATGATAATGTTTTTCTCATTTATATATCAAGATTTTGCAATGACAAAAAAAATAAGGTTTTTGGATTTCTTTGCACAAATTATCCACTTGTCAGGATTACCTATCCTTGGTGATATTTAACATAAACAGAAATTATGTCTTTGGACTTTCTCACTTGGCAAGATAGTTTGGGATATTAACTTGCATTTTAAGAAATTGGTATGTTGATTCGACAATAAAACATGTTATCTGAATTTTACCCCAAAATCACTTGGCAGGGTATTTTAGGGCATAAAATTGCATTTTTAGGCATTTTGGTAACCTTTAAATTTTCACATTGTTTTCATGATGGTAAGGCTTTAGCCTCACCCATCTTTGGTGATATTATGACATGAGCAGAAATTACGTATTTTACCACAAAATATTCACTTGGTGGGATATTTGGGGCCATTTTCTTGCACTTTAAGGCATTTTTAGCACTATTTATTTTTCAAATTTTTATGTCATTTTTATGCTAATTTGACATAAGCCAAAAAATTGCATTTTTTTTATCTTTTATCACAAAATATTCACTTGGCAGGATATTTTTTTTCATAGGATATTTTGGGACATAAACTTACATTTTAAGGCATTTTGACCATTTTTATTTATTTTTCACCATTTTTCTATGGTAGTAAGGCTATAGCCTTGATAATTTTTGCAAAATTTTTACAAATTATCCTGCCAAGTCAATATTTTGTGCTAAAAAAATCCAAAAAATGTCATTTTTTGCTTATGTCAAAAATATCACAATAATGTCAATGCTTATGTCAAAATATCACAATAATGACCAATGACAGAAATCACCATCTTGAAAAAAAAAATTTTATGTCCCAAATTATTCCTTCAATTGAATGTTTTGTGTTAAGAAGTCAAAAAAATTAAATTTCAGCTTATGTGAAAATGGCATTTTTTGGACTTTTTAGCACAAAATATTCACTTGCAGTTTGGGCACTTTAAATTTTTTTAATTTTTTTACAATGGCAAGACTGGTGAAATTTTTGCTTTACGGCAGGATGTTTGGGTCAGTTTGATGAAATTCTTGCGTTCTTCACTATTCAACCCTTACACCTCAACGTGTAGTTAGAGTGATATTAACAATATAAGTAATTGCATTATCTCCATAGAATTTGAATTTCAGAAAAAAACTCTACTTTGGGAATTTTTATATTTACGTCATATGGTAAAATGTGGTAAAGACAGAGAAAAAACAAACAAAAAAACCGCTGCATTTGAATCCCCAAATTTTTTCAACTTTCTGTGAGAAATGTGTAAATGCAAGGCAGTTCCAAAATTCTTTGGGGGCCACCTGCTTCCGAAAAATAAAATTATTTTTTTTGGACTAGTTCAATATTCTGTGGGTAGCAGGCAAATAGATTTACTTTAGGAGGGCGTTTACAGAAAAGTCCAACCCTGAGTGCATGGACACCAGAGTGGGAAGATATTTATGGGACAGTCTTAATAATAACAATAAATAAATAAATATTACAGAGTCCGGAAATGGGAGTTGGAGAATGACATTTCAGGTGATCATTTCAAACGTTAACATGCTCAGCAACTTTACTTGTATTATTTAAATTCTGAGTCAGATGTTGTCAATTAAAAACAAGGCAGTAGTGGCTTCTGCTCATCCTTTATTAACAGCACTGTGCAAATACCTCCATCGCGATATGACTGTTAAAAAACCATCAACAAGTTCACAAATGCCTTCTTTTCACTGATGGGAAGCAATACAGCTACATGGAACAACTCCTCCCTCTTCTGGAGGAAAGCTGAACTACCCCCAGCAGTGGGAGTCGGGGCATCAAACGTCACAGAGGTGCAGAACAGAAAGGATGCAGGATGTGAAACGTTTTTGAGGCTTTTTCTTTTCTTTTCTTTTTTTTCCCTTACAGATCAGCACTTAAGCTCTCAGGACAGGATCCAGATGCAACTGATGAATGTGAATACTGCACAATCCAATAACTCCTACCTACAAATACTCCAAAAATTAAGGCCTTCTTCAAAACATGAGGATTTTTTTTAAATGTGGCACTTGCTCACAGAATTATTCACATGAGTAAACAAAACCTTTGGAACAGAAATACAAGAACAGGAATGCAAAAAAAAAAAAAAAGAATCAAACAAAAATCCCCATTATTTAAATCTTTCTTTACACATAACATATTTTGTACAGTTGGCTTTTCTTTAGAGTGACAGTATCTGAGCTCAAAAGTACAAATACACACATGCTGTGCTTAGGAGACGTCAAAAACACAGTGTTAGTACAGTATAGAGAAGTCAGGAAAATCTCTCATTACCCATCATTCCAATATTCCTTAAGGCAACAAGAGAAACGGGAGTGAAGATGGAATAAAAGCTAGAGTATAGTTAGATGAACAACACAGTTTAACCCAGAAAAAGAGGTTGGTTTAATCACCTGTTATTTACAACCTTCACATGCTTTGAAAAGATGAAGTCAGTGTACCTTAAAAAAAAAAAAAAAAGCTTTCACTCATAGTACCTGAAAAAAGCTGTGCTGCAAATACTCAAATAAGAAAAATGTGCAATTTATAATTTGACAAAACACAACAAAAGCTACTCAAGTGACTTCATTGAAGTTTTGGCTCCACCCACCTGGATAGAGTCATGTGATCCAGGTGAAAGCCAGTTTAGTTTAAGGTTATTCCTGAGTTATTTTTTTTATCATTGGCCCCAAATACTGACTAGGGCATAGACCTGGGGGTGGGCCACAAAACTCCCAGGAGCCAAACTTTGAAAGATTCTGTCTTTGTAACTGATGTGAAGGAAAAGCCTGCGATGGATCCTTCTGGTCACCACAAGGTAACAGCTCGTGAACACAGTGAAGAAGAGAAGGTTAAAAAAAAAACAAAACAAACAAACAAAAAAAAACAACAACAACACTGAAGAAATCATCAGCCAAGAGGGCTGCGAACCCACAAGCTGCTTGTACTTTCAAGTATGCTACATCAATGACTGGTGAAACAGGGGCAAGGGGGCGCTGTGGAGGTGGGATACTGTCACTTTAAAGAAGGTTTTAAACAGGATATTCACATAATGTACATTTAAGGCTTAATTGTTTTAGCACTAACAAGAGTAGCAGCAGTGAAGCACTTCCGATTGAATTAGAACAAAAAAAAAGAAAAAAAAAAAAAAAAGGGAGGGATTGCTTTTACCGACATAATTTTTTAGAGGACCAAAAAAAAAAAATCATATCACTCGCCTGTCTGTTACGGCAGGGCGTGGACACTGGTTTGTGACTTTGGACAATCTCAATTTTCAGGCTGGAAAACAACATGACCATGAACGACCACCAGGTCCTGACAAATGAGTTACAGCAGTAGAAGATGGATTCCTAATTCCAACATTCATCGTGTTCAGGGAGAGATGTTAGTTTGATAAAAAACCCAGTCATGAATGTCAAGCACACAGTGGTCATCACACACACACACACACACACTCACAGCATCAACAGTTGCCTGCACCTGAAACTATCAACATTCTACGCAAAAAAAAAAAAGTACCAAAGCAACAAAGTTACTTAAAAGGCCATAAAAGAGTGAAGTGATGATGGAGAAAAGCTGCTTTTTTTTCCTGCTGCTGCTCCTCACTCTCAGGTGAAGATGATATGAAAGCACAACTCCTCCTCACACTCTTCCAGGGACAGAGAACCCCAAACCTTCCGTAACATGGTCCCCCATCACTTTGTGTCATTTTCTCCAACAGTGATCCTTTTAACTGAAATCGTTTTTTTTTTTTTTCGCATACTGTATATGCACGTACTGTTTATATATTACACATATTTCATAGATATATTTACTCATATATTAAATTCTTATATAGACATACATTTTTAGTCTTATTTTGTGAGGTGTTATATTTTCCAGAAAAAAAAAAAAAAAAGATAAGACACACCTTCCCCTGGATTCTCCAAGACTCTTCTAATATGACCTTTCATCACTGTTCAACTCCCACTGATGAGATGTTTTCCTAAAAGGACCAGATCAGCAGAAGTAGTACAAAAAAAAAAAAATCTGATGCTGACCATAGAGCATGGAGTGCAGGACGCGGACTTTCAGAGAGCCGGAGTTATCAGCCAGTTAAAATCCACAAGGGGGCGTAAGACGTCAGCCAGCACTGTAGGCAGTGCTGCGGGCAATGGAGCTTTGCACTGTGCCAACCAAAACCCTGAAGCCAAAGCACGGGTGAGAGAACAAACGAGTCGAGACCCTCGCAGCAGGAGTGTGTGCTATGTCAGGATGTGAGCGGTGGAGGGAATGGAGACGAACTCCCTCAGGATGTTCTTGGCCATTTCCATATTGTTCTGTGCGATCATCAGTGCTTTCTGGATGTCCTGGTAAGAGTATCCCTGACTCATGAGATGCTCAATCTCACTGCTGATTTGAGGATTGGCCTCTCCTCCAGTTGCCCCTATGCTCGGCGGAACGGGGACAGGGACGGGGCTGGGACGACGTTCCGAGTTGATCCGCCTGGGCAGGGGCTTTGGGGGTCTCTCTGGAGCTTCTGCTGCATCTAAGAAAGCTGAAACCAAGAGGACGAGTTGGCAACGGCTTAAAAGTTTGTTTTCAAAAGTATAAGTTAACTTGTAATTTGACACCTGAGTCAGACAGTGAGTGACTCAGCTGCACATCTATATGACCAACTATAGTTAACGGCTTGACATTTCCTACACAGTGACCTTTAATGAAACACACTCAGGGCCCAATTACAGCTCTGTCTGCCAGTGTGTGACTGCCAATTAGAATTTGTGCTGCACAAAGAAATCTTAAGTGAAACACTTTGTCGCCTGGCAATCAGCATAAATGTCAGCTGCCTTACATCATGCTCCATCATTATCATCATCATCACAACTGTCATCACCATCATCACTGTTTTATAAGCTCTTATTTTTATCTCATCAAAATCATTTGGAGAGGATCCCAATTTCCACACTGCTGAGAAAAATATATCTTCTTCCTTTTCCTTTCAGGCTTGTCCCTTTTTCAGAAGTTGTCACAGCGGGTCAACATTTTCCATCTCCCCCTGTCCTCAGTATCTTCTACTCTGACTCCAACTACCTCCATGTCCTCCATCACTGCATCCATCAATCTCCTCTTGTCTCCTACCTGGTAGCTCCATCTTCATCTCTAGGATCATTCTTCTACCAATGTATCCACTGGCCCTCCTCTGAACATGTCCAAACCATCTCAATCTGGCTTCTCAAGCTTTTTCTCCAAACATTCCTGTCTGTGTTGTCCCTCTAATGACCTCATTCCTGATCCTGTCCATCCTCGTCTCTCCTAAAGAGAATCTTCTCCAACACTCCTCCACCTTCACCACCTCTTCTCCTTGTGAACTCACCATTCAACTGTTTTCTCTTCATCATTCACATACATATACTGTCTTGCTACAACTGCCATTCATTCCTCTTCTCTCTAGTCCAAACCTCCACCTCTCTAGGTTCTAGCTTCTAGTTGTTGTCTACTCTCACTTCAGATCACAATGTCATCTGCAAACATCATCGTCCATGGAGACTCTTGTCTGACCTCATCTGTCAATCTGTCCATCACTAAAGCAAAAAAGAAGAGGCTCAGGGTTCACCTCACCACTGTTGTACTGTTCTCAACATATCCTGCACCAGTCTGACATACTTCTCTGCCACTCCTGACTTACTCATAAAAAAAAAAAACACACAATTCCTCCCTTAATACCCTGTCATAGGCCTTTTCTAAAGCTACGAAAACACGATGCAGCTCCTTCTGGCCTTCTCTGTAATTCTCCATCAACATCCCTTGGCAAATATTGGATCTGTGAGAAAAACATACATACAGTACTGAATATATTAAGGAAAACAGCAAAGAGATGCCTCAGCTCAGGATATTTGACGGCAGTCACACTCACCGTAAATGAAATTCTATGACACTAAAAAGCTCATGCAATGCATGACGGGTTAATGCCACCATGACTGTGGTTCAATGAGGATCTACAGCATGACTTCAAATAACATTTGTATCAAATTCTATTGCGATAAAATATGGAAACAAGCCAGTGTTGACTCACCTGCAGCTGCTCCAGCGTCTGAATCCAATGACAAGCGGCTGAAGGCAGTGATGGAGGAGGAACATGAAGAGGAGGGTAAAGATGAAGATGACCCCGTCAGCTCTGACAGGGTGCGTCGAGCAGGGGGCAACGGCAGCCGGGGTTTTGGAAACTCGTAGCTGTTCTCGTGTTCGTCGCTGTTCTCGGACGCTCGTTCCTCAGGACCGTTGGTCAGTGACAGAGGAGGCAACTCAGAGTAGTCTAAAACAGAAGGAAGGACAAGAGAACATAAGACACTAATTCTCTGATATGTTAATTATAGTTATGTCTTCAAGGACACTTTCATATGAAAGAAACATTTCATGTTATATGCATTATTGCCATTTTTGTTATCAATAGCTTAAATATTAGCAGAGCTCATGGTGAAAAACAGATCAGGTTTTTCACCATGAACAGATAGAGATAAAAAAAAAAAAAAAAAACTTTGCACAAATTAAAAAAAAGCCGAGTGTTGCCTCCTCCAACAGTAAAACTTAAATGTAAAAAGAACACATGAACAGGTGAGGTTAAAGGACCTGATTCTCTGGCCTGCTGCGACCTGGCCTGGATGTTGTACATGGCTTCATAGGTTTGAGGGCCTTCATCTAAATCAGAGAGGGTGAGCCTGCAAAGAACAAACCAGAATCAAAGAACATTTAAAAGACACGATAGGAGGTTTTTCTCATCAATTTCTAAAGTATTTCTTTTAAACAATTAGAAATAATAAGAATAGTTCAAATACCCATATCAAAAAATCATTTTTTTTATTTAGTAAATTTTTTAAAAGACAATTCTTGAACTCTCTTCTTGAATACCTGGAGTTGAGAGTTGTACTCTGACTCTGTGTCTGGAGTGAAGCGGGAGGATGAGGTTGTGGGGGACGTGGGGCTGGAGTGGTCTCCGCGCTCGGTGTGGTGATGGGGGGCAGAGCAGGGCGAGAGGAGGGGATCATGTACTCTGACTCCTCCTCGCTGTCACGCGTCTCCTCCCCTGTCACTGTCCTCAGGGCCTGAGGTGTTCTGCGGACAAACAGAGCAAGAAAAAGAATAATTACTTTTAATATATTGTTGGTTTTTCAACATTATTTTCACACTGTGTGTTCCTTTTTATAGATAAAACAGCGAAAAGGCACCTGCAGGTCATTGAGTAGATGGCATTGGCTGACGCTGAGGGTTTGACTTTGGGGTTGTCATAATCCTGACCAACAATTGAGGAGAAATTCTGTTTGGAGAAAAAAAAACACTTGTTTCATGTTCTTCAATGTCCTATTAAGTATTTGTTGTAATTGGACCTTATGAAACATGTTTAGTGTGTGGTGTGTGGCATCTGCTCTGACCAGCTGATGATCCAGACTGAGGGAGCTGTTGTTCTTCTGGGAATCTGGCCGGGGGTCCAGAGTGGAGGGCAGAGCCAGTGGCAAAGAGTGTCGGTTGGAGACTTCCCTGACACCTGCTCTAAATTCACTCCCCAGACTGGAAACTTGGGAGGAGGAGGAAGAGGAGGAGGATGAGGAAGAGGAGGAGATGGGAGCCTTGGGAACCGGTCTGGAGTTCCAGTCGGCCATAGGCCTACTAGGGGGTGTGGGAAGGAGCTTATCTCGAGGAGGTTCCCCTGGAGTGCAGGGTAAGGGGCGCCTCTGCAGGCGGCCGTCAGATGCCGACCCACCGGTGTGAGGCCGATCTGGTGGAGGAGGAGGCGGGAGGTCTCTCAGCACCGGGGGAAGAGGGAGAGGTTTGTCTTTGTGGAGTGATGCTGCCTGTAGGAGAGACGAGGTGAGGAGGGGAGTCGATTATACGACATAAAGTATTGATGTGAAATCCAGGAAAATGGTGCTGTTAGCTTCAAGGCTGAGTATAACCCATTGGACCAGGAACGCATACGGCGCACAGTTTGGAATTGTTCTAAACAGTATGAATAATGTATTCAAATTCACTGAGGTAAAATGCTGGATCTAATCTACACACAGTTTCCATCCAATCTACAGTGTCCATTACTCAGAGTTCCTGGAGAAACGGGTGGTGATGGACCTTAAAATGATTTACACCCAGAAAGAAAAAAATGTTGCACAATGTAGGTAAACTGCTGACTTATACCAGAGGAGAAATAACAATAATATTGGGTGTGAACTTGTTACCTTTGTTGTGACTCCAGGACTGGAGGCACCAGAGGAGTTGGGTGGTCTATGAGTAGGCAACAGGTCAAGTCGTGGAGGCACAGGGGGGAGAGAGGACTGAGGAGTCAAAGACATGGGGGATGGAGGACGCTCCACCTGGATTGGATTGACAACAACAGACTGTATCAGTAAATATATATATATATATAATATCTGTATCTGTAAATATATACAAGGTTAATAAATATAATCATACAGTATTTATGTTTTCATACGTTCATGCACATGTAAACAAATAAATATCACACATAACATATATGTGTATTTTTGTATAAACATACATAACTATATATATATATATATATATATATATATATATACATATATACACACATACACACACACATATATACTGTTGAAACCATATTTTTGCATAAACTTTAGAAATATTTTTTTTTCTCATGGTCAGACATGAAATCAGACATTCAAATCAACTTTTTCAAGTCTTTCTGAATATTTAAAATTATTTCAATGCATTTCATGCCAAATTAATCTGAGAAGGTAAAACAATATTTTAATTGCGTTTAGATCAGAAGTTTACATACGAGTATGAGAAAAAAAATAGATTGCGTCTGTTCCTAAAGTGTATGTAAATGTATGGTTTCAACTGTACATAATAAATATATATGGAATTTTCAAATTTCAATAAGTTGCCAAATCAAAGCTACATCTTTTCTTCTTACACCCTCACCTTTGCACATGCCAGTTTGCTCATCATGAGGTGGGGGTCTTCAAGTCTGTCATCGTCGTCGTCGTCGTAACTGGGTGACGGCGCCCCCTCTGCCCCCATTGTGCTCCTGCTCCCACTGTTGTCCTTGGGGTCAAACGGATCCACCACAATGGGCTCGGTGCCCTTAATCTCACAGCGACAGAAAGGACAACCGGTTCCCTGACCTTCTGATTCCTGCAGCAACCCACAGAGATGAAAAGGTGAACTGGTTTCAAGAGGCTGTTTTGTCTGCAGAGAAGAGCTCTCCACAGTGAGCCATCCTCTCAGCAGGTACAGTGTTTCCATACTTCACTCGGATTGAAACCAGCCCACACACGTCCACTATCCATCCATCCACCTACATACACACCCATGCATGCATACCTGCCAGGCAGTGAGACATGAGGTGCACATGAGATGACCACATGGCTCAATCTTCACATCCTTGTCATTCTCAGCACAGATCTTACACAGCTGGAAAGTGGAGCCCATCTCACAGTACAGCTCATATTGTTCCTGAAGGGGGGATATAACACACCAACATCCACATTACTTTCTCACAAAGTCATCACAACATCATATAGAAGGACCTGGCAAATACATAAAGCAAAGGCAGAGTATTGTGGATGCCTGTTTTTTATTTGTGTTCTGCGCCACAGTAAAATAAACATGTCACAGCTTCACAAACCCAGAGCTGATATGTGGTGTGTTAGGAATACACAGCAGAAACACTAATTTACAGGAACCGCAGTGAATGTAGTGTCATCTGTGTGAATTCTAATGGCCCAAACACAAGTCGCTATGCTTCAAATTTGAGAAATCCAGGAAATTTATTATGGTTTTATATTGTTTTATTGTGTATTATTGGAACTTAAGCTGCAAATGCAGATGTTTTGAGAAGTGCATACAAAGACTGATCCTAAATCAAACACTCTTCAGAACAGCCTCAAAAACATAGGATTCAACAGATATTCTCCAGATTATTCTCTCCAATATATTGATGTAAACAAATACAACCAAAAAATAATAATAAAAAAAATCTACATAACTCTCAATGCTGTTGCATTGATTGTACAATTCTGCAAAAAAAAATGCAAAAACAAAAAAGAACCATTGTGGAATGGAGAATCTGGAGGAGAAGTTTTCTGACCTGTGTGACTTTAATATGGTCCTGGGGCGAAGGTTCACAAAGTCCAGTAAGGTCAGGGTTTTGGGTTCGACCATCAGGAAATAAATAACTGTAGCAGCAAAAGCACAGGCAGATAAATGTCAATAAAAGTTTTTTTTTATTAACACATGAGATATCTAGACTATTTCATCATGCAAAGTTAATTGTTAAGAGTTAATGTGGTAACCACACTGCTGTTGCTGTTACTTCTGATGCATGTTCTAAAGATTAAGGCTAAGACATAGAAAAAAGTGAATTCATAGAAACCATAAACATTATTTTACAATGATTGGACCAGAGATATTGAAAGAGGTTTTGTTTAATTGAACGAACACTGGGAAATAAAAAAGAGCTGCAACAGATTTAACTGAATGCAATAAAAAGCAGAGTCCGAAAATACAAGACAACAAAGATGAAAAAAATAACGCCACGTGGATGAGTGGAAACACTTGGACTTACAATCCTTCCCTGAATCCATCTATGAGAGCCTGGAAGAGGGGTTTGTTGTGAGGAATAGTCTGTAGTATGTTTCCGTCTGCCGTCACGTAGCCGATGGCCCACTGGCCCAACCGTGTACAACTGAGACGGAAAATATAACTGTGGAGAGAAACATGACAAAAATCAACTTTGGATATTTGTCATACTTGATGCTTCATTATGTAATATGTAGTTTAATAAAGTAAACTGGAGCTGCTAGAAGGGATTTAAAAACTAGCATTTATGGTACATGGAGGGTCAAGTTGGGACAGGGAAGTAGATGTTACCAAACACAAAATAATGTTGACATTTACAATCATGAACAAACTGTAGACATGAATAATTATTGCAAGGGTCAAAAACAACTGATATACAAGTTATGCAGGAAAGGAAAGCAAACTTCTTGTCAATGTGATTCACACCACTGCACACAATGAAATGTGATCTCTGCATTTAACCCATCACCAAAGTGAACAGTGGGCAGGTCTGAGAGCCCGCAGAGCAGCGAATGGGGTTGGTGCCATGCTCAGTGGACCTCAGTGGTAACTCGGCAGCTGGTGAATTTGCACCTTAAACCATTCGAGATTGGTTCCTTGACCACAAGGCTGCTGACCACTGCTACAAAGATGTTTTATAGTCCAATTGTTACAAAATAAACGTGTCATGATGGACATGGCCGTGTTGCCACATTCAACAAACATCTTAATCAAGTCTTGTTTTACAAGTAAACATCTAAGAAAAAAATCTCCTGGATGAAAAAAAATGAGGACCCACAACATTTGAGGAGCAAATTAACTTGCTGCTTCAGTAGTTTCAGTCAAGGTTCAGAAGTCATTAGGGACCCTAACTCTGTGAACGCACAGCTAATCCCATCCCAGACGCAGGTGGTAATTACAGGTGAGAACATCAAGCATGAGTCTGGGGAATTCCTCCAGCTGAAAGACTTGTTCCAATCAGAACGACATTGAATAATGTTAAAGTGCTCAGCATGATAACTCCTCAAATGTGTTTTTTTTCTATACTCTATAACCAGCAGAAGGACTGCAGGAAAAACACACTCTGTATCTCTGAAGGCCTCACCTGCCAGGCTTGTGAATGAACTTCTGTAGACGTGCTTTGACCTCGTCATACGTGAGAAAGGCCATGTACCCAGGGTGAGTAACTGCTAAGCTGTTCCAGTTCCGCAGCAGCGATGACCAAGGCTGAATACACACAGAGAAAGAGACCCACACACACACACAACAGCAATGACAGCATGGGGTGAGTAAGTCAACAGCATCACAGACGCAGCTCGAACAACCGGTGCATTTACGTCAATGTGGTTAAAAATGCTCAGTTCAACTGGATCCAGAATTGGTCAGCCAGATTTAAACTTTTATTTTTTTTGCAATATGTAAGTGGAATAAGTGGAATCTTTGCTTCATAACTGTATACTCTACTCCCAATATATATAATTTTATTTTTTTTTATATTTCTAAGACACAACTCCTGAATGAAGATTAAAAATTTATGTTAAAAAGCCTTTATCAGGGAATTCAGATGAAATTAAATCCAAACACAGAGTCTAAGAAAACAGATGCTGTTTTAATGAAACATAGTTTAATTTGTATGATTGAGATTCTCCCCAGTTCCCTTTTTTTTGTGAAAGTTTATGTACATTCTACATGTCTATTTTATACAAATATTATTATTATTATGGCTAACAAGAGTCTACAATGGTTAAGGTTAATGTTGCTCCAAATAAGGATCCTTCATGCTTTGTCATTTCTTCTCAAACACATTTCTAACCTCAACTCTCACAAATTCTCAAAGACAAAAAAAACATGTGAACACTTCCTCTTCTTAGTATTTCTATAAATAGTCTCTGTGGACATGAATGTGTGTGTGAGTGAGTGTGTGCTACCTGAAAAAGTCGTGTGAAGATGTCAAACTCAAAAACAGAGATGTAATCGTTGCAGGTGAGGTCTATGGTGGACTTCAGGGCCATGGCCTCCAGTCCAGAGCTGATGGGATGAAACTCATGCAGAGACTGGCGGAAGATTTTCCAAGGCACGATGGTCCTGGATCAGAAACAAAAATAAATTAATTTCACGCATGGCTTTACCAGCGTGTAAGGTTTGAGTCATGACCAACCAGACAATAGCCCAGAGTTGTGGAATTAAAAATCTTGTGATCAGATCTCCTAATTGGTGGTAAATGTTAGTTATTTCCTGTACATCCGGAGTTCCTTACACATCTGCAGGAATCCAGGGTGAAACAAATGCACTAAGAGCTGGAGTAATTTTTAAGCAGACTCACTTATCGCCAAAGGCCCGCCTCCAGAACTCTGCAGCGTCTGCCTTTGTAATGCGGAAGTTATCACCCTGGAACAGACCAACAGGAAAGATGGCCTTCAGCTCCGCCAGCATGTGGCTGAAGATCAACGATAGCTTGGTGAGGTTCCGTCTGAGAGAGCGAAAGAAGAGAGAGAGAGTGTGACTTGTTGGGTTTTTGATGCGGAGGCTGTGGTTTCAGCATTAACTAAGGTTGGAGCTGTGAGGGTTGAAAAGCAGCTGTGACAATGTGTAGAAGCAGCTTCATACTTCATGATTAGAGAAGTAGACATCCCATTAATATAACTTTACCACTGAATTTTCAAAGGGAGAATTATATTTTGGAATATTCCCTTAAGTTAAGATGTAGATGTTCTGGTATACAGAAAACCCACCAAACATGACCAAAATAATTATCCCCACCAAATAATCCTAAACAGCAGCACTGCAGGGGCCACTTTCAGTAATTTACAGGAAAAATAAGTAAAATGTTGAGCATTTTCAAAATAAGAGTTTTTTTCTCACTTTAACAATGCAGAAATTCAGGTCTTTGAAGGCAACGTGACATGGGTATGGATACACGTGAGGTAAATAAAAACACACAGTACAACGTAAAGGACACTGTAGCACAGATGGAGGAAACAACACCTCTAACTATCAGAACAAGGCCGAGAGGATTCATTATGTTATTACTAAATAATAAAAAAAGTCAAAAGGAAAAAGTTAATTAATGTCACCATCTCTTACACCTAATCCCAATGTTGAGGCTGAGAAAGCCATGATTTATAGGGTACTGGGGCAGCACAGAGTGGGATTGTGCTGGGCTGCTGAGGAAGACCAATTGACATGCACGGCGGTGATGGTAATGAAAAGTGTGTTTGCACTGCAGCTGCTTGATGCACAGCAATAAACTACACTAGAATGTACTTAACTACATTGTGCTACACAGTAGCAGGTTGAACTAAGAGGCAGTGACTGGAGAGGGACCAATAAGGTGAGTATGAGTTTGTATTTTGAAAGAAGTGAAATTTTCCCTGCATCCTGAGCAGAGCCAAAATATTTCATTTGTGACCAATAATTCATTGGAGAACGATTTACTCTTGGACATTTAAATCCACAGAATTGTACATCACCATCATCAAGTGCCAAATCCACTTTTGAATTAGGAATGTTGAATTCTTTTCCAATGTCTCAGTGTCAGCCATCATGCACAGAACTGGCCTGTTATGTGCTCTCTAGTGGCAGCAGCAGTTCCAGTATCATCTCAGCAGGGAAATCTCTTACTTTTCCCTCTTCACTTCCAGGTCCCACTGGATGGCCAAGCTCTGAAGCTGCAGCTCAATCTATTCTCCTGACAAAAACCTCCCTGCCCCTTATCAAAGTTCCAACATCCTCTCCACCAGATTTTGAATCAGCTCAAATGAACACAAGATCTGACGTCCCAGAGATCAGGAAGTCAAACTTATTTTCACTAGAGCAATGCAGTTCCCCTCAAGGAGCCGGATGTCACTGAAAGATCTGTAGGTGGGGGAGAACATCAGTTAAACTGTTTGAAATACTATCTCATAATTCTCAGCAACATTTAACAAAAAAGTAAGCTTTAATGCGGCTAATGTTTGGTTGGATTCCAAATATCATGTAATCTAAAGTATATTTAAAGATTTTTAGAGAGCACCATAATACAATCAAAAAATTTCATACCAAATAAACCAAAAACATTCACACTGCATTTTAATCAAATCTGTCTAATTTTAGTTTGTTTGTTTTTAAAAACTAAAATTAAAAATACTACAGTTGTATTGCCTAAATTATCTAGCCCACACTCAAACCTGTGGCCCCTGGGCCATTTGAGGCCCATGAAGCGATACTTGGCCTTGATGTGAAAGCTGAATGTTAGCGGGGCCCACAAGATTTAAAGAAAGATTCGACTGTAAGTCAATGCTAAAATGGTTTTGTTGGATGCACTCAGTGGTAGACACTGCTGTGGATGAATGTGAGTATCACATGACTCATCTGAAGTGTTGTATTACAGTGGAAACAGATTTTTTTATTTCATTTTCACAATTTTCTTGAACATTAACTGCTAATGCGGCCCTTTGGCGAAGTGACAGTGGGGGCAGTGGCCCTTAACTTATTTGAGTTTGAGACTGATTTAGCCAAAAGATTTGGATTTTTGAAATCTGAAACTCTATACTCTACAATATTGGGGCAACATTTAGATTGTCATATACTATGATACAATATTATTTAATTATATTATATACTTGCATAATTGTTGATAAGAAATATAATTCATACAATACAGTGGAATATCAATGCAAAAAGAATGTATTGATATTTCATTACATTACTTTTTTTTTTATATCCCATTGTTGGGTTTACTCTACGCATCGCTTATGACAGCAACGGGAGCGAAGAGCTTAACATTTATTTTAATCCTTACTTGTTTGTTTCGTCTACCATCCCCCTTGCGCTATAGATCAACCTGTGACCTTGCAGCTGGCTGCTCCCTTCCTGTTTCCTGCTGGCTGTGATAAAGTGGTGCAGTAGTGGCCAGCATGCAGCTCAGCACAGGCAGCAAGGGTCAACCTCGCAGAATGAGAGTGCATCTGAAGCAGCGGAGTCATGAGTGGCCGTAACATCATCAGCGTGCAGCTGTATTATCTTTTCAATAAAGGGGAAACTGCAGATTCATTGTAGGTTGAGGTTTATTCATACGGCGGGGGAACTTACAAACGATAATCTGACACGTACGCTTACAATTACAATGCTGCGTGCGCATGTGTGTACGTACATATATATATTTGTGCGTATCTATATATAAACTCTAATCAAAAGAGTTAGTGCAGCAATGAACAGCACTGGGTCATCTGTGACATCCAGAGAGCAAAGCTGCAGCTTCTAACCAGGACTGGGTCGAGCTGATAAGATTTTAGTTAGATAGTCAGAAGTGAAGAAACTGTGGAACTGAAAAATTAAACTGCAGCGTACTAAAGTAATTAGAAGGTGAAGCTCAAAAGTTTCTCAAAATATTGCAGTATAATGCAATTTCAAAAAAAATAAAATAAATAAACTTGACAGTTACTGAACAAATTATATGCAACAGGGTCTTTTCAGGGTTGAGGTCTAAGAGAATGTATAAATAAGGTGGAAAACAACATTTTGTTTCACAATGCAGTAGTAATAGCCTGCAGCATTGGTCTCAAAATCTTATTAATTAAAATATTAATATATTAAATATAAAAAAAATATTTTTTTAATATGAACGTGTTGGTTGTGTTAGTAACCCTGATTTTAAACAAGCAAATATGCTGCCATTTTTCAGTTAAAATGTAATTGAAAAATTATATTTTTGTGCCAATTATACAAACAATATAGTATAATTTCCCCATATCATTTCATTTATCATATTGCCAGATTCTTACAAATACACACCTTCATTACTTCAAAATACCAGTATTATGGCAGATACCAAATACATGTTAGGGCTGCTCAATTACTTGATTACTTTTCAAAATGAAAAGAATATTTTTTAACTTAAGGTTTATTGCATACAAATAATTTCAGAACAGTGTGAGCCTGAGAGAGTACACACCTAACACACCAAGCCAGGACTATGTGACCTACTGCAAGACAAATGCCATATATGACGTAACATCTAGTAGCAGAAGTAATAAACCTAAGTTACTAGTTTCCCTTTCCTTATCTCCTTATCTGATACAGAAACCAGTTGATTTTTTTTTTCACACAATGATTAACAGCTCTGGATTTTAGATGGTAAAAACAAAACCATTTCTTTCCCACTTGGCATCCTTAACTCTGTTGTCATAAAACAAGAACCATGACAATGATGCGGTTCTGCACCTGCTTGCACTTCTTCATTCAAACCTAAGAAAAATTAACACTGTTTCTTTGAACTGAGTGCCTTTGTCACACAACAAAAGGGTTTCCTCGCATCTTTGCCAGACATTCAACAACACATTGAGAAGATCATTTTTAACCCGCCCTCTTATTAGGAGCACGGGTGTCCTAGTAGTTAAGGAATCAGGACTTGGGTCTGGAGGGTTCGAGTCAACCAACTGCCAAGTTACCACTGCCGTAACATGGTACTTTGTAACATTGATGTTACATTGATTCAGTAACATTGGTGGCATTTTGACAGGGTCGAATTCCATTGTGTGCAGTGGTGTGAATCACAATGGTACAATGACAAGGAGTCTGCTTTTCTATTAGGACCGGAGACCAATTGTAATCTGCAAAGCAGCTTGGAGATCCCACACAGGATGCCCTTCCTGATGCCAATAAACCAGGAATCACCAGCATGGCAGACAGAAAGCTTATCAGTGAGATGCACTCAGATTTTATATTAACCGACATCCTAACCCTGTAGTAATTGTGATAGAAAGCATGATTGAGAATCTAGCCTATGAAAATCTAAAGTTGTTTAATATAAAATGGGAGTAAAAAAATTAATTTAAATTGTATATTAACAAAAAAAAGTAACGCTTGTAAAGTTCTGTACTTTAAAGCAGTGTTCCCCAACATTTTTTGCACCACGGACCGGTTCAATGTCTCCTACTATTTTCACAGACTGGTCGTTGAGTTGTGGCAGATAAATACTCCTTAATAAAATTGAATTACCAGTGTTCTGAAATATTTTCCCACCTATAAAATCTTCCTACCAGAATTAACTGTGCATTGGGCAAAACAGGGATTTCTCAAGTGCACACAGCCTATAACTTTCTGCTACCTGACGGTTATAAAAGTTAGAATCTTGTATCAATGACTTTGCCTCCTTTTGAGTTTAGTGTTGTTGTCTTCACTGAGAAAATATTTCCTAATCAAATATAGTTGCCTTGAATATAATGTACAATATCCAACGTATTATCAATCACATGTATGACTATTGTTGTAGATGTGGCATTATCATGGGGAGAGGGCATCAGTCTCAAAAACCATTACTTCCTGTGAGCAGCCAGATCAGTTATTAGTGGTCTGGATGTAAAAGCAGCTCTGTCTGTCAGAACAATCAAACTGTCTCTCACAGAGAGATCAGTGCAGTTCTGGAGTTAAGGAGGAGGTGGAGGGTCAAAGATCATTTCCAAAGGTACAAAGATAAACACTTCTTCTGTATCACTCTACTGGGGACTGGGAAGAATGTGTATTGTTGAACATACATGTTTTCTGTCAGCCCACATATTAAATAGGGAACTGGATACAAACGACAGCTGTTATAACCAGAAAGAAGGGACCACACTCAATTTTACAGTTACAGCTCACACACCTAGATTGTTAAATGCAATAAAATATTTTAACAAACAAATACACAGCTGCAGATTGTAGGAAAAGAAAAGTCAAACAAAAAAAACTTTGTGAAGGAAATATATTTTCCTGCACCATACAGGAAAGTATGAGATTTTCTAATAACAATGGTTTGTCCTTTATACACTCACAATGCCTCTAAACATGGACTTCACACTGCATTGTTCAGTCCAACTGTGGGAACATTATAACAGCAACACTGCAGCCATATCCTGGCACCGATGCAGTGATAGGCTGTAAATAGTACCTAAATAGTAGTGCATAAATCGATGTTCTTCACCTTAGAGAAAAACATCATGCTGTAAGAACGTTTAGTTTTAAGCTAAAGATCCTAAACAACTATTTTCACGGGCAGGTCGTTAAGTTATGGAACCTTAATAAAATTATATTCCCGGTGTTCTAAAATATTTTCCTACCTATAAAATCTTCCTACCCAAATTAACTGTGCAAATGGGGCCAAAAGCAAGTATTCTCTGCAGCCCTGCATCTATTCACTTGAGACCGGTACCGGTCCCGGGCCCAGTGGTTGGGGACCAATGATCTGGAAGATAAAAAAGTCAGCCATTTCTCAAGTAAAAATAAAGTCTGTGAATTAGGCCTGATACTATCTAATGGAATATATAGATATTTTAACACTCCAGGTTTGTGTATTGTTTTTTTTCAAAACCAAAAACACATTTTTTTTGTGGGTAAACTTAGCATAGAAAGAGTGCTGGTGCATCTGTACACAAAAAAGGAAGTTGGTGATGCAAAAAAGGAGGAAGTGATGACTCTGCTTTTGTTGGTTCTGCCTGAATGTGATCTGTAAGTTGTAACAATTACTTCTTAACGACATCCGATGCAATTCTGGGCCAACGAAAAACGCACTAACTCCTGTAAAAAAATGCCACTAAACACATTAGGGTTACAACTCAGACAATGGCTCCTTAGCCGATGTTTACATCAAGCGGTCATCAGCTAATCAGGCTGTTGTGGCCTGTAAACAAAGAGAGAGTTATGCTACTCCACATCCCTAACTGTATTTTTCCTTTAACAATCTGCATTGCTGCCCCTGTGTTGTGGGTGAGATAATAAGGACCTCAACATAAGGGGAAACCATAGGAAGAATTCTGTAAAAAGCACAATATACTGTACAACATCCGCCCACACTGTAGCTATTGAGGCGCCGTAGAAAACTGTATTTTCACAGAGCGTCAACACTGGTAAAAACTGGGGCTGGATGTTGCTGATATTTCTATTAAAAATCCTTTTGTTTTCAGGTTGGACTTGGAATGTATGACCATAGTGACCAGAAGAAAGGTTTAAAAATGTTGTTTTCTTGTGTGAGTAGCAGTAGAATTAGTTTACTGTATGAAATTCCTATTTTTTAAAACCTTAAATACTTTATATTATTTAATTGTAAAATTTAGTCACTAGTCTTACTGATCATGAGTAGTCTTTTAATTCCCTGCCTGGTTGAAAAAGAAGCTTTTCAAAATAAATGTGGTGTAAAAACAAGACAGGCATTTTCATTTCAAAATAAAATATTGCGATGTTTTGATATTTTGTCAAGCCACTCTGTATATGAATATAGTGATTTACTTAAACGTGATAATATTTGGTTTAACAAACTGTTGTATTTTTTTTTGTGGTTCATGGGAATACTATCTTTCACAAAACTGAAAAAAGAAGCATGGCATGGTAAATGAGAACACAAATCGGTGGAAGGGTTTCTTGTTAAAAGGGCTATTAAAATTATTAGACATTATAATACTCTTCATAAAATAGCTTGTAAAATATCTACTGTTTGGTCTTCTCAATGCACATTTAATCTAATGTAAGCACACACACTGAGCTCTTTGGGAACAGCAGGAGTCCCTGACGTGGGAGTCAATAAATTGACAAATGTAGCAAAACAAAGTCGGTTCAGAGGTTTTCTTGCCTAAGCATTTGTAATATATTTCTTGCTGGGTATTCACTATTAGCCTCAGAGTTTAGCCCCAGATCAACCCTATTCTAGTGTCTCCATTGGATTAATGTCCAGTCCTTTGCATTTTTAAGTGGGCTGATACCCATTAGTTAGTGTTAGTGTCACCGCCACTGCCGTCTCCACACAGACAATGGTAGTCTTTGTGTGTGCAGTGTCTGGCCTCTGCTTCCTCTACTCTAACAGAGAATGTTTCAGTTACAGCCAGTGCAACAAAGTGATCATTAAGAAAATGTTGTTAAGATGTGGATAAGAATTAATGACAAAATGCTGGGAAAACACAGACACAAGATTCCTCTTCCTATTTACAATTGCAATGATGTTTTTTGAGGCTGGGGTTGCCATTTTGGCAAATAACGTGTGAGACAAAACTAACTGGAGAATCGACGAAAAAGGTCATGAGGATGTATCAATACAGTGAGGCGACTTAATAATTAATAAACTAGTACCTCTTTTTTCTGGACACTTGCCCTAATATGGACAAAGTTGTCTGAATCTAAGAAGTTTTACAGTCAAGTTCCTCTTTCTATATTTACAGATCTAGATTAAAGCTCTGCTAATCTGATGAGTACAGTTAACTGAAACAGAATTCAGCCTTTTGACTGTATCTGTTTTCTGCTTGAACTGAGAACTAACTCTCACTGATGCAATGTGTTTAATGAAAAGCTAAAAGATTACTAGTTAATTCTATACTGGTATGCATTAACACACACACTCCAACATCCCACTCGGTACAAGTGCGATATTTACAGCACCTTCAAACTTTAGTGTTCAATAAAAGCTACTCTTGCATACAAAAAAGTAAAAAAAGATTTCCATCTGCAGACAAATAGACAACCCAAAGTTTGCTCTACACAAAATAATGATGTTGCAATTTATTAGATAAAAACAGTGGCTAACTTGGTTAGTTGTGCATGAGAAGATGAAAAATAATTTTGACAAAAAAGATTGGAATCAGTGCAAAAAAAAAATGGTTGTTATAGTTTGGGAACAACTGTTATAGAATAAATAACATTTTTTTACCCTTAAGAAGAATGTAATAGTTTTATTAACTGACCTAGGTTGCGAGTTCTCTTCATACATGCGTTCCTTCCCTTCCTTGAACAAACTGATGGTCTGCTTGGTTTTCTTGGTCAGGTTCTCCATGAAGACCCGGAAGTACTCATTGTCACCCAGAGTCTCCATTTTCCCCTCGTATCGAGACAAGATGGTGCGCAGGTGCTGGTAGGTGTCTGGTAGTAGATCCAGGATGTAGGGGGGGCTGTTCTTCAAAGCCAACTTAGGGTTTTGACACTGACGCACCACCTGCAAATAGAGAAGATGCGTGTGAGACGACTAGATGCAGCAATATGGCAAACTGGAGCAAGGACATTTACTCGAGCAGTTGAATCTTACATTGGCTATAACTTATTCTAACATTTCTACACGTTTTGCCCAATATCCCTCAATAGAAACGTGGGAAAAGGCTATTTCAGGTGCTTCCAAGAACCAAATAAACCAGAACATTAACATTTTGGAAGCTACATTCAGAGACCTGAATATTTGATACACCCTGAAAGCATTAATCCTGCACCACAAATGATAGTACAAAAATAATAGTTAATTATTTAGGATTACCAATAATTTGGAGGCAGATAATGATGTGGCTTAGCATCCTGGAGTGTGTAACCACGGCAACTATTGATGTTAGCTTCTGCTAATATAGGGCTTAAGCCTCGGATATTAAGCATGAAGTGTGTGTATGAAGCCCCAAGAAATGTGATTAACAGTGTCGTTTTAGTCTGACTTTAAGGATGCCGTTTCATCCTGACTCTGTTGTTTACAGCGATGCCATTTTCTATAATAAAACGCTTAAGTTTACTGCATATTAGTTTACATTAGCGTGAACACAAAATACACAGGGTGGAAAATGCCAACATTATTCAAGAGCAAAACATACCAAAAAATCCCTGACAGCGGTGTAAGCTCCGACAAGCTGGAAATGTAGCAAGTCTCATTACATTACGCAATGGAAGACATTCTCATCCCTAATGACATCTCAGAATTTGTCAATATTACATTTTGTTACATTTTAAATTCTCACAATAGTCACTGTTCATAACAGAGATTGATGAATTGTCCATCCATCTATCCGAAACCATTTTGAATAACGGATAGATGGGTCCATTACTCTGCTTAGTGTCCTAACCTTCAAAGAAAGTCTGGACTGTACCTGTAAGTATCCGACTGTACAATGGATATTAACATACAGGACATCTGTATGATCTATTGTGGCATACTGCAAATTTCCAAAGTTCTTATTATGAGGATTTTGCTGGACAATAATTGTCCAACAAATTGCCCCAATTACATATCAGCAAAGATTTATAATGCAAAAACAATGTGTCTACCTGTTGCTGACACCATAATCACCTGCACTTGTATGGGTTGTTCATATGGCAATTTCAAGTATGAAGAAAAGGAGACAATGTTAAGAATGACCTGAATGTTCTATGACACAACCTGTTCTAAATTACTACCTGGTTATAAGTTCGCCTGTGACTGCTTTGACAGGTGGGGGGGGAGAAAAAAGAGTTTTATAAGCACAGAAAAGTTAATCAGTCAATGCTTGGACAGTGTATTCTGTAATCAGTAATCATGCTCAGATTATGCAAGTTATAAGACACATAGATGTGGCGCTTTTCAAGTTAATGGTCAAATGGTGGAAAATCAATTACATGTCTGCATCTGTCCTGAGCCACCACACTGTAAGAATGCTCACATCTCATTCTCCATCATGTGAAATCTTCAGTCATCACTCTCCTCATATTTGGCCTCACAGTGTTTTGTCTTATGGGTCGCTAGAGAGAAAACTAGGTATCTCAGCCCCTGATGTGAGATGTGATTAAACAAATGCTCTTTTGTTTATAAGGCCAAATGATTGTAGTTTTAACAATTTAAAAAATACATATGCCAGGGAATGCATCTCAAATGTTTGATTCTTTTTGTCTGTACTTGCGGAACTTAACCCTTTTTGGCCAGATAACAGTGTTGGGAAAATTCCCATCACCATGATAGTTTTATTCTGAAAAACACTTCTCATTTTAAGTGATCATCTACACTGCAGATCTGTACACATATCCTTAAAAAGTTAAGTGATTAAAAAAATAACTCAATGGCATTTTAATTATGTTGGAAACGATCTTCAGGATTTAGACTAAATATTTAGGTTCTGCAAGAACACTGAACTTTCTAAACAATTATCATTTTTTGGGTTACAAATATTGGCAGTGGTGGCCTAATGGTTAAGGTCCGCAAGGCTTCAGGTTCAAATCAACCAGTTGTCAGTTTAAGGGGCTCTGAGCAAAAGCACCGTCCCAACCCACAAGACTTCTTGTGGGCTCACCACCAACAACTAGGCTCACAGTATGGTGCAATTTGATTTGGGTGGCTCCAGCTGCCCCTGTGACCCCACAACAAACAAGCAGAAAAAGGTGAATGAATGAATTGGATACAAATCCTGACTCACAACATAGCCCGACTTCTTTGGCATTTAATAAAGGTTTTGGTCAAACTGGAACATAATAAGGCTGGACCTGGATGCACACACCTGCAGGTACAGGGCTCATTTTACTTCTACATTACAATGATACAGGTTGCAGGTGCAGAACTGAGTCAGGCATGCAACCAGCAAAGGTTTCCAAGAGTTTACAGTGCGAGCAACCACAGTTAACCACTTTAGGTAGGAGCACTACATACTGATGAATATAGGGCATAAAGTACCATGCAACAGAGGCGTATGAATCAGATTGTGATAATTTGAGGTTGTGGTGGTTTGGAGTTTTACATGTAAAACATGAAATAATCTGCCAGAAAATATATTGGTTAAAAAGCAAACAAAAAATACTACTTGTCAAATTCTATTACATAAACATTTATTACTCAATTATAATTTAATGCTCTATTTTATTAGTGATACCTATGCTGGTTACAGATAACTCTTATATACATTTAATTGTTACAATTGTTTTCCCATAGAATTTGAAGTTTCTAGTGACAAGAAAGGAAAATCGAAGCCAAAAGGTAGTAATAGTCATACTGACAATGCATTTTAAGGGAACAGCGATTGTTCTAAGCCTTTAGACAACTGCTTTTACCAAAGACTAAAAATCTACTGAAGACAATTGAGACCCTGACATAAGGTCATCATCAGGGAAATGTTTAATGCTAAAAATCTGTTAGAAGCAGCCTCGTTGTCTGGGAACTTGCACGCATGGGTCAGCCCAGTGAATTATTATCTTGGAGTAGTATAGATGATATCAGGGTAAAATAAACTGTGTATACATGACTTTCTAGTAAAAGCCACCCTTGGGAGTCGCATCATCACACATCTCAATGCATGAGGGCATTTGGGGTGGAGCAAAAAGCTGCTGTAAACCCAAGCAGAAAGGAACTACAGAAAGGGCAACCAAACTTTTGTATATAAATAATTTAAACTATTGAAAAAAAACACTACAATACTCCAATACAATGTATAACCAAGTATTCCAATGTAATTAAACCAAGTTGTATTGCAGGATGGAATAGGTAGATTGGGATCTACCAGTAGATCTCCAAAGGAACGCTGGTAGATCCTGAGAAATAACATTAAAGAAAATAGTAATTAAAACTAGAGATGTAATTCTATTTTAAGATATCACTGGGCAAAAGTGGGAATCATAGATGCATTGAGTGAGATAGAAAAGGTTCTATTATTCTATTATATAATACATAATGTAGAGAGTAAAGACATCCAGTTAATATAGGTAAATATATTTAAAGTTTTTAATCTAGGTGGATCACTTCAGCCTGGTCATTTGAAAAGTAGCTCACAAGACAAAAAAGTGTGGACACCCCTGCATTAAACCATCAATGCTTTAACACCATATGAATAAGAACAGTTAACCACCTCATCTCTATTATCAATATATTTTAATCACTGAACGTCTACATTTTTGACAGGGGCCTTAAACTTCAGGGGAAGCACAAAAGAATGTCTTGTCTTCGAGGTCAAAGTGTGAATATTTAAGTGCATCTCTACAGGAAACTGGGGTCAAACTGCAACAGACTTGTGAAGTTGAGAAACTGTTCTGCCATGGGCTGAGCAGAAAAAGGCTGCTAAAATAAAATAAAAATCCCTGGTGATAGTTGGTTATGGTTGGTGTGGTAGGGGTTGAGATAGGTAATTCTGACAAGCTGTTTGATTCATATATCGGGGCAGTTGGTGGCTTAGTGGTTAAGGAATCAGACCTGGGTCTGCAAGCTCCCCAGTTCGAATCCCCCTACCGCCAAGTTACCACTGAGGTCCACTGAGCATGGTACCATCCTTGGTCCAAACGGCCTACTGTTCACTTTGGTGATGGGTTAAATACAGAGGTCACATTTCATTGTGTGCAGTTGAGTGAATCACAATGTCACAATGACAAGAAGTTTGCTTTAAATTCCTATATATTAATAGCAGACTCAGTATGAGGAGCATTCAGATCCTTTATGCCAATGTTTGCATTTTCATTGTTAATATTTATAATCCATTCAAACGCCATAAACGTGGCTCAACAAGTTGAATGTCACACGACTGGAGTCGACAGAGAAACACAGCAAACAGAGGTGGTTCTAGCACAGACAATGTGACTGTAGTGAATCATTTCAGGCACCGACGCTGCCAACACACTGCGGTATTTGTTTGCCTTTTGGCTTCTGCTGGCCAACCGTCCAGTGGTGACAGTGGACTGGCCGAGTAAACGCTAGCAGCCGCGGCAGTAGCAACATTACCAGGCTCCCACTGTAAGAGTATCTTCGCTGTATTATCACTGTCACGACCACTCGGTACTAACCTTATCCATCAGTTTCCAGCACTTCTCCACCGTCTTTTTGTCCACGGCACCGGGCTGGTGGTGGGAGTGGAGATGGTGGTGGTGAGGCTGGAAGGCATCCTTCATCATGCCGATGAGCCCCCCACCTTTCTTCAGGTTCCCTGCCATGTTTCGAGGCTAGACTCGCCCGGGGGGGGCTATGCAGAAGCTGGTAGGCAGGGCAGGGGGGCCGGAGTTTCAGGGTATGGGGGGGTTGATCGAACCGCCGTCTCCTGTTAGCTGGACCTGGCGACGGAGATCCGGCACCCCTGGCGAGGAAAGCGCCCGAGTGGCGGATCGGAGCCAGGGTCCAAGGGAGGGACGGAGGAAGGGATGACTATCAAATGAATGCTCCCATCATTGAAGTCAGCGTTACGGTTACAGTCGCCATATAAATGTACCTATTGTGGCTAAAACAAGGCTCTCAGTCAGTTCGAGTCTCTCCCTCGGAGGCTGCACCGCAGCTAGCTCCTCCGCCGCCGCCGCTGGTTCTCTCTGCAGGGAACCACGCAGGCTAATTAGCAGCTCAGACCTGTTTCCACTCGTCCTCCGCCGGAGAACAATGGCACCGTGTCTCTGACCAGACGCCTTATGAAATAGTGTCGTCCTCCCTCGTCAAAAATAAAAACTCCGTCTTGTTGTTCCTCTTTTTTCGTCAGTCGCTGCTCTTCGTGTGCGCCGTGTCTTGACGGGAAGTTGAGCGGCTGGTGTGTGACACTGTCAGCCCTCCTCGGCGGGGCTGAACGCCTGACGACAGCGAGCCCTCGCTAAGAACCGAGAAGAGGAAGTGGCGGTAAAAAAACTAGGAAAGCTTCTCTATCAGACGCGGGGACACGCGTGAACAAACAATTTGGGGAATTAAACATTGCCAAGTATTTCTGCTTCTGTTTCCCCCAGTGACGTGTTTGTGCGGCCCTTTCCTTTCCTGTGCGGCCCCTTCCGCTCGCCCCCTCTCTCCTTCTACCTCAACACTCAATTCCACGCCTTCCATGTGCGCGCACGAGAGCGTGAGCGTGCACGGGAGCGCGCCCCGACGTGTGCTGCATGTGGTACACGACTGAACGCTGCTGGAAGAATTCTTCCAGTGCGGCCATGGTCACTATTGGCAACAAGGGACGCTGTGGCGTGTTTGACTAAAAGTATTCAATTACATGTCCCCGAGAGATGAACGAGACAGTGAGTCACTCACTCATTAATCCAAGGTTCACCAGATTTTTCTGGTGAACCTTGGTATACAGCAGGGGTCTCAAACTCGCGGCCCGTGGGCCATTTGCGGCCCATGGAATATGGAATATTTTGCGGCCCCCACCTTGATGTAAAAGTTGAATTTATAATAATATTTTTATTGATTTGTTCTCCACATTTTATGGTCAATCCTATAGTTCTCAAAACCCAGATCCACAGTCTCCTTCTGGTTCAGTGTTGGATTACACAGAATCTTTGGGAAAGTGATTTTTTTATATATTTTTTTGCATTTGGTGAAATTACAGTGTTGGTGGTGGCCCTCATCTTATTTGAGTTTGAGACTCCTGGTATACAGTGACAAACTAGGACCCGGGGCCCAGATTCTGCTTGTTTGGCCCACTAAACCTGTCCAAAATAACAAAATAATTAAAATATATACAATTTTCACGTATGCAATGAAAATATCAAAAACAAAAGTGAAATTTTTTGGCTCTGGTGGCCTAGTGGTTAAGAAAGTGGCCTTGGGTCTGCAAGGCCTCAGGTTCAAATCCACTAGCTGCCAGGTTGCCACTGAGGTGCTCTGAGCATTGCACTGTCCCAGCCCACATAACTTCTCACTACCCACTGGAAGGCTCACAATATGTTGCAATGTTATTTTTAAATTAAGAGAAAATCTGAACCATAATAGAGATAGAGATGACATACTGGATTATTCTATAATTTTTCCCTCTTCCTGCATTGCCTGCTTTTGGCCAATAGCTGGCGTATGCATGACTTTTACATGTCATTTATTTTATTTTGCACAATCAGGACATCTATGGGCCGCTGAATTGGAACGCCTACCAAATTTTGGCACAGTACTGTGCATAACTGATATGTGACTCTCATATCTCACTCCTTCAAATCAAAAATAAGAGAGAATAAAGAGTACAAACATTCATATTTACAGCACATTTCTGGTTTAATAGACCACAGTCCTTCTGGTAATATCAATGATTCTTTAAGATCATGAAATGACTCAAAAAGCAAAGATAAAGTGCAAGTGGAATGTGGTATAGTATAGTGATCAGCAGGATTACTAATCCCAGATGCATTTTCTTGGATAGTGAGATGAAGCTGTGTTCCACCTCGACTCTGATACCCCATTGGTTTCACCCGGAAAGACATGACAATGCATAAAATCAGCAGTGGAGTAACAAAGAGAATAAGGTTTTAGGATAAAACAACATGCAGTTGCACAGCTCAATGTTGTTAGGTGCTACTGGGGCGTGTCTTTGAATGGGACAGAGCTGGGCAATAATGGTTGCTCACTGTGGCAACCAGTTACCCGGTAACAAAGACTCATCAGCGTGCAGTGTGTGAGCGTTCATTTTACAGCTTAACGGACTGAGCAAACATGGCTCCAAAGAAAAAGACCAAAAAGTCCACAAAAAAGATTCAAGACCGAAGTAAGGTTTGATATTGGATGATGCAGCGTTCCCTCTGGTCTTGTGTGACAATGATCATTCATTTTTGTCTTGTAGAAGTTTTTGACAACGACCTGGAGGAGAAGTATAGACGGAGTGTTCTGGATGTAGCCATTCTACAGGATCACATTGGTGAGTCCCTGTGTTCAATTATTAGGTGGTTGTTTTAATTTTTTTAAAATGTTTTTAAAAATAAAAAAAATGTGCATAAACATATTTCTTTCCAAATACATAAACAGGAAACTGATGTATGTGTTCCTATTCATTCTTTCATATAATTCCACATATCCCTGTCTGCGTTAAAAAACAGCATTGATGTGCATGTGTTGTTGAATCCCAGCTCTACAGAGCGAGTCCATACAAATGGTTCAGTCTGATCGAGCTGAGCTGAGGAACCACATAAGAGAACTGGAGCAGAAGCTGGAGAAGGAGAGAGAAGACCACAGGGACATCTTTTCAGGTACCGTTCAGTCAAACGGTTAATCTCTCTTTTTAATAACCTGAGCTAAAAACCTGGGTCCACATGGGAACTGGGCTGAGTTTGCTGAGGGGAGGTTAAGTTTTTTGGAAGAAAATTTCTAATTAGCTCGGTTCCCCTTGGTCCTACTGCGGCAACTTCCACCAACATAATGAGTCAGTGGTCATCAAACTTTTATCAGGCCAAAGGATTTACTAAATGACCTCTCTGCCATATTACTGTGCTATATTATTCACATCCTTTACATTCTGTGCATCAACATTTTGTCCAATATTCCTCATACAGGATTTTACATATGTATAGAAAGAAAAATTTCCGTGTTCTGAAGCGCATGGTTTTTTTATGCAAATCAATATGACAAAGTCAATTTGGTAAATTGATAAAGAGATGGTGTTAAGTTAATGTACTACATATACATAAAGTATTAATACACATAAATTACCCTATACACATGAAAATTACATGAGCCCCTGTTGTAGTACTGTAGACCATAAAGAAGCTGTGGACCATAAGAGGAACTTCAGGGGTACCTTCTTGGATCTTCTGGGGGTCACTGTTTGCAACCTTCTGAAATAAGCGATGGTAACCATGGTTTAATGTAAAAATATATAATTAAAAATGTCCTTTTAGAGCAAAGTCGCCGGTACAAATCCATGGAGAAGGAGCTGACTGACAAGGTGACGAGTCTAGAGATTGAGGTGACTCAGCTAAAGGGAGATCTCGGTGCAAAGATATAATTTTTTATTTCTAATTAACTACACTGATGTGTTAGTCCTCACTGAGTTACCTATTCAAATGTCCACAAACTCAGGCAGGTGTGAAGAGGATCTGAGGAGACAGAAGGACGAGCGTCAACAGATGGGACAGGAGAAAGATGCCAGGCTTGCTGAGCTCTGTCACAAACTGGACAATATGGAAACAGACTACGAGAAGGTCCTGCATGTAAGTTTTACCGTAGACGTCTTTTGATGGGTGTGTGGAAGTTACACACACTGACTGCAGCATTCAGATCAGAGATGAACTTCCTGAAACACGTGTTGGCAGCTGGTCTTATACTGTATCACTGTCTTTAATCTTTGCTCCAGGCAACTCTGTTAACATTGGGGTATAGTAACAAAGGATAACACATTCTGATGTTGTTGCTAATGTAGCTTGAAATGTGGTACAGTGGTTGGTTATCGTGCCATAAGGCACAGGGGTCAAACTCTGGTCCCGGGGGCCAGTTCTGGACCACGATGTAATTATTTTTGGCCCGCGAGATAAATTAAAAATCCACAGTTGGCTCACCAGTATGCAGACCTTACATACTCTCGAATTACTTATATTAATAAGGCATGGTTTTTGTTGTAGCACATACATTTTGTTCTGTAAAGAAAGATTTTCATTGAAAAAGACAACAAAGAGACCGAATAAGAAACAAATACCAATGATGTGTGAATTTATTTCTATTACAATTTCTCATGTGTTGATACTAATAAGCTTTCGCTGTCCCAGATTCACTGTA
The DNA here is from genome assembly GCA_016785265.1 of Paraplagusia blochii. Taxonomy (NCBI): domain Eukaryota; kingdom Metazoa; phylum Chordata; class Actinopteri; order Pleuronectiformes; family Cynoglossidae; genus Paraplagusia; species Paraplagusia blochii. The sequence continues at coordinate 31,899 of JAFBJS010001226.1, forward strand.
TCTACTATTTCATATCAAAAACACACACGTTTTTAGTTAATATCTCAATGTATATGAGGTTTGGCCCGTTTTCAATTCTGGCCTGCTGTAAAATTGTGTTTGACATTCCTGCCATAAGGCATTGGTTTCAAAAGTTGGGGGAAGGTCTTTCCCGAGCAGTGCACAGATTTTGTCATATTGGGAAATCTAATTTGGGTTTAAGGATAACGAGTTTCAATGCAAAGTTAAGTTGACTAACATAACTATTTAACCGTTACCATAAACTGGATGACTGTGAATCTTCACTGATGTGTTCAATGGTTTTAGTTTTCCAGCAGGTGATTGATGCAATGACAAGTTAGTTTTTGGAGGTACAGTAATAGCCCCAGCCGGGGTGGTCACCTGTAACCTGTAGTAAACAGTGTCTTGGATAAAACAATTCTTCATTAAATTTTAATACCGATTTAAGGGGTTATCTCTTAATACGATAACCGGTATCTATTTATTGTACAAATTACAACCCCCTCCAAGTACAAGAAAAATCTTGTACTTGTCCCTACAGTATCAATACTGTTCCACGTCTTTGAAGGTTGAAAAACTCTTAAACTTAGGTCTTTATCTTGATCAACACCATAATGAAATAGTTTCTTCCTTACACCCCACTAAAATGTAATAAATATCCATTCTTTACTTTTTTCGCTGATACTGCTCACAGCCAGGAGATAAACACAGCCTGACTACATAACCTTCAAGTCAGTGGTAATAAATTCAGATACATTTTCTTTATCATTGCGTGTGGTATCTTTAAGGACATAGCAGCCAGTCATCACATCCCCACAAAGTCAAAAGTGTATTTGGACCAGTTTTTAATGATACACCACCTAGTGTAGATCGCTGAGGCTGTTTCCTTTTTGAACCGCAGCACATGTTTTGATATCACAAAAATCCCATCAAAGCAACATATGTAACAAAAATGTAACAATGTTTCTCACAATTTTTACTCAGTGTGAAACCTGGGCCTGTTTATTGAAACACGATGTTGACACAGTGGCAGGAATCGAGGAAAGAAACAAAAAAACTGTTTTTAAAGGGCTCCTTGCTGTCACCTAGTGGGATTTTTTTTAATTGTTCTACTTTTGCATAGATCATTTCTCAAAGTGGTTCCACAAAGGGCCGCTGTGGATACAAGTTCTTGTTCCAACCAATCAGCGGCACACCCAATTTGGCTTTTTCAATTAACTGACCGGAGTCTCCAGACAGCTGATTGGTCAACCAGTCTGCTCTGGATTGGTTGGAACCAAAACTTGCAGCCACAGTGGCCCTTTGTGGAACCAGTTTGACACCTCTGGCATAGAATATCAAAGACAAACGATTTGCCTCCAAAATAGCATAAATCACTCTGACTTGGACCTGGATCCTGGTCAATTTAATACACACTTCAACACTCTGTCCACGTGAGGGTCCTTGACCCGAAACATCTTTTAAATCCCTCTTACCTTGAAATAATAGTTAAAGGTGACATGGGATATTTATAACTCTTCTGTTAACTAACTTAACATTTTCTGAATTATACAATTTAAAATGTTGTAAGGGATCGATATAATCTTCAGATGTTTAACTCTTTGGGTGCCCTGTTGTAAAAATGTGGAAAGTTGGTGATGTTTGTGATTTCTCAAGTAAATAAAAGTGTCATGCTTTGGAGTTTTAACACCTAAATAATCTTTCATTTGTGTAATAGCAGAACTTTTACCACAGCTTAATGTGGCAATCTGAGGTGGATGCAACATAATAGATGCAAGAGGCTTAAAAAAAAAAAAAAAAATGTAATTTCCTTATTATTTCTTCTTTTTTGAAATGACACGGTGAGTAATTATGCCTTTTGTCGTCAAGATTCTTCTTGAAATACGTGGAAATTTACCAGCAATTGAGTGGGAAATTGCACAACGTAAGACGCCAAAGGAAAATATAACAGCTTCAATGTCAACCATATATATATTTTTTTCTGTTTTAAGGACACTCTCGACAGTCTGACATCCCAGCTGTCTGTGGCTCGACAAGGGTGGGAGGACAAGAGCACAACCCTTCATCACAGTTACAAGGGACTGCTATCAAACTCTGTCCCCAACACCCTGGACATCTAACAGACAAGCTCCAAAACACATTACCTTTTATGCTTTTTATTATCCAATATTTACCACCAGAATACCAAACAACCCGAGGTATCTGCCCTTGGAGGTGAGTTCACCCTGTATTCCCTGTAATGCCGGATAGTGTCCACTAGATGTAGCACATGACTGTCGATGCTGAAGGAGTCGGTGGCCTCTGTCCATTAGTTACAGAGAAAAATTGTGAGTGTTACAGTGTGTTTGCTATTTTATGTCAGATGAAAGAAGAAATTATAATAACTAGGATTAAATTACAGTCATAAAGTCGAGGAATTTGCCTAAAAGCCGAGGAAATGTCTTTGAAAGGCCGACCTGCAGGTCTCATTACCACCGTTATTATGTTTTAAGGGAAATGTTTTATTCAAAGCACACAAACAAGATGGCATATAGAGTAACAATAATACCAGTTCAATACCAGTCGGACTGAATTAACAATAACAACTGAGAGATGCGACGGTGAAACGTGTAAAAAAAACAAACAAAAACAACGCTGTCTCAAAGCATGAGGAGAGTTTTGCTAAATAAAAAGGAAGATAAACAGATTTTATTCCATTGGTGCCAATTTCTTCAGCCTCTCATCTGTGATGTAATGAATCATTTACTCTGGGATTACGTTAATTAAAACCTCTAACAACCAATTAACACCGGGGCTTAAAGATGTTTCCACTCTGAGATGTTGTTATCTGAAAGTCAATTTCATTTTCTCAAACCACAAAGCTACGTTGCCTTCACACAGGTGTGTGTGTGTGTGTGTGTGTGTGTCTGTTTACCACGAGATTGATGATACAGTCTGCAGCAGGGCCAGTCAACAGATTTGCATGATGTAGCTGATGGGTTGGGAATAAAAGACTTACAAAACAGAAACCACCGCCTGCAGGAAAACCTATTGGTTGAATCTGGAGGTGCGGGAATGGCAACATCCATCATCTGCAGCTTCTGTGGCTGGAAAAAAAAAAAAATCTCACAGAAACTGGACAGTGTCCTCAGTCAATCCCTGGACCACACTGAGAGACATTCACACTTCATTAAATCCTGGGCAAACTCAGAATGCAGTTAAGATACTGTATTCAGCAATGTTCACATTTTTTAACACTGTGGGGGGAAAAATGGAATTTAATTGGAAAGGAAATCAAGACATGGTCATTCATGCTTCAGGAAAATGAAACTATTCCCAGAAAGGCAATCATCCAACTAGGGTCAGGTCCGTGTCCTTCTTGCCGTTATTAATCTTGCAGAACCCTATCAGTATTCTAGAGTGGTTGTGGTGTCCTGGTGGTGAGTATTGATGCCTTACAGCAAGGTCACAAGATCTCACCCCTGTGTCACATTTTCTTCAAGGTGTCAAAATGTCTCTCAGCAGATGTTATAATTTAGACCGTGTGTGATGTCAATCATTCAAACATGTCAGACAGCTCTCTAGGTCGTCTCCTTTGACAGGTTCTGTCATCATATCTTTGTCGGGTGTCGAACCGTTCTTTTAGCTCGATTCACACTTTTCTAATCCCACAAAATGAACCTTTTGAAGTCAGATAAAGCATAACATTGCCATGCAATCTTGAAAGGTTATTTGTCTTTTGATTTCCATCGTTGGAAGACATGAAGACGCAGAGAGTTTCACCTAGTGTCAGAGACATCTTCAAGAATCACGTAAAGAACAAAAACACTGCAGCAGAATTGCTCGGACTTAAATGGAGAAGAAATTTTTAATTTGAGAAGAAAAATGTTCAAGGCAAGATAGGAGATCCTGTAAGTAGGTCTTTCTAAAAAATAGAACCTAATTTAAAGTGAATGCATGAGATAACCCAATAACATGGACATGAAAATGACATATACAGTTACATTCAGTGGATCTAAACTCTTTTCTTGCTGAAATGCATGAGATCCAACTGCTCACTCGCAATATCGGACCATTTAATGATGCAGAAACAAAATCATAACAAATATTCAGAGTTAAGTACTCACTAATTACCCGGTGCAGTAATGATGATGTGTTGATGATGTGCTAAGCTGTCAGAAACTGGAAACCATCAATTTATACTGATTTACTGAGCAGAAACTGAGGAGAGATTTGGAAAAGTGTGACGTTTACGTCCGTCTGCCAGTTTAGACAGTAAATGAGTGAAGAAAGAGACCGAAGAAACACAAATGCAGCTGCACTTTATTTCTCTGAAAGACAAACAATGTGAAGATGTTTTGGTCAATAGGTTCAACAACAACCGTCAGCTAACAAAGGGGTCGTACAACAGCCTTGACAGCATCTCACCTCAGAGAAAGCGAGCTCTTGCACTCTTATTCCTTTCCTTTCACAGCAAAGGCAACGACACCACTCCTTTTGCAACGCACTGCCAGCAAATCGATAGGAAAGCTACCGCCAAATAATGCCTTGTTGTGTCTTTGAAAGCTTCCACTCTGCGGCTGTTAGGCGTTTGGAGGTGATCCTTGATTCCAGAGCTCATTAGTGGCTGCTGCTATATGTTTTTGACTGTGCTGACTATGGAAAATTGAGCTGTGGCTGTGGTCAGGAAAAAAAAAAAAAGGAAAAGGTTGTAAAGTAAAACTGCAGATTTTGAAAAGATCTGGGGAAATGAATTGCGTTAATCTCATACAGTGACACTTGGAGAGACACACAACCTTTCACACCAGCATTCACAACTATTAATTTAGTGTGTGCGACAGGGGGTCTCAAACTGAAATAAGGAGAGGGCCAATGTCTCCACTGTCATTTTACCAAAGGCCTGCATGAGCTAGCAATTCTCAATAGCATATATATATATATATATATATATATATATATATATATATATATTTGTGTGTGTGTGTGTGTGTGTGTGTGTGTGTGTGTGATGCAACACTAAAGATGAGCAGAAATAACAAAAAACCCAAAACAACAGAAAATGAACCATATGTCTGTAGACCAGGGTTTCAAAATGATAAGATTTACAAATAAATGTAGGGAACAAATCTCTAAAATATTTATAAAAAAATATATATATACCGTATTTACTGGTGGAGCAGATAATACTATACTGTAGTACATTTGTGAGAACACATTTCCTGTTATGATCTGAAGTTTAGATTATTATAGTGAATTTATTTTCTGAACATTTGTCCTCAGCTCGTTATCAACCTGGCAGTCCTTCTACGCTGGTCTCCATGAAGGAGAAAACTGCATTGGATGAAAGTGAATAGTGCGACAAAGGAAAGTCTCCATTTTAATACTCACACATTCATCCAGAGCAGTGTTTACCACCAATCTGAACATTTTCGACATTGCTTTACTTACAACGAAACCATTCTATAAATCTTGTGGGCGGTGAAAACATTAAACTTTTATATCAACGTGGGGGCAGTAACAGGGGCCTCGGGTTGCTTGCCCCCACGTTGGTATAAAAGTTTTCCCATTCTGTAAATCCGGCCTTGTTGGGGAATAATAAATCACATTTAAAAAATGGTCTGAACAGAGGAATGGTGAGGTTGCAAGGAGCAGAAGTGGTGAAGGTGCAAAAATTAAGATGTGGAAGAGAGGAGAAGAATAGAGGACAGTCAGGATGGAACAAATGGAGAAAAGAGTCAGGAGTGATCTGTGATAGAAGAGAGTCAGCTAAGGTGAAGGGACAGGTTTACAGGACAGTGGTGAGACCAGCCATGATG
>JAFBJS010001226.1:37816-66635 GCA_016785265.1 Paraplagusia blochii
AAGAATGATCCCAGAGATGGAGCTACCAGGTAGGAGACAAAGAGGAGATTGATGGATGCAGTGAGGGAGGACATGGAGGTAGTTGGAGTCAGAGGAGAAGATACAGAGAACAGGGGGAGATGGAAGATGTTGTCTCACTTTGACTACCCCTGAAAAAGGAGCAAGCCGAAAGAAGAAGAGGAAAAAGAAGAAACAATTAGAGAATAATGTTTGGGTTTCAAGTGTGAATAGCACAAATACTTTACAACAGGGTTTTGGTGTGTGCACTTAGCACCACCAACAGATTGGATCGAGGAAGAACAGGGTTATTTTTAGCTGATCCAAAATACCATGATAAATATGCAGAGCACATATTTAAAGTTCAAAAAAAAAAAAAAAAAGACTTGCATACTATGGAACTGCGATGGGTGAACCTTGAGTAGCGAAGATTGTTTTTCTTCCACCTCTGCAGGCACTCAGGGCTCATCATGTGCTGCATAAATCCAACAGCAGCCAAACAGTGGATACTGATGCACTTAATTTATAGACCATAGGTGCCGTAGGCGGTGAGAGACACATGGGCATAATGAACTCCACAGCACAGTGGTCTACAGGTGGAGCTGAGGGACTGTTGATAAGTCAGGTCACAAACTCCAAAAGTTGTAATTAGACTTTAATAATAATATTAATTATTATTATTATTAATTGATATTATTAACTGTCATTGTGATCCACACCCCTGCACACAATGAAATGTGACCACTGCATCTACACCACCACCAAAGAAAACAGCAACTTTAAACACACAGGAAATGACTGGGGACGATGCCATGCTCAGTGGTAACTCAGCAGCTGGTGGATTCAAACCTGGAACCCCCCCAGACCCAAGTCCAGTTCCTCTCAAACACCACTGCCCTTAGTTGTGGTTCTAATTGAAATCTGGTGGAAAGAAATGACTTTAACTCTGATCTAACAATTGACTTTCAGCTCAGCACTTGACAAAGATGTGATGTGGACAAAACTTGCCAAAGTTGTTGACACCTGAGAGACCTGTCTGAACATGATGTAGTGATTTTTCTCAGACATATTTAGAAACTACAACATCTGTCTTGGAACCTCGACTGAACCTCCAATGATTGACACATCAGGTGCGAGCAGCAGGTGAGGGACGTGGAATGGCTATCTACGAAAAGCACATGGGTGGAGGTTCAGGGGTGGGGTTTAAGATATAATAAAGAGAAATGAGTTGAGGGTTTGAAACAAAAATACATCAATGAAAATGAGTGGAGAGGATCTTGTTGTGTTGAATTTTTTTATGTAATGTGTATAAAATAGACATAAAGAAACTAAATCTAAATCTAATTAAACACATTTTCTGTATGTATTAAAAACTGTAACCACTCAACTCTTTCTGTTGTGCTATGATTTACTTCTACTTCAATAACTACTTTTAAACCGTGTTAAATAAACAGAAAGGAAAACAAAGTTCTTGTCATTGTGATCCACTGTTCACAGAGCCTGGGAAGGAGTGTGTGGAGACAGTGCCATGTTCAGACCTGGCAGTTGGGAGATTTGAACCTAGAACCCTCCACAACCCCCAATCTGGATCCACTGCTCCGCTGGAACCACACAGTTAATGGACAGTTTTGTTTGGTTTGAAACTTATCAAAGTTGAAAGTATGGGAATGGCCAACAGAGTGGAGGCTGATAGGACACAAAAAATGAAAATAAAATCATTCAATCTGTTACTGGGTCATAGGAGCCTCAGTCTCCACCACTGCCACCCAAATCACACTGGGTAGCAGTGGTGGGCTCACCACCTCGTGTGTGTTATGTGGGTGGTGATGGTGCTATGATCAGAGCACCTCAGTGGCAACCTGGCAGCTAGAGGAATTGAACCTGAAGCCTTGTGGACCCATGTCTGCTTCCTTTACCGCTTGGCCACCGCTGCTGCCTGGAAAAATCACAATAAATTTAATAAAAGACTATTTTTGTTCCTTTTCACCAGAGATGTCAAAATATATTTTTAATAGCTCAAATTCTGGATTTAATTGAAAGTGAACAACTGAATAAAAATGTGAGGCAGATGAGAGTTAATAAATGTTCCTCGATGGTAACAGTGCAGAAGAGATGGAGTGAAAGGAGAGGAGAGAGAAAAAAAATAAATTGTCTTTTTTTTTTCTGTTGCTTCCGTTACTTTAGCAGGTATTAAAATATATAAAAATCTCCACTGAGCCATTGTTTCTAAACACCTCTGGCCCTCATGCATTGCTGTCTTTCAGAGATAAAAACAAATCAAACCAGAATCACTGCTATGAAAGAAGTCTGTGTTTCAGTCGTGTCACTGAGTTTGTCTTTTTTTTTAATGTATGTGTGTGTTTGTTGTCTCAAGGCAACGGTGCTTCACCCTGCCACCAGATAAATACTCACCCTTTTGTCACTTTCAAAATAAAATCATTTGAAGGTTGACATTTGCACTGGTATATTCTTTTTTTTTTTTGCCAGCAGCTCTTTTAGTGGTCAGTACACGATCATACGGTAAAGTTGTCTCATACAAAATCTTTTTTTTTCAAAGAACAATAGAATAACAATAGTCAGTACAGATAATTCAACTGAGGACAGAAATAATTTAAAAAGGGACAAAAAGAAAACAGCACAATGATAAGTGACTGAAAATACTGCATAGTACAAATGCCCTGGAGCTGTGTTCTCCTGTCCTGTCTGATACAGTCCAGAGGGCCTACAAGGAGAGACCACGACGGGACAGACTCATCAGTATTTTCCCCTCTGACCATGAAAACAAGATATGAAATCCCCAAAAAAAGTGGCTGCTGGCTATTGCCTCCAAGGGCAAATGAGTCCACGGATTATTCCCGCCCTTTAACACCCAGCTCCTGATGAAGGTATGAAAATACTACATGAGCTTTGATCCCTGGAAAGTGTGGAACTGGCTGCAGGAACAGTCAGTCAGTGTTGGCCTCGCCAGCTGTTATTCAGGTTCACTGCTATTTGAAGTCTTATCCCACTCTATGCTTTCCTCACTGTGCGTCGGGGACGGGAGGGTGGCCCCCACCGGACGCATCCGAAGTCCCTGGAAGCGCCGGCACTCTGGGCAAATGCGAATGTGGCTGCACCCTCTGGCCACCAGGGCGGCCTCCTGTGCCAGTCTGTGAGAAAAGGGTTCAGGGAGTCCCGTGCCCGTGCACAGTTTGCCGTTGCTGAGACTCATGGCCGCAGCCCGCGCCCTCCGCTCTTCCAGGGGTAATGGCCGAGACCTCATCATGGAACTGGACCGTCGCCGTCTCACCTGGAGGCTGTCACGACACAGGATGATGCCCTGCAGCTCTCGCACCATCTCCTCACACACTGCATGCTGGGAGAAGTATTATAGAGGTAGACAGAGAAAGACGCAGATAGATTCATTGGTCCAGCACCGACTGAAGGACATCAAGTCCAGGTCCACTATGTTTCTAAACCACATTTAAAAACCAAAGTTGTCTCTCTGGGTTGTATATGCAAAAGACACTACAAAGCCTGAATGACAGTTGAAAAAAATTAAAACAGGAGAAAAAAAAAAGTTCACTGACTCGTGCCGAGCTGAAGGCTACTGAAAAAAATATGTTTTTAAAAGAGACTTGAAAAGAGTGAGTGGAGAGGACTGTTTAATGTTTGAGGCAGTTTGTTCCACAGTGTTGGAGATAAAGACTAGAACGTCTGGTCTCCTCCGAGCTCCGGTGTGTTTTGAAAATAGACAGAAAGCGGCTCTGAGTTGGAGCAGAAATGTTTGGTTGGAGCAGCTAAGACAGGTGGAGGGGAACGACCACTTCAGTGGCAACAGACAGATTTATAAATCAAATTTCATCCATCTATCTCATCTTATCTCATCCACCCACCAATCTGTCCATCCATCTATCTATCTATCTATATAAATATGTATATATTATCAACATACATACAGTATATACTACAGATAGTCTGGAATAAAATATATGTATTGCTATCTATATAGTTAAAACATAAACTTTGAATATAATATCATTATCTCTGCTGCTTTATTCTACATTAAGCATGGGCAAACTAAGGCCCGGGGACCAGATGTGGCCGATTCAGCTCTTTTATTCGGCTCGCCAGTCTTGTCCAAATTAAATAATTTATTTGTATGATTATTAAACTTCTGCCTTTTTCCTGAAAAGATCACTGTTCCTGAGTAGATTACATAAAAAAGCTATAAAATGTAGAATTTTAGGTTTTAAACATGACTTTTACATTTACCATTTAACTTAGTTTAACAAACGCTCCATCTTTCTTGACTTGGACCCTGTGTCCAATTCTGGTACTCATCGTGGCTCATGGGTCCAAAAGCCCACCTCTGCTATACATCCTATACTGTATATGTTGCATCTCCTACTAGGCATCTTGAGATCACATCAAACTCAAGGCCCGTGGGCTGAATGTGGTCCAAAAAAGTCAATTTTTAAGGTCTGCAGGAGCTTGAAAAAATTGCTTGCTTTTTTTCACAGAAATGTCATTTCAGTTCATAATAACCAATGCTGAAATAAATATCAACATATAAGAAGTGATGTTTTTCAGCTACAACGGGTTAAAAATAACTGGCAAACCTGTTAAAGGTTATACATTTGTCTTTGCTATAACCATATAACTTCTGTGGAACTTGGGTTTTATTGTATTTAAGCTGATTTGTTTATTGAAACTACAAAAACAGGTTTGTAAAAGACTGTGCAACAGCCTATAGAAACAATTTGCGGCAGAAATATTTAGCGCAGCTGATCATAATATTAATAACGAAAATAAAAAAGAGCGACAGAAAATAGGGAAAGAATTTTGAAGTCACAAAAACAATTTTTGTGGTTAAAGGTTTCATTTACTCCCACAAACATGAACAAATGTGTGTAGTTCAATTAAATAACGAAGTGCATCATTACACTACACCACTCTCTGTAGTTTTTCTCAGAGGAGACTGGAGAAGACATAGTGTAAAGTCAGGGAGAACATGACCATCTGCTGCCAGCATCTGGTCGAAAGGCAGGAAATGAAGGCAACATGGCAGATGCAGAATAGAGAACAGAGCTCACTCACCTCATTTCCTGGTGCGTGTCTCAACATCCACACAAACTCCAGCACTGCCATAAATATGGCCACCAGTAAACCACACACCAGCACCACGAAGATGCCTCCGATGTTCTCCATACCCAGACCTGCAGAGTGAGAGACAAGAGATCAGGCCGAGAATCACTGATAAAATAATGTCCTGTATTATGACCCGCTGGTAATAAGAACATGACGTGGACAAACCTTTGGCTCGGTGATCCTCTTCTTTGGGACATTGTCCACCATCCCACCACTTCCTCTTTAGTATCTCCAGACGGTTGTCCTCCTGCAGCTTTAGGATGGCCAGGTCAAATTCATCACGGTAAACTGACCCTGGTGGGAAGAGAAGGTCAGAGTCCACTGATAAAAAAAAAGCGGTAAGAAAAAAAGATTTAAAATGTTCCCCTCTAGTTTCCAGTTGTAAAAAAGTGATATATTTTACAGCAAGATTACAAGGTTCCCCTGCTGAGTTCTGTAACAACTCACAAAATGTGGTCTGTAAAAAATCACTTCCAGAATAGCAGCTTTATTCTGTAATAAAATGAACGAAGAATACAATTGTAATCTTTGTATAATTATTGCAAATATCAATTTGTTGGGGTAAAAACAAAGCATAATAATTAAAGGATATTATTTAAGACTTCACAATAAAAATTATAATTGAAATAAATATATAAGATTTCCTCTCTTCTCCCTACAACTGTACAACACTGTTATTGTTATTCTTCTAACCTGCAACCCTTTTGCTTTTCCACTTCAACCAGCTCCACTGTGAGTCTTCTGCTTCATATTTGCCAAATGTGCACCAATATGTTATGTCATTTGAAAAATTTGATTTGCATAGTGAAAATATACATCAAATATATTTTTACCAATCAATCCATTCATCCATCCATTCATCCATCCATCCACCCATCAACCATTACATTCATCCATCTATCTCTTAAACTATCCACCCACCAATCTGTCCATCCATCCATCGATCTATATCTTCACCCATCCACCCACCAATCAATCCATCCTTCAATCCACCCAGCAATGCTTCCATCCATCCATCAACCTATATATCCATCCCTCTATGTATTCACACATCCACCCATCAATACATCCATCCAGGCATCCATCCATCCATCCATCCATCCATCCATCCATCCATCCATCCATCCACTCTCCATCCTTCTATCTATGACCCATCACTATCACCCATCTATCTATCTATCACCCATCCACTCAACAATCCATCCATCCATCATCTATCCATCTATATATATATATATATATAAACCCAACCACCCACCCATTCATCCATCCATCTAACAATCCACCCACCCATTCATCCATCCACCCATCAATACATCCATCCAGGCATCCATCCATTCTCCATCCTTCTATCTGTGTATTCACCCATCCACCCAACAATCCATTCATCCATCCATCATCCATCGTCCATCCAGCCATCCATCCATCTATCTATTCACCCATCCACCCACCCATTCATCCATCCACCCATCCACCAGCTGTGCATCCATCCATCCACCCACCTACCTACCCATACATCTATGCAACCACCCGCCCACCTACCCTATTATCCATCCGTCCATCCGTCCTTTTATCAATCCATATTTAATGCTAATGAAAAAGCTGAATTGTCAGTGTTATTTTCTAACAGCTCAGAGAAACTTGTCTTTATCGAAAGTGTATTCTGTGATAAAGGGTGTGCATTGATCGTTTCTACCAATCAGTCAATCGGGGGGTTTTAATGAATTTATTTAACTCCACCTGGCCCTCTCCCCCCAGCCGTGCAGGAAGGAAAGTTGATGCCAACCCATTTGGTGGTGTTGACTCCAGAGCGGCAGCAGAGTCAGACAGCACATTGTAGATGAAGAGTATTTCAAACCCCATTTCACATCCTGAGCTTTGTAATGAAAAGTGCTGCTCCTCTGAAGCCAGGCTGTATATCTCTCCTTCATTTCCACGTTTGCATCATTTCCCTTCACAATAGCGGCTAATGGCACGGGTTTGCTAAGAGTTTTACTTTTTAATTTAACTCTGTCTGACATTTATGGCGAACACTAACTAATACCCCTGCTCCTCCAGAAGGATTTATTACAGAAACCTATTTTCTCCCTGCCTTCCTGACCAACTCCATCCAGGACTGCTCATATCCATCACTCCTAATCTGTGTTAGATTCCTTTACCCCACCTTCTTGTCTACACTTATATCTATACTATACTGCCCATTGTATTTTTTCCCCACTTACCCAGAGGCATGCCGATGCCGTATCCCTTGGTGTCTAAGAGACCTCCGATCTGAGTCAGGTTGCAGTTTCTCTGGCGGTAATACTCGTTCATGGTGCTTTCCAGCAGAAATGCGTAGTTGGACTTGAGGACTCGGGCGATGCCCTCCTCTGTGCTTTTGACAAACACGCTGGGCTGCTTTGAGTGCATGAAATTCCACATCCGCTGGTAGGTCTGGTAGCGGGAGTTCTGTAAATGTCAGAGGTTATATCCACTGAGTCTTTGAGGGAATGTGTTAGACATTTCCTTGGATATTTTCTCCTTTGTATAACATTTTATTTGGCTATTTTATTATATGATTATAATGCAACAGTAGTTGTGAATACATAGCACTATTTCTAGCATTCTTTAAACCCTTGCTCTCCATCACCTCGCAGGGTTTAACAATAATCAGTCTATAAATTACCAATAAAAAATAAATATAAGGTAAATTAATCTCCTTAGTTAATTTGGCACCGAGGTATAGATTTATGTGAATACATAGCACCATTTCTAGCCTTTTTTAAAGCCCTTCTTACCATCACCTCGCAGGGTTTAACAACAATCAGCCTATAAATGAACAATAAAGAATAAATATCAGGTTGGAACAATACTATATTGGGCTGTTGGTGTAATGCAGAGGGGAAATTTCCCCCCCAAAAATGGGGATCAACAACATCAGTATTCTTATATTCATCTCCTGGGTAAAATTGGTCCTGAGGAATACATTTAACGCTTCCAAATCTTATTAGCGTTTTTTTTATCCAATCCTAGGGCTTATTACATTCCATAAACACAATCTACCAATGTGTTTTTTTATTTTTCCCCTCAGTCTGAGGTCAAAGCCTAGAAGAACAGAGGACAACATGCATCTCTATTAGGATCCTGGACAGTGTCCCAGCTCCCTGAGGAGGAAGTATTGAATGATCGCGGAGAAAGGTAGACAGGAAGCAGATGTAACATGTGGTTATGGGAGGAGACAGGAAGGACAAAGATGTGCCGAGGAGTTAAGCATCACCAATGTCCCATTGATCATGGTGGGGACTCCTGTCAATTTGTGAACAAGGGTGAGATCCCAGGGAATAAATAATCCATCACAGGCAATGAAGTGTGTAATCTCTGACCTGAAAGAAGGTCATGGTGGATCCTCCGTGCATGGTGCCGTACTCTATTGCCGTCTGATCCGCCAGGTCGTCAACCGATTCAATTGGCACCTCCATTCTTTGGACGGTGAGGAAGGCAGCGAGGTTGGCGGTGTAGGATGAGATTATGATTAATGTGAAAGCCCACCTGCGGAGGACAAGAACATATGTATTCACCCGGAAATGTATGTACACAGCAGAGCAGGAGGATGATGACACATGAGGAAGGCTTTGAATAAGTGCACACCTGAGGGGGCGAGATACGGCAGTGGCTGAAGAGGCGGATGAATGAACAGGTGGATGTGTACGGAGCAGATGACAGTGTTGAGCTGAGATTAAAAGCACGGCTGTCAAGCCAGGGACATTTCTAATCTAATCTCCCGTTGAAAGTTAGTCATATGATTAATCGTGGTAGTGGTAAACTCATCAACTTCATTAACTGACATTAACTTCATTTGCATTCACCATACGTCAGACAAGGGGCAAAACAAACCAACAACATCAACAACTATCCTAATGTTATAGTGAATACTGGCCACAACCAATGTTTTTAGTTGCATACCGCCCCCTACTGTGAAAGAATGGGTAGTTTCACGGTATAACCGCTGACTTTTTGAGATAAAAGCCTAATCCTTATGCCTTCATGTGCAATTGTCACGGATTAGTATCGATTTTTATGGAATTCACGATGTACACTGTTGTATCCCGAGTCCTGGTGGAGAGAAACTGGAGCTGCAGAGACGGACACTCACACACACACACACACACACACACACACACAGAGAACAGAATCTACTTTTTACTGTGATGTATGATGAGAGGACAGAGAAATAATGGAGGAGGTGGATTCCATCCAATTATGTACGGAAATAAAAAGTGAGCAAAATGTCATGGAAGTTAAACAGTTTGGGTTTGAAGGTAAGAAACACCGACCACACTCCGCTGACGCAACGCGTGGACAGAGCCCTGGGAGCGATGGTGGAACCCTGCTGCATGAAGCCTCCCACGGGGAACCAGAAACTGTTGCCAAGGGAATACTGGTTAATCAGCAGATTGCAGCGTCCCTTCAGACAGGGGTGGGGGTTGTACCACTCGTACGGCGTCAATCTGGGGGGATTTTGGACAAAGAAAGAGAGGTGAAGGTAAGGGAGGATGGAGCTGGAGATAAAATCACAACAGACAGGCCGAGGGTGAGCAGACGTGGAGGGGAGAGGAGTGAGGAGATAAGGGGCAGAACAAGTCTTCAACTGAGGATAAAGTCCCCTATGTTGTCCACAGTGGAGGTTTCAATCTCACAACCTGCTGTGGCTGCTGTCATATCATGACTCAACAGATGAATAAGAACAAGACGGAAGTCTTTTCTCAGAGTCCCAGTTGTTCCTCGTAATTGTCTTCTTTTGTGATATATTTTTCTGTGTCTTCCTAGATCCCATACTGTCTCACTTATTGCTTGTCTTCATCTCTCTTTCTAAATTTCCTGCCTATGTCTTTCTTCATTCCACTCCTCCTCCGTTCCTTGTCTCCTTCTTTTCTTACTTCCTTCTCCCTTTTTTGCTACTTTTTTTGTCCCTTCAGTCCTTTGTTTCTTTTCTCTTCCCTTCTTCCCTTCCCTCTATCCTTTTTCACTGCCTGCCTTCCTTCCTTTATTTATTCCTTGATTGGTTCCCTCCGTTCTTAATTCTTTCCTTCCTTCTCTCTTATATTCCTTATCTTCTTCCTTCTGTCTTCCCTTTGATAAGAAATTAGAAAAAAAAAAGGAAATAGGAAAGTAAGGAATGAGAGAAAGGACACAAGGATTCCTTCCTTCTTTCCTTTCTTCCTTCCTTCTCTAATTAGTTCATTCCCTCCATCCTTCCTCTCTACCTACCTTCTTTCATTACTTCCTTTCTTCCCACTGCCTGTCTTTCTCTCCTTCCTTCAGTTCCTCCTCTCTTTCTTCTTGCTTTCCTTCCTTTCTACCTACAATAGATTCTTCCTTCTGTCCTTCCTCTCTTCCCTTCTTCTTACTGTTGTCCCATTCTGCTTTGTTTGTATGTTAATTCATTCTTTTCTCCTTCCTTTCCTCTATCCTTCCTTCTTGCTTCTTTCCTTTCTTCCTTACTTAATTTCTTTCTGCCTTCGTTTGTTCCTTCCTTCCTTCCTTGTACGTGGTGTTTGACAGAGGGCAGACCATCTGTTGGGTTTGTCGTGTCCTGCCCACTATTCTGGACCAGCACTAAGATGTGGACCGGCCTCCATTAGCATTATTGGCCACTGCTCATTTCCATTTCCTTCTGCAGCAGTCAATCACAGTCTCCACAGAATCTGTGGAGTAGCTGTGACTGTGTAATGTATCCAACACCATGTCAACATCTCAGATTACTAATCATAAACGTCAGAGGTTTCTCCTCCTACTACAGAGGGAGAGAATGCTGAATCAGCCTGTTTTCCTCTAGGCCTTTGATTCACTTTGATAGATGGAGGTTTTTGCTTCTGACCTGGAGTGGATCACGTCTGCAGTAAATCTCTGACCAGAAGACTTGGAGCTTGACCAGAATTGTTTGTTAATTAACTGACTTTACATTTGTCAAAAGTCAAGGCAGAAAGCTGCACTATATATTTCATTTTTTTACAAAGTCACCGTGTTGTTCATAAATTAACAAAAAAATAAGGGCGGCCAATCTATATTTTTGATCTGATTATTTACAGGCAAGCTGTCAAGCTAGTAATACATTAATTAATACAATAATCATAATAAAGCATACACGATAAAATAGATTTATATTTTATTTCTGTTGCATTCTCAGGGAATCTTATCAATGCAATTCTGACATTTTAAAGTTTTTTTCTTATTAAATATAACAGTAAAATGATCTGCTGATCTGTGATCAGTGGCACAAATGCCTCTCCCAGTGTTAGTAACAGTTGGAAAACAAGTGTTTAACGATCGTCAGGAAAAACAGAGCCATTTAAAACAACGGTGATGTTAACTCCTGGCTGTAATTGCAACTATTACTCTAAGAAACACATAATTGAACCATTCATTGGTGGCTCAAACACTAATTTGTCTTCATAGTGTTCCTGGTCTGGTACGTCAGCATTTTTCAAGGCATAGACGTGAACAGCTGCCTGGACAAGTTACTTAACTGTCATAATAAATGCAAATATTATTCTATGGTAATAAATCCACAACTGTTTTCAAATGCAAAACCATTGCCGTGACAGTCTGGTTGAGATTGGCCTCAGAAATAGTCTGGCGTTTGGATTTGTCAAATGTTAAAAGACATCAACACCTATTTATGAATGGCGTCTTTAATTAAAACGAACGAGGAACAATTACATTTGCATTTTAATGGCAACCTTACGTTATATGGTTTAATTCCCAGCTTGTCCAGCAGGTGCCAGTGTGACGCTGGAGACCAACAACACATTCACTCTGGCAGGGGAGGTTTGGAAAATAATAATAATAGAAAAAAAAATCGTTCCAACGCTGCAAATAAACCTATTTTGGTGAATTTCTACTTTTGTTCTTCTTTGGTCATGTAGAGAGCATCGGTACCTGGCCACCAGGAAGAGCACACAGCTCACAGCCAGGTAGGCCAGAAGCATGAAGAGCCAGACTCCAGGAGAGAAGGGATCCAGGAAGGAGAAGTATCCTGGTCTGCGGCTCTGAAAAAGACAAACGACAGAGATTCATGACTTACGCTGGGATCTACTGTGACGACCTCAATCAACCTGAGAACACGTGTCTTATAAATGCCATCCTGGAGTTTTCATTGAGGGACTGTTTGATTTATTTAATAAGAGAAGGAAACAAAACTCCCTGTCATTGTGATTCACACAACCAAATGGAACTTCTGTATTTAAGCCCATCACAAAGTGAACAGTGGGCAGCTTGGAGCAGGGAGCAGTGGTGATGGTGCCATGTTCAGAGCAACTCAGTGGCAACTTAACCCTGAATAAATAACTTATTTGTCTTTGTGTGGACTTTAACTCCACACAATTTATGGACAGATTGATGTTTGGTTTGAAACTGCGCAATATGTGAAAATGGAAATGTCAAACGGTGTGGAGGCTGACGGGACACAAACCGTTTCTTCAATTTAAGGTTTGACATCCTTCTTCTTTTCCTTTCGGCTCGTCCCTTTTCTCAGAGGTTGCCACAGCGTGTCAACAATTTCAATCTCACCCTGTCCTCTGTATCCTCAACTCCAAGATTTTCAAACTTTGACATTCTTAAGATAAATAAAAAAAAAATCTCAGGGGCAGCAGTCTCCATGACACACAAACAACGCTTCACAAATCAAAATATGTTTGTGAATTCTTCAAAATACATTTGTGATTTGTGGTGCGTGCATGCAAACCATGCTTGTAATTTGTGCAACTAACCGCATGCAAATTTATATTTTTGAGGCTCGTCTTATGTGGACCAGATTCGCACGCGTAATTTTGTCAGTCCGTCACCAGCCAATCAGAATCCAATCACACCGTTTCACAAATTAAAAGCACGATTTGCATGCGCGTACCACAAATCACAAACGTATTTTGAAGAATTCGCAAACGTATTTTGATGTGTGAAGCGTTGTTTGTGCGTTCTTCTGACATTAGTTTGCGGATCAGTGTTTGCGTGTCTGTTCCTTTTTGAGATTATTCTGGCTCCATACAGGAGTTGGTGGATTCTAACCTGGAACCTTTGAGACCCCAGTATGATTCCTTAACTACTACGCCACCACTGCACAATTATTCCTTGACCAAACTAATTGGGATTTGAACCCATGAACCTCTTGCAGTTACACTATATTATTAATGAATGAAACCCAGCTCAGCATATATATATGATAGATATATATATATATATTTTTTTACTTGTAACACTGGTAGTGATGCTTTGGCCCAGAGTCAATGCCTCAGCCATTGCCTGGAACTCCAGGCAAGGTCAGTGGTCTTCCATTGGGGCCACCACCAGCAGGAACGTACAATGTGGGTGGAGTCTACTGCCCCTGTGACCAGGTAACAGATATGTAAAGTATGGATGAACCACTAATAAAAGTGAGCTGTCTTCCTTATTCTCCTTGGAAATAAGAGATTTCTTCACTGCAAGTTAGAATTTATTGTTTCGTCCTACTAATGTCAAAGTCCTTTGCCCTAATGTGGTCTTATTTGGTTTACAATAGTAAATGTTCAAACTTAATCTGTCATGGTTTGTTTTGTTAATGGGTGACGACAGTTAAATAAAAAGCTAAAGATTGCCCTGCTGTTCCGAAGGGGGAAGTGCCTTGATTCTAAATTTTATGCAAAATCCATTGAGACAAAATGTATCTTGTGAATGGGGGCGACAAATAAAATGAATGCGACTTGATATGCGCAAGACAAGTGAATCGTGGCCCGGGAGTTTTAATCTTTGCCTAATAATTTGTTCCTGAACACAGCGGTTGCCAAGATTAAATGAAACGAGCTGCTACTTAATTTTATTGTGAAACCCTTCGCCCTGAGCGCAGCTTGTTCTGCGACAATACAACGAATCAACTGCGGAAAAAAAACCACAACAAAAGAGACGAGGGTGGCACATAAAGGGGTTTCTGATGTGATGAGCACAGTTTTTTTCTGTCCTGGACTGATTACGTTATAATTGTATGAATATCATTTACATAGAAAAATTCAGATCAACACCACATGGAGGCGCTGACTGAGTCCTAGTCCATATTAGCGAAGACTCAATCCATATGAGATGGTGCTGTGTTTCCAGGAGATGTAAACAGCTGAATTAATGACTAACTGGATTCTGGTAATTGGCCGAGGATATGAGTTACATTCAATTACCTTCACTGTAATAGGAAAATAAATCAAAATACAATGTAGAGCAGGGCTCAAATACTGCGGTCAAATACCGGGGTTAGATGTCCACAAAGACACTTTCTCAACAGGGCTGAAGTCTAACGGGTGACAGTGATGGTGGACGGTGTCAAAAAAATGGAAAAAAAATTGGTTTTGCAGAAACTCTTTAACAAACAAACTAGCGTCTGTAGTCTATTTGTGGTCACAACTTCGAGTGCATAGCGCCACCTGCTGTGCTGGAATGTGTAGTTTCATGGTATGACCAATTATTGCATGTGGATCTGTATTTAATTTTTTTTTACAGTCTTCATTTTCAGAAGTTGTCTTGTCATTTAACCAAAAACAAATGGAAAACTAAACCAATTCATACTAGAAGTATTTAGAAAAATATAATTAAATAAAAAAAAGACAATGCACTTTTCATATTGCTGCCGTAGAAAAGACAATCCTTTTAAAACCCGCTCAGTGCAAACAAAAAAAAATACAGCAAATTAAGGGAAATATATCATTCTTTTGGAGCGACACATGTTAGAAAGAAGTGGACAATAGGCTGGATTTACAGGCCAAAGAAACAAGTATAATCTTTTACTTTTCCTTTCGGCTATGTATCTTCTTCTCTGACTCCAACTACCTCCATGTCCTCCCTCACTGCATCCATCAATCTCCTCTTTGTCTCCTACCTGGTAGCTCCATCTCTGGTATTATTCTTCTACTAATGTATCCACTGTCCCTCCTCTGAACATGTCCAAACCATCTTAATCTGGCGTCTCTAGCTTTTTCTGCAAACCTTCCTCTCTCTGTTGTCCCTCTAATCATCAATTGACATTGAATTGTAGTTTCTTCGAAATGTAACTGAATATGAAAAATATGAAAAAAAAAAAAAAAAATTCGTAAACAAACAATGAAACTAAACTTTCACCAGATTTCATGGAGCTGAGAGAGGAAGGTCAAATCATCCAGCGTCCAACCACTGCAGCAACATTGAAGAGGAATTCATCTCTCAGACCAATAATTGACTTCCTATATGACTGGGGGCAAAACCTTCCTCTCTCTGTTGTCCCTCTAATCATCAATTGACATTGAATTGTAGTTTCTTCGAAATGTAACTGAATATGAAAAAAAAAAAAAAAAATCGCAAACAAACAATGAAACTAAACTTTCACCAGATTTCATGGAGCTGAGAGAGGAAGGTCAAATCATCCAGCGTCCAACCACTGCAGCAACATTGAAGAGGAATTCATCTCTCAGACCAATAATTGACTTCCTATATGACTGGGGGCAAAGATTGTCCCGGCGCATAGGATATAAAAGGCACCAGATTAATATCTTTGCATTGCTGAGCTGCTGCTGCAGCAGCAGGAGAGGCGTGTTGGTTGGAGTCCCAATCAGCGGCTGGTGAAAAGGTCTGATGCTGAGGGAGCAGCAGGAATAGAAGGACTAAGTCCTAATGTTTCATTATATTGCAGCAACAACAGCTATTGTCTTCTAAATGAAACCAATTAGTGCTGACCCGGCATCCGGTTTCCGTGATCTAGCTTGTGCATGACCGCGTTCCAGCCCGCAGCCTGACACGGCGCACGCACACGGGGAAGCGGATGAAAGACAATTACACACAAACACACGCCTGCCATCTGTTAGCCACAGTAAAAATCGAGACGCCTCTCGGAGCCAGAGGAGCAGTAAAAAAGGTGAGGCGATCAAACTACCAACTGTCCAAGTGTTGTTAGACGACGGAGGCAATAAATCACCTGGAAATTTCTCGACTCTCAATTCTCCCTCAACAGGCAGCACAGCTGAACCCACCTGAATGGGCCTCCACCCTTCAATAACTTTCGTGTAAAACTGCTCCATCAAGTTCCTGGGGGACGTCACGGCTTCCAGCGAAGGAAAAAAAAAAAAAAAAATACTGCAGTGATGCTTTCAGAGACACTCAGAAATTTAATTTGCATTACAACGGGAATATTATTTTGGTGGGGTTTCCTAATGATGAATGACTCTCCATTTAGACTTATGCAGTGTTGGAAAAAAAAAATCATTTATGTCTTTGTGATCCTTTAGCAGAGTGAGAGTAAAGCAAACTGCCGCAGGGGGAAGTGAGAGATTCTGCATAATTTTGTCAGATCGAAAATGGGTTTTCCAGATCTAACATCAGTCTTTCTATCTTTAGAGCTTGGTGCTCATGGTGATGGTTATGGCTCTCTGGAAATAGAAGTGTGGAGTGGAGAAAGTGCCGTCCCAGAGATCAAGCACCGAAGAAGCCGTTTCCTGTTGGCATGGACAGAGTAACATAAGTTTGTGCTGACATGAGTTCTACTTTTTTTTTGCCAGTCCGGTTTAGCGAACGCTGAGGCAGCAATTTACTAACTGCTTGTCCCACTTGTCCACGTCTTGAGCTCCCCGTAAGAGCTATTACGAAGATGAAGAGCTGCAGAGACCTGCCGCGTCCACCCGAGCAGATGGCAAAGGAAAGGTGCAAGAAGGCAGAGATGAACTGCAGGCCTGAGGCAAAAAGTTGAAGGAGGAAGAGGCCAAAGAAGAAGAATTAAAAAAGGTCAGGATTATGTTCAGTTGAGCCAGTTTCCATTGACGTTCACTAAAGTTAATGCTTATAAAGATGCGACAAACTAAAGGTTAGATTGTCTAATATGGAGAAGAACATTCTATGAAATAAATACACATTTAAATCCAACTTTTGTCAATACAGAAAATTGAGCCAATAATACAGATTATTTCAAAGTTTGATTTCTGATGGCAATCACCACAACAGGGGCCACCACACAAATTGACCCACTAAGATTGAGTTAAGGTTTGGGTCCAAACCTAGGGCTCTATATGTCACAGTAGGGGGCAGTAGCGGTTAAGGAAGCAGATTTGTGTCTGGAAGGCTACAGGTTCAGGTGGCAGTTATGGAGACTGCTGCCCCTGGGACCCAGTGACAGATAAGTGGACGAAGATGTAGACGATGGTCTCATCATTCTCCATCACTGCCACCCAAATCAAATCACACTGCTCCACACTGTGATTCTTCCTGTGGGTGGTGAGCCACTGGAAGTTGTGTGGGTCGGGACAGAACACCTCAGTGGCACCCTGGCAGCTGGTGGATTCAAACCTGCAACCTTGCAGACCCAAGTCGATGAAATAAATTAAAATAGTCAAATGCAGGTAAAATAAAAGTAGTCTACAGTTTATCAAAGACAGATATTTTTTTTGTCTTCTCTTTTGTCAAGTTTCCCAGTAGTTTAGGGTCATATGTGTTGGTTCAATGACTGTCTTTCATTGGTTCAGATATCACTCAGTCAACAATACAATAATGATAACAATGGGGGTCAAACAAATAATGTCCACTGGGTCTGAGACTTTTAATTTAAAGCATAAATACCTTAAAAGTTGATTAAACAATCTACCTCTATGTTGATATATTTCTAAACATTACTTAAAAAAAACTAAAAAAGTTCCACTGTCCAACAGCCATCATTGTCTGATCATTGCTAATGGGGACATGACGGCCCATTTCTTCATCTATTCTGTTGTAGTAACCTTGAAAATACCCATCCACCTGTCCATCCATCCGTCCATTTTCATCTGCTTATTCTTTACCAGGTCCCAGTGTCAGTAGCCTCCATCACCGCCACCCAAATCTCACCGCGTTGTACCAGATCCTCCTGAACCTTCCTCCAGGGGGTGACTTCCCACTGGAAGTGAACTGCCCTCACTGGGATTTGATCTTGAGCAGGAGGTGAACCATTGGTGGTTCATTACCACTGGGCCAAAGTGCACAATAATAATAATAATAATAATAATAATAATAATAATAATTACTAAAAAATTACTAAAATTGGAGCAAAAAGGTATTGGTTTTTGCAACTTCCAGCATGTTACAGATGAAAATAAAAATATTTTACATTGTGACAATGCTAAAATGTTAATTTGCATTTTAAAGAGTGCCGTTTCCTTTTTGCTGCACAATTAATATTTTTCATCCATCAATTTTTGTTGTACAGACTTACCACATTACAAGGGCCTGGCCTCATGTGAACATCACAGGAGCTGTCTCTTATACACATCTTAACCTTGAAAATACCCATCCACCTGTCCATCCATCCGTCCATTTTCATCTGCTTATTCTTTACCAGGTCCCAGTGTCAGTAGCCTCCATCACCGCCACCCAAATCTCACCGCGTTGTACCAGATCCTCCTGAACCTTCCTCCAGGGGGTGACTTCCCACTGGAAGTGAACTGCCCTCACTGGGATTTGATCTTGAGCAGGAGGTGAACCATTGGTGGTTCATTACCACTGGGCCAAAGTGCACAATAATAATAATAATAATAATAATAATAATAATAATAATTACTAAAAAATTACTAAAATTGGAGCAAAAAGGTATTGGTTTTTGCAACTTCCAGCATGTTACAGATGAAAATAAAAATCTTTTACATTGTGACAATGCTAAAATGTTAATTTGCATTTTAAAGAGTGCCGTTTCCTTTTTGCTGCACAATTAATATTTTTCATCCATCAATTCTTGTTGTACAGACTTAATTACAGAATGTCATTAGTCTGGCATCACAATAATTCAGGGGGAATCACCTGCATGTATTGTTATTGGTAAATATCAGTATATTGTGATTGAGCAATATTGGCAAAAGTAAATATCAGACATACCTAATGATAACCATGAACTATGGAGATCAGTTTCAACAAATACTTCCTCCTGCTGGGCATGAAGCATCACTTACATTCCCTAAATTTCTCTCCTCTACTACAATAACCCCAGTGCTGCACGGCTGCCCCTTTGTTCCACCAGTCTCGCCCAGGGACACATTGGCATGTCTGCAGATCAGCAGAGTCAGGAAGCTCCACCGGATCAGAGATGACAAACGGTTTCTGCTGAGCTGCAGCTGCACCAGTCTCTGTGTGCAGTAATTATGAAACTGTGTTTGCCCTTCACACAGGCCCAGCATTGATTTATGTTGGTGATGGATGGCTGTATGTCACCCACACTGACACTGTTATAAATAACTTATGTAAACAAGTGTCGTGTGTGTGTGTATGTGTGTGTCTGCTGTATTTAGCAATTCATTGATTAGCAGAAATATATTGTAAAAAATCCCCATAACTTTACTTTATCCAAATGTCCAACGATGAGCTGTGGGCTGATGTGGACATGACAGCTTGTCAGGAGTGAATGTGTGTGTGTGTGTGATTGTTTCAAGGCTGTTCAGGTGCTGTCCAGGCTGTCAGTCAGTCACAGCACAGCACAGCCTGGACGTGCTTGGACAACTCAGTGCACAGGACAACCGGACCTGAACTCCGAGGCTGAGACCAATGGCTGACATGTGACAGAAGAGAACAGCAGCTCGGGCTAAAGGGATGGAGCCATTGAAGGAGACAGAACATAGAGAACGTTGACACCAAGATGTGACTGAAGACACTGACTTGATAGTTGTCTATAAAACTGTACGTAAAGAAAATGGACATGGACATTCCCAGCTGCTGATATAGACAGGAGTCCTTTTGTGATAACAGAGAATGGCAGTCAAACTCATTGCTACCACAGGACTACATCAACAATACAGTGCCCTTGATGGTCAGTTGCATTTAATGATTATTTATTCTAGTAACAAATATTATCTACTGTGTAATTAAACAACTTTAATTCATCAGGTTTAAAAGCCCTGCTGCAGAGACATCATAAAGTGTTTTGTGAGCCCTTGTGGGCCACACAAAATGATGTGACGGGCTGCAAATGGGCCTCGGGCCTTGAGTTGGACACATATGCAATAGAATAACATCATAACTCTTACACACGGTCTGATCTTTTTGATCATTGGTCATTCCAGCTCTAGTGATTCCTAAAGGTCAGTAGCCCGTGGGTTTGAGAATCCATCCAAATATCTTCATCCACTTACCAGGTTGCAGGGACAGCTCCATGTCCACCACCCATAGCCCACTCCACCATACTAACACCTCATAGACTCTCCTGCAGGAAGGATTGTGGGAATCCCTAACTGGGATTCCATTTTACCCAGGAACCTCCAGTCCACACAGCACTACAGGAAGATTTACAGTATGGTGTTGTGTGATTTGGGTGACAGTCGTGGAGGCTAATGCCTCTGCAACCCAGCAGCATATAAACAGATTTAGATGAATGAATCTAAAAAATTATAATACATTAACAACAATAAGAAGAATTATTATAATGTCAGCAACGGTGGCCTAGTGGTTAAGGAAGCAGACTTGGGTCCACAAGGTTTCAGGTTTGAATCCACCAGCTGCCTGGTTGCCACTGAGGTGCTCTGATGATAGCACCATCATATGACCCACATAACTTCCAGTGGACTCACCACCCACAGGAGGGGTTACACTATAGTCCAGTGTGGTGGACTTTGGGTGGTGCCAGTTGCGCCTGTGACCCAGCAAAGGACAAGCAAATGAAAACAAATTGATATTTATAATAATATTAATGTTTACATGGAGTTGGAACATTATAACAATTGTTTTTGGGCCCACTTATTTCATGAGAAACTTACTGCAATTAAGCAAATCAATAACACATTTTTGTTTGATGATAATTATTTAATATAAGAGCTCCACTTAATGAAACCAAATGAACACTTTGTACAAACTACTGTTGTTTTTTTTAATTAACTGTGCACCAATTTAGGCCCAATTTAATAGAATAAGAAAATTAATTTGAGAAAAGAACTGCACTTGGACAAAGTGCACTTTAGTAAAATGAGATCACAAATTTCCATATTGAGAGAAGGTTTAGGTTTAAACGCTGCAAACACAGCTCTAAATACAACCCAGATAACATAGGGTGAAATACAACAATCAACTGTCGGCATAATGTAAAAAAAAAAAAAAATAGGATCACTCCATTGTCCACTAGAGGGTGTGCCACTGCTCCAGTAGCAGCAGTGGCACGCATACCACAGATTGAGAACCTCTTAAATAAAGATAGTTGATCAAGGAATGAGGACACACCTCTGCATCTCATCTGTCAAGGAATTTTTTTGACGCTCCCTTGATTGTGCTTTACGTCTCTATGCAGTAGCTCCAGTAGGGGGAGTCATATTTTAAACCTTGCTCTGTGACTATAAATGAAAGCCACAGGTCCTTATCGCTCTCCAACATAAAAAATTCTCTATTATGTTTCATATCATGTTTATTGGAAACCACAGGATCATTTTCCAGAGGTTTATCCCAGTTTTTGATGATAAGAAGGTGAGCATCAGATTGAAGGACCTCGGTGGGTACGGACCTGACACATATAGGGGGTGCTTAAGGGAGGCGGCCCGTGTTTTATGACCCGTTTTTTTATGGGCCACATCTAAACAAATAGAATATATGAGTGTGATACACGTTGGAGCTTCCGACCATTAAACAGATAAATGAAAAAGAAAAGAAAAGAAAACGTCAGTCATTTTTCCTTCACTCCATTGTTGCTCCTGCCACACGTTCCTTCTTTCATTTCTCTGTCTCTCCGGGGACTGTCACCCTACAAGGACAACGAGTGAAGAAGCTGGTGAGGTTATCCAGTCAAGGTTTTCACCTAGTCATCCTGCCTCTTGGTATTCATACCACGCTGTTACCCCCCGAGGCTGCCTGCGTGAATACCAACTGAGTGGAGGAGACTTTCTGCTGTCACTTCAACCTCTACCTCCACTGCACTTTCACTCCTGTGCTGACATTTCTGCATCTCTTCTCCACCTCTCCACCTGTTTCCTGCCTTTTCCCCCCTGTGCTCATATCCTGTTTTTTCCTTGGAGATGCCAAAGACATGCAGCTTGAGGCTGGACTGCAGGAAATGGACCGCAGAAAGTCAACAAAGTAAAGACTCAAGTTGTTAAAATCTCTCTGGATCCTGGTTCTACTTTCGCAGTTCCCGCAGAATTCCAATCTCACATAAGTCTTGCTTTATTGCAGAACATTGAAAAAAAAAAAACAAAAAAAAACAACAAATTATAGCGGAACAAACAAAAAATACACTGAAATGAAGCACTAGTGTCTTTGTTTAGTTTAAGGACATTGAGCACAGCATTCAGCCCTGCTTTTGTATTCCTCACTCTGATTGGCTCATGCATCGTAGCATCTCTCAGCTTCTCCCTTTGTCCGTCCTGTTTCTGTAAAGTTTGTGCTTTTTGGTAGACGTTTACCTTAATTTTACATCCTACAATGTCTCCGAAACAACAAAAGTTAACTGTCTTCATTTGTTTTTACAAAAAAATGTGCTCCTGTGCCCCGTCTGGACTCGGCCGATATACACTCCTCTGTCCACACTTCTCTCCCCCTGATCCCTGCTCTGACTAATATAAAGATGAAGTGCGATTTGTCAAACTGTGTTCACCTGATCACTGGAATCTTTTGTTTTTGTAAATTACAAAATGCCTTAAGAGGTGTTTTGTAAAAAAAAAAAAAAAAGAAACTTTACTTGCTTCAATGGGGCTAGAGATATGTTGCCAAAAACAGACACATAGTCTGTCCGTCTTATATTTCCACTCTCCAACTCTACTGTTATATGTGTGTAAAAGGGTGATACAGTCCAACAGTTTGGGGGAGGTTTGTAATGAGGAAATGTATAGAGAAATAATGTCATAACTACACTGTATCTTTCTGGGATGTTTGTCTTTTTGGGCCAAGTTCTTGTAACATATAATTGCAATAGAAGAGGCATAACAATAAGATGATTCTGATTATGATACAGGTAAGTTGTGGCTCAGTGGTTAATGAATCAGACTTACATTTTGTTGCGTGCAGTGGTCTGTATCCCAACGTCGGGGAGTTTGCTTTTGTTATGTTATTTTCTCAGAAAAAAAAAAAAAGATTTTTCTAGCTTGATAACTCAATCTGACAGTCGACTCTGTGTGTGATTATCCTCATCCTACATGTTCTTGTCTATGAGAAGCTGTAGAACATGCAAAGTGTGAAGGTTTCAGTAAAAGACACTGTGAATTTTAGGAGAAGAAACAGCTGTGGAGCCTTCAGGCAAATACTTTTCAGTGAGGAAGAAAAACAGAGTTTGAAGAAATATCGCACTCTTGTGCAAAAGAAAACAAAGACAATAAGTCATGATGAGCTCTAACTAGCCTGGTCAGAGTGAGGCCGTAACTAAGGTAACAAAAGACCCAATAGTCACATCCGTGGTCAGTTCTGAAATCCTCTGTTCCTTCTGTTAATAAAGATCAACTGGACTGATTATCATAGGAATGTGAGAAATCCTCAAATAATTTCGTAAATTTCAATGATATTGTTGTGTAACAAAAATACAGAATAAGGTTTTTACATGACACAATAGAGTCGACTGAATATTTGGATTTTTCTAAAACCTCAGCAGCAGTGAAGCAGTGGTGCAGCTCTTGGAGCTTCGTTTAATCTCCAGTGTCTGTGACCTGGTCAGGGCCATGATGGTGATGATGATTATTACTGTTATTACCAACAGACTGGTTGGAACATTTCTGTAAACAAGCTCAAAGTGACTACAATAGGAGTCACAGGATCAGAACAAAACTGGATCTGAATGAAGGAACAGATTATTGATTAATGCAGTGCATTTAAAAGTCACAAACCTTCACGACCCAAGTGAACAGAGATTATTTGTAGATTATTGACCATTATTGAACATTCATGAAGATACTTGTGATGTCTAAACGATCGGCAAAAATTACTGTGAGGCGACCCAAATAAATATAATTTCTTGACCCATCTGGTGATCGCAACCCAGTCTTTCTCTCCTTCTCGTAACCTGTTTTTAAACCTGTCTGTGTCTACTCTGTGTCTGTTTCAGGGAGTTGTTGTCAGTGAATCAATACGATGTACCCTCAGGGCAGCGTGTTCTCTTCCTCTAATTAACTGCATTGTCTCAAAGGACAGTGAGATTGTTTCCTATGTTTACACTCACAAACAAACGTGCGACAGTTTCTCAACTTTTCTATTCTGTGATTAATTAAAAATGACGGAATTATAGAAAAATCTGGAAAAAAAAATGTCTCTGTGGAAAATTTCACATCATAAAGTTGCTGTGTTTTGGTCATTCCTGTTCATCTGGACAATGTCTACAGACTCAAGTCCCGAATGATACATCAGACTGTTGTGTCAGTTGTCACAGACTTACTAACTGTCCTGTCAGATTGTCCCGGAAAAAACCGGGCTGATGACTAGAGGTTGAACATCAAAAATACTGGGTTTTGACCGAAGGATTTTGATGAAATGTTAACTGTGTTGCACAGTAATAGACAGAAGACAGGAGGCAGAGGTGGAGGTGGAGGAGTTGAAGATGCTGAGATTCTCTTTAGGAGAGACAAGGATGGACAGGATCAGGAATAAGGTGATTAGAGGGACAACACAGACAGGAAGGTTTGGAGAAAAAGAGAAGACAGAATGAGATGGTTTAGGCATGTTCAGAGGAGGGACAGTGGATACATTGGTAGAAGAATGATCCTAGAGATGGAGCTACCGGGTAGGAGACAAAGAGGAGACTGATGCATGCAGTGAAGGAGGACGTGGAGGTAAAGTTGAAGATACTAGAGGACAGGGGGAGATGGAAAATGTTGTCTCATTCAGACTGAATATTTTGTACTTTTGCATTATAACTCAAGCTGTTGAATGAATATATGGAACAGAGCACACCTCCATGGTGACGAGCTGCAGGGCAGTCTGAGGTTTGTTTTCATATATTTTTTTTTTCATTTCTGTCATACAAGAGACTGGAAGAGTGATGATGCCTCTCAGG
This sequence comes from Paraplagusia blochii, assembly GCA_016785265.1. Lineage (NCBI taxonomy): Eukaryota > Metazoa > Chordata > Actinopteri > Pleuronectiformes > Cynoglossidae > Paraplagusia > Paraplagusia blochii. The sequence continues at coordinate 62,871 of JAFBJS010001226.1, forward strand.
GGTTTAAGGTTTTCACTTTTTCCTAAAAGCTCTCTTTCAAAATAAAAGTTTGTGAAGAAAAGAGAAACTAGGAGAGTTTGGAGATGCAGCTTTTGTGCAGTAATGTTGGTTGGTGGACTGTATTACTTAGCAAGAAGAAGTATCATTAAGACACACACACACATAAATATATATTTATATACACATACATGCCCATCCCATCCTACCCCATTGTTTGTCGACAGCAGACATGGGCAACTATTTCGACTCCCAGGCCAATGGATACTAAAATTAAACATGGGGACAGGAGAGAAATAGACTTTTCTACATTGTTTGTTGGTAAAAATATGTTATTACAGTGTAAAGATGGTAAGATAATGATAATATAAATTACAAGTATCATCGGGAAAAGCTTGTCAGGTCGAACAAGACTGCCAGATGAGCCGTATCTGGCCCCCGGGCCTCAGTTTGCCCAGGACTGATCTATGGAGTAACCCGAGATGTCTGTGTCTTCTTTCACCATCTGTACTATCACAGTGGGTGCAGTCATATGCTGTCGTAGCTTCTCTCAACACTGCTAGCCTGGCGACAAACGGCTATACCTGTCTTTTCCACTAGGTAGAGCTACAGCCACTGCACAAGCTTCGGCTTCAACTTTTTAGACTGAGTTCTTAGTTATCCCGGCGCTGACCATATACCTATGTCTTCATATCTTGTTGCTTTGTTTTCTACAACTTATGCTAAATCCGACCGTACTTGACTCAACACGTCACCCAACTGTCACTTTAGGCAGATATGGTCATATCTTGCTCCGACTATTGAATAATCTCCTATCAGGTCTACCTGCCCGCCTGCTCAAAAAGTCCCGAACGCAGTGATATGTCTTTTGGAACTGTATATTGATACTTATATATAGTAACCTCTATATTGCACAAATACAAATACTGCTTTCACAAGGAGATGCCGCTCAATTTCGTTGTTTGCTCTTGCCACAATGACAATAAAGGCTATTTTAATTCTGTCTCCCTCGCCTCACACAAGGCTATATTGGTCGTTCTCCATTGTCGTTTCCTGGTGATGGAACAATCTTCCAGTTGCCATAAGAGCAGCGTCCTCCCTCTAAAGAAGCACTCGAAAAACTCTCTTTTTCAAAGAATATCATCTATCTAAAAAACTCCCAAATATCTCACTCACCTTCTCTTCTTCTTGCTATTCTGAGTTACTTTACTCTACTTTAATCTACTTTAACATTATTTTATATTCTCATATGCCTGGATTTAACTACGCAAATAGGTAGGAGCCTCCCATTGGAGGTCAGATCTAGGTTCAGCAACAGTATGTGGTCAAATAATGAGGTCAGCTGACCACCTGAATATGCTGAATGATCAAGTTATTCCATCAATGGATTTTTTCTTCCCTGATGGCACGGACATATTCCAAGATGACAATGGCAGGATTCATCAGGCTCAAATTGTGTAGGACTGGTTCAGGGAGCATGAGATGGATTGGCCACCACAGAGTCCAGACCTTAACCCCATTGAGAATCTTTGGGATGTTAAATAAATACATCTTGTGACATTGCAGAAGCTTATGCCACAAATAATGCGTGCTGTAATCAAAGATAAAGGCGATCCAACGAAATATTAGAATGTATGAACCTTTATTTTGGTGGCAACTTTTTTTTTTTGGCCAGGCAGTGTACAGTATGTGCCATAGTGTAGCAGTTAGAAGGAAGGAGAGAAAACTCTTTGTCATTGTGATCTACATCACTGCATACAACAAAATGTGATCGCTGCCATAACAACCCATCACCAAAGTGAAGAGTGGGCAGCTTTAAGCACCCGGGGGGGGGGGCAGTGGGTGTGGATGGTGCAATGCTCACAGCAGCTCAGTGGTACCTTGGCAGCTAATGTATCCAAACCTGGAACCCTCCGGATCCAAGTCCGGTTTCTTAACCTCTAGGACACCACTGTCTGCCTCAGAAGCAGCGAGTACTAGTTTGATCGCCAAAGGAACCCCAATGACTTCAGTGTTGGGCAAGTTACTTCTAAAAAAGTAACTTATTACTTTACTCATTTTTTTTGCTCTGAAAAAGTAACTCGTTACGTTACTAGTTACTAAATTACAAAAGTAACTAATAACTAGTTACTTTACTGCACTTTGAAGACACATTAAAACAGTTTAGTGTTGTGTTTTGTAGCACTATCATAATTAAATATAGTGGTACAATAATAATAACAATAATACATTTGATTTATGTAGCACCTTTCAAGTAACACAATGTCGCTTTAAAAAAAAACAAAAAACAGATGGTTAGACATTTTGACAGGCATCTGTATTGTAACCTTAACTTGCCACTTGCCGTCATCTTGTTTGTGGGTGTGTGCTGCTGTACTGCGATACTGTTTATTTCCCTACAAGGCAAGAAGACCCGCCCAGGTCTCTTTCTGATTGGCTTAGCCTGAAATGTTAACCTATGTCAACCAATCATCACCCCTTTTCAACGCATGGGTTCAGTTAGTGTGGAAGGCCGTCTTTCACTCATGACTGTGCAGCAGACAGACTCCACTGACACACAGTCCTCTCTCCTTGGCCGGGAGAAACTGTCCATTTGGGCGTAGTAACAATAACTGCGTTACTGAATGGGAAAGGTATCGCGTTACGTTATTAGTTACCGAGAAAATGAGTTACGTAACTGCATTACAAGTAACACATTAGTCCCAACACTGTTTATAATAGCAACCTTCCTCTTTAAGTTGCTTCAGAAAAAAGCGTCTGCTGAATGTGTTCATGTTAATGTAACTAATGATTCAGAGAAAACATATTAAATTATGTTTATGTGAGTGAGCACTAGGGATAGAGAGAGGGAGGAAGAAAGGGAGAGAGGGAGAGAGAGAGAGCAACAGAGTGTGACCGAAAGACAAGCCCTTAATAACTACATGATGACAAACAGAAAAAACTGGTATTAAACAGCTGGTAGTCTGAGGGTAATTAATACTCAACAGGCACTTTTACTTTATTGCAACACATTCTTATTGATCAGACACAAAATTTTCATTTAAAGTTTCAAACAGGCAACAACCCCAGCAGGCAGCGACTGAGCGTCAGATCAATAGTCACTGAGTTAGAACAAAACAAGTGCAGTCACAGAAATTCAAACGTCGAAATGTAAAAGCCGCGCTCAGGGACCTGTTAGATGTGAGCAAACGCCAAGAGGCGGCAGAAAATTAAAGCGAGGATAAATAACATGAGGGCTGCAGACATGGGAAGTGACAGGGGATGGCTTTCTTCATTTTCCCTCTCATCTTTTACCATCCTCCCTTCTCTCCATCTGTTCCATCATAGTTCCGTATGTTTGGACTGAGAGTCTTTTTTTTTCTTCACTATTTCTATCCAATATTCACTGGTTTATTGCTTTGTGCTTGTGATCACATTGCTAATGCATATATTAGGACGAATTAAGATGGAAATGTTGCCTTGGTTCCTCACATATATTCTGCACATTAGAATAAAACTGTGGCAGTCATAGGTGTGATTCTGCCACATACAGCGGGCTTTGAGACTGAACTGTAGAAAGTTATACTGTACAATAATGTAAAAATAGGAACCTATAGAACATAGAACACATTTAAATTTTGGGTTTGACAATTTGGGTTTGAAGAACCTCAACCTTGGTGCCTACTGGGGGCAGTCTTTTAAAAGCAGATCAGATGGTATTTTACATTAAAATTTCGCGAATATTTGTCAAAATAAAGTTTTGTTTTGCTTGTTATTATTTAACTATTG
>JAFBJS010001226.1:67278-82278 GCA_016785265.1 Paraplagusia blochii
TCCTTCATCTTCATTTGTTAATCCATTGCGGCCGCACCATTCTGTAGAGTGGTGCTATAGTAATCTTTATAGTATAGATCAGTGGTCCTCAACCACTGGACCGGGGACCGGTACCAATCTGTGGGTGAATTGGTGCCGGGCGCAGATAAATAATGTTTCCCATATCAACAAAAGAACTGACCAATAGAATGGCTAGGATTCCATCATCAATAATGCAACTATATTTGATTAGGGAATATTTTCTCAGTGAAACCAACAACAATAAACTCAAAATGATGCAGAGTTATTGATACAATATTTTAACCTTGTATCAGGTCTGGTAGGAGAAAATTATAGGCTGGGTGTACTTGGGAAAACCCTTGTTGTGTGCATGCAAAGTTAGGAATAAATTTCGGTAGGAAAATATTTTATACCAGAAATTTAATTTTATCAAGGTGTATTTATCTGCCACACCTGAACAACAGGTCTGTGAAAATAGTACGAGACATTTTAACTTGTCTGTGTTGCAAAAAAGGTTGCGGAACACTGGTGTATAGAACATCTAGGGCACCTGAGAGGCAACCTGGTAGTTGGTGGATTCGAACCTGAAGCCTTTAGGGCAAAACTTACTGTAGAAATGTATGTTTCTACAATGTACACTACACTGGTTCCATAGCAGAGATTCTTGGGTTTGATTTTATAGAAGAACCACAAGCTTGATTCATCACATGACTCATGCATGAAAGCTAAAATGCTTTAAGCCTTCTCTACGCCACCTACAGGGAAAACTAGTTATTGCAAGACTGACGTATAATCACAACACACACTAAACGGGTCACATTCGGGCGTGGGCCTCAGCCCATGCCTGGTATCAAATGTTGTGTTACGCAGCTGTAACCTGGCCCTTTGTTTCTATCTCAACCAGTTGCTTCTGGCAAATATTGTTAGCCTTTATGATGGGTGTATTTTAACACTTAATTCTAAGTCTTAAAACAAAACCAGACAATTTGTTCTTTCAAAATGCAAAATTGTAGCTGTGTGAAGTTTTACAACTGGTGCTTTGTGCTTCGAAGTGCCGTATAAATTTTATAATGTTGAAGGTAACACACTCTGCAGAACAGTTGCGCTATTTTGGGCAAAGTGTTGTTGGTTTCATCACTCCAGCTGTCTGTCAGCAGCCGCTCCTTCAGACCTGTGTGTCACGGCCCCTCAGTTCATCATCCAAACTCATTTTATTTTCTTTATATCAGCCAAAAATTTTTAACAGACGCCTGGTGTCTGTTAACATAAACACATCTGCATGTTGTTCGGAAATCGCACCGACATAGTTGCTGTGATATTAATGGTAACAGCTGTCTTCATTTGTGTCCTGTTGACCTCTTCACTGGAGATTTGGCATCGAATCTGTGCATCTCAGTCACTCAGTGTGTGTGTGTGTGTGTGTGTGGGCCCCGGGGGACGTCAGCTCCTTATCACCTTCACGCCAACTCCCACTCTGCATGCCTCCTGCGTCAGACGTGATATGGTAGCCAGTGGCCCATTTGACACACCACCTGCTGCAGGCATCGATTGATTCTGCACAACTGTTGCTGCTCAATTGAGTTCCCCGCTACAACATGTATTAGTGTTGTGGCAAACATTTCAGAGTAAGAGGACGGAGAGGAGGAAGTTAGAAAGGAAAGAAGAAAGATTGGGAGGGAAAAAAAAAAAGAAATGGCTGCAGAAATGGGGAGCGAGCAAACGTTCCTCTGGGATAGGAACAAAGCCGCCTCAACCGTGTGCAGTTACAGCGCGGGGTGGACCGTGGCCACAGTGGCCCCGCTGTGTCACCTCTGGTTCAGGAGGAAAACCGATGATTAATGGGACACTGATTCTTCCTAAACTGCCTCGATTCCGGTTGCAGGGACGTTATATCTCGCCCTTACTTTGCTCGGCGCTACATTTAATGCGTGCTTTCAGTTTTCATGGTTGACCAGGCCTTTTTTTTTTTTTTGCATGGGAATATAAAATAACGTTTCGGGTTTCTTTTAATAATATACTGCCATCCAAAATATAACAGTATTACAAGACATTATAAATATGTAGAGAATCCATTTTAGTGAGAAATAATAGGGGCTGTCAAAATCAGTGTGTTAATTAGCCTAACCTAATGAAGTTGTGGATTAATTAATCAGATTACAGTTTTTTGCCCTTGTAGCTTTTATTTTTTTACATTTGAGAGTTTTTACCGCTTCATGTCTTCCTTTTTTTTCACTCCGTTTCTCTCTTTTTGTCAAACATTGTTCTAACATGTATTTGTGACACAGGTGTGTTGTTACTCACCAGGTGGACACGGTACATGATGCTGATACCGAGGGTCATAAAAGGTTTGGAGAAGTCAATGACCTTTTCTCGTTCTGCTGTGATGGTGAGTCCGGCGACGGCCAGGTCGGCTTTCTACAATACAGAGGACAGGAGTTAGAACGTATCACATCTTCACCATGGATATCACCTGACATCATAAACACCTATGACAGGCAGCGAAGAAATGTCAACACGAGAGTTAGCATTGGCTACAACTGGCCTGGTACAGATATTTGAGCCTAGGCTTGATACAACAGTCCTGGTACAGACACCATAATTGTTATAACCTTCAATGGTCCAGACATCTTATCTAACATTGTCTTCATCTTTCCTGGTACAGACACCAGAGCTAACATTAGCTTAGTAGATCATTTTCAAATTCTACTATGGCCACGCCAAAGCTTGCTTCTGATTGGTTAAGCTAGATGAACATCAGCTCCACAGATTCAAATGTGAAGGGTTAGGGTTCTTGGGAATTCTATCTTCTCAACATCTTCATCTTCCGCAACCCTACAAGCTCAACCAATCAGAGGCAGCATTCGGCAAGCGATTGCCGTGGCCACAATATTAGCAAAAACTGTCCTGGAATTGACACCAGTGCTTGTGTTGTTGATGTTGTTGATCTTTTTTGAGTTAAATAACAAAATTACAGAATCTTCAAATAAATGCATTTGTACTAAAAGGTTTGCCCTTCTGATAATTGCAAATGGTCAACATACTAGTTGATTTCAAGTCATTGCAGGCCTCGACTTTGACTTATGTGGTTTACAGTCTTCAATCAGTCAAAAGCAAACAAAACAATCCCAAAGGAAGCAACGTATTGTCAACTACCGTCCAGTCAGAGCACAAAAACAATAGCAGTGTGACATCAGAGCTGCATCGCCACTAGTTAGGTTCATCCATCAGCTTTATCCCATAGACTTGGTCATAATCTGGAATGAGCATAATCCATGTGAGCATGTGCTGAGATCAGAGAGTTACCATTGTAGCCCCAGGACAACAGTCAAGACAAATCACTTGACAAAGCCAGCTAAAAGACACACACACACACGGTCAATGAATGCTGAATACTGGATAGCTCCTTATTACTAACACAGGCCAACAAAGTGCAAACTGCAACAGATTTTTCAGCTCCCAGGGAGCAGAGAGGGAGTGAAAGGGTTCCTCTCCTCGTTGCTCTGTGTGTGCTGCAGGAGAACTAAGAGGATTGGGAGACAGGGAGAAATGGGGAGGATGAAAGTGAGCAGAAGAAGAGAGGAGCCTCTGCTGCAGCTACGCAAATCCGCAAACATGCGTCGCAGTCAGGGAGACAAAGAGAGGCGGCGACGGCACACTGGAGGAATGTTTTCGTCCCTTTCTCATCAATAATCGGGCGGAAATAAAAAGATGTATGGACAGCCAACTTTGTCCGTTCCTCTCATTTAATGCTCTGCACTATCACACACACACACACAAAAGAAAACCCTACTCCACAGACACAGGCTTAATGGCTGCTGCTGGTCCATCCTCAGATCATGAGCTCTCAACATTCCATCATCAGCCTCGGCATTGTTTTTTTCCCCTTTCCTTCCATCCTTTGAAAATCTGATCGTCTGCAACAGCCGGGAGGAAGCCATGCACAGGGGGGCGAAACATCACAGCACTTATATAGCATAGAAAAAGAGAAGACACCGGTCGTTTGAAAAATGAGCAAAGAGGCATCGCAGCCTCTGAAATATTCATGTGATGATGGAATATTAATATTGATTACTGGATTCCTCCACTTTTGCCTGCTGTTTTGTCTAAGAATAAAACCAGAAGAAAGGACGAAACCAAACAAACACATAGGCGGTCTAATGGGGTTTGTTTAATGTCGTGTCACCGCTGTTTTACCTCGCGTTCAATCAAGTCAAATAAATCCAGTTTAAAAAAAGAGGAAAAAATTGGGACTTGTAAATGTGATGAATGAATTAAACATTAGCCTCCGGGACATAACATCTGCCTTCAGAGTTCACTCACTGGATGACTCTCGCTTTGGCTCTGTGCCTTTGTACATCATTTATACAACTATATATTCATACACTCATAAATAATACAATAATAAATAATAGTACACCTTCTGTAACTCAATTGAATCGGATTCAATCTAATTCATATATGTACTTGATTGATCCCACAGGGAAATGTATATTTGGTAGGGGTGTGACGATTCACTCACATAACGATCCGATTCATATCTCGATTCACAGGCTACGATCTGATTCAAGAACGATTCATAAAAAAATATTAAACGATCGATCCTGTTTGATCCGATTCGGTTAAGTTGGATCCAAACCAATTTAAAAGGATTAATTTGCACACCCCTAACATATATATATAGTGTATATTAAGGGTGTGACGATTCACTCACATAACGATCCGATTCACATCTCGATTCACAGGCTACGTTCCGATTCAGGAACAATTCATGAAAAATATAAAACGATCGTTCCAGTTCAATCCGATTCGGTTCAGTTCGATCCAAACCGATCCAAAACTATTAATTTGCACACCCCTAATATTTGGTATTGAATATTAATTAAAACATATAAATTAATTTAAACTCTAACACATTTTAATTTCAACAAATCTATCTTTCATTTCGAGTTTTGTGTTAGAATCTCATCCATACACACATTTAATTTTGCCTCTCGCCTGCCGATCTGTTACAGTATCTGGGGGCAAAAGTCTGAGCAGGCACACCCAGACGTTTCCCTTGCCAAACAATTTGACCAGTGATTGGGCCACCCCCATCCGGATCACAGTCCTCCTCACCAGCCTCTTGTCAACATTACAGTACAGTGGGTGGTGAAAAAACAGCTGATGATCAATCATCAATTTTCATCAGTGTATTCCTAGAGAAGGAAGGAAGGAAAGCAAACTCCTTGTCATTGTGACATTGTGATTCACACCACTGCACAAAACAAAAATGTGACGTCTGTATTTAACCCATCACCAAAGTGAACAGTGGGCAACTTTTGGGGGCAGTTGGTGGCCTAGTGGTTAAGAAAGCGGACTTGGAATCCAATCCTCATGGTACCGTCCTCACTCACAGCTCCCTGAGCGCTCAAAGCTGCCCACTGTTCACTTTAGTGATGGGTTAAATGCAGGGGTGACATTTTGTTGTGTGCTGTGGTGTGAATCACAATATCACAATGACAAACAAAATAATTAAATTGAATCTTTAATTTAATTTTTGAGCACCAGTGGAGCAGTGGACCTCAGTGATAACCTAGAACAGGAACCCTCTGGACCCCAGTCCGGGTTCCTTAACCACTAGGCCAGAGCTGCCCACCACTTAGGAGTATAAATTAAAAAAAAAAAAAAGTTCCCTAAATGAGTGAAATATATTCTTAAATCTAATTCATTTAGTAGAAAGAAATAGAGAATTTAGACATGTGGTAAAATCCTTAATTTTGGTGGTGCCTGGATATGACTAGATCTTAGAAAAGTATTTAAGGTTTCTAGGAAGGTGCAGGGAAATTTAAACCTATTTTAAACTGTAACAGGTTTTTAATCAAGATTTAATTTTTGGAACTCTTTGGAAGGTTAAGCATCTTGATGGACCCTACAGCTCTACATGTAAAGCTGAGAATCTTCCCTCATCATGTCAATGTCAAATCAGACACCTTTTGAAATTATTACGCCTTTCTCAGAACTTTTCTTCGCCTTCTTATCCGTGCAAATCTCAGCAGGATTACTCTGGCTTTTTTTTGCCCATGATCCTTTGTTTCCTTGGACAATCTCTCACCCTTCTCTCTTCCTTCGATCCTCTCTCTCCCCCTCACCCTCTAAGCCTTCATCCAAACAGCCTCAAGCTTTGCAGCATCAGTCCAGGCTTCCTGTGTCCCATAACTAATCAGTCTCCACCTTCACTCGGCCGCTCCAGCCCTTGTCGGAAACAGATGTTTCGCAAAAGCGTGGACTCAAGGTCGGCCGCGAGAAGCATCGGGGGAGGTGAGGACAGCAGCGACAGGCTGGGACAATAACAAGAGCAAGAACCCTCCTCGCTTTACATATTTAATGGCTTTGCCCTCTATCAGCTCACAGAATTAAGACAGATCACCACACAGAATCCAATCCATCCTTGTAAGCTTCATTCCCCTCCTTCCCCCGTTGTCTACGCCGGCGTTCCTGCCCACTTATTTTAAGGGTCTGCTTCACTCCCTTTCCCAGCCTCAGCTCGTGTGTAACGTCTCCTGAATCTTAACAGCCCCATACAGTACAAGACGAGAGGATGTGAAATCCCAGCCAGAGAGAGAGAGAGAGAGAGAGAGCATTTTTTGGTGGAGGCTGATTCCAGACGGAGACACTAACAAGGCATGACTGTTTTTAGGCTGCGACGACCAACTGTTGAATATGAAAGTGTGACATGAAAAAAAAAAAAAAAAAAAAAAAAGCTGTCAGCTGTGAAGGATGAAAGCTGATTGAAGTCTGTTGTCCGGGGCTGCTAAAACACGCTCACATACTGTGCAGTACAGCGTGTGCACACAATGTGCTTTGTCTGCTGTCTTCGTGTCGTCCTCATGATGCACTGACAGCAATGATTTCTGTTCCATTCAGAAATAAGTGCGAGGAGGAAGTGATGATGAGATGAGAAGAAATTTTGCTTTCACCAGACATCAGCTCACTTTAACCTGAGTGATGATCATATTCAATACTGTGTGAAGGGAAGTTGTAGAAGTTGTGTAAGTTATATTATATTGATCTAAATTTTGGGAAATTATTGTGTTATATATTATGATAGCATTAGTTCAGGCTGCCATTGACAAGCAACAAGTGTGGGGTTCCTCTGGGAATCAAACCCAGGACACACTTCTCTCTCTGTTTGTTGTTCTAACTGCTACTGCTGTTCAGCATAACAAATAATCGTGATTGATCAAGAGAACGCAACATCTTTGTAACTTCGACAAAATAAGTACAACAGAAAGACCACAACCAGTTAGAAAGGAAAGCAAACTCCTTGTCAGTGGGTTGGGCCAGTGCCATGCTCAACTGTAGTAACCTGGCAGCTAGGGGATTCAAACTCGGAACCCATTGGACCCAAATCCGGTTCCTTAACCACAAGGCCACCAGGGATTTGATTAGTGGTTCTTATTGTTGTTTTGATTTGCAATTTATCCAAATTATGGAATTAATGTAGAAAAATGTCAAGAATAATAGGGACTTCTGTCTCAAAGTTGTGTCCATAGTGCAGCGGTTCATACATCAGCCAAAAAACAGAGATCGCAGAGAGTTCTGCATTCGATTCCCAGAGGAACCACACGATTGGTGCTTGTCAGGGGCAGCCTATTGGCAGTGGTTAAAACAGCTGCTGCTGTTAAGACAATAATTGCTCAGATTGAGATCAATAAAGTGTAATTGTGATCATCACTAAACTCCCATCCTTTGTCCTACATTCAGCGTGTGTATTCCAGATTATTGCGGGCGTCCAGACCTACCCTGGAGATCAGCTCTCCAACCATCCCCGTCCAGGACCCGTTTGCTCCCGGTACGCCGTACAGTCCGTCACCCACCAGCCTGATTCGATACTTGAACTTGAGAATTGCTGCCAGCTCCTTCAACATGTCCACACAGAAGCCTTCATAACGGTCGTTTCCCTCCAGTTCCTGGTGGTTGTGCCGCAGCATCACGTATGGGTTTTCCTGAGAATAGAAAAAAAAGAACAAACTTAGGGTTCTGACTTCTGAGAATATGAGAGCGATTTACAATGGTTGTTGGGATACGTCCTCATGGGTCAGCAGCAGCTCCAACAAAGACATCGGCTAGCATCATCTACACCTGGCATAGGCAAACATTGGCGCGGTCCACTCAATTTATAATCCAATCCCCCAAACCTTTTCAATACAAGCGTCTGCTGAGTGTAATGTGTTGTGATTTTACTTCTGCCTGTGTTTTCTCGAAAGATTCCCATTGAAAAAACTCAAAGTTTTTAAGTGTTTTGGGTTTAATGCATGACTTTTATGTGTCAGTTATCTTAGTTCACATAAATGCTCCATTTAACTGGTCCTAAACTGTCTTGTTTTGTGACCAATTGTGGCCAATGAACCAAAAAGGTTCCACACCTGATCTACCCCAAAGTTTTTGTTAGCTTCAGAGCCTTTGGAGATTCTTATTCAGCCTGATCATGATATCCGAAAAGTTTAGTTGTCAGCAACTGGACTTCTTCTTAGAGTTGAAATACAGTTTCTTGTTGATGCCAGAGAGGACACTAGTAGTTCCACTTCTCTGGACTACTTCCTTTGAATGAGGTGCGTAGGATTGTATTGGTCATACTATTTTGAGACTCAGGAATACAGGACACACCACTATCTTTCAAGGAATCAGATGTACATATTTTGGACAAGATGTACAGGTGGTTTGGGAGAGGAGTGAAGGAAGCCATCTATGCCCATCTGGAACAACCAACCTTGATAGAGGGGGAGGACTGTGCCATCAATTGTCTGACACAGACCACTCCGCCCTGAGATCTCAATCTAAAAGTCTAACCTAGGGCTGGGTTAAAAAAAATCGATCAATCGATTTTAATCGATTTTTTTTTGTTAATAGGATGATATTGATTCATAAATCCAAAAATCAATCTTTTTTTTTTCCCTTCTTTTCCCAACAACTTTACGTGAAGTCATGCATCACAGGTGATTAGGTATTTACGTGGTTAAGAGTGTGTTAACTCGCACGTAAAACAAATGTAAAAACAACGTGGCACTAAAATCTAAAATCTAAAACTAGAGTCTGCCTTGTAATTTTGGGTCAAGTCATGTTACATAAAAAATGCATGATGGATTAATATGACTGCCTTGAGTAAATTTGTGATGGAAATAAATGTAAAAAAATACATTTTTTATTAGCAAATGGATTAAGTTTCAATTTCAGCTTTGAGTCCTATGAGAATAACGTTGATACCGAACTATAATCAAAAACCGAAGGGAATCATGATTTGAATCGAATCGAACCCTTGTGAATCGAATCGAATAGATTTAGAAAATTTGAATCAATACCCAGCCCTAGTCTAACTGCTCATCAATACTACAGTAATCTTCTCTTCCTTAGTATCCCCACCTCTCATGCGGGAGACCAGGCTTGGATTCCTCGATGGGGAGTTACAATTGTCATAATTTCCTGAAGAACACTCCCAAAGGATTAATAAAGTTCTATCTCTCTATCTAGAGGGGTGTGACCGCAACGACTCACTCAAATCTGGACATGTTAACTGCTCATTAATGTTCAGTTTCTGTTCCATCGAAGGTATGACCCAAACAACTCTTTACACCTCAGTTACTCAGTTGAGGAATGAAACGTCTTTCAACTCCAAGAAGAAGTCCAGTTGCTGACAACTAAACCTTTTGGACGTTGGACAACAGTCCTGGTTCAGACAACAAAGCCAAAGCTACCAAAGTAATATCACAAAAAATTGATCTTCTTATTAATTATATGGACTTCTATATAATGTGTCCCATCACTATTATGACTTTATATGATTGTATATCTATAGCTATTATACCTATATATGTTCTTGCAGCTACACTAAGAGCAAAACCCTTCTCTGTGTTTAAGTTTGATAAAATCTCCTATATTTTACAGCAGGGAGAAAAGTTGAGTAATGTCCCCAATGTGTCCCCAGGAATTAACGGTTTACATCAAAATTACAGTTCATAACAAACTAACCCCAGTCAATAAAGAAACAAGATTTGTGAACGTGGAACAGTGTAGGGTCCTGGACACAACTATTTACAGCCTGTCACTTAGACAACAATTTCTCCGCTGCTCTGTCTGCTTATTTATAGCTTGTCTGGTCATTTGGATGATGTTGCAGTAAGATTTAAAGAGCGCCGCAGTGATATATTTTGGAGGTAGCCTATTTTTCAACTGGGGAAACTGTCAAAGTGCTGTGCTCAAGCTGCACTACATCATAAAAAAAAAACCACAACATTATGTTGGTCTTTGTTGATGCACTATCCCTGCACTCAGCCTGTTATTTGAGCAGAAAGCTACTTACTTTGGCAACACAGAAACAGATAACAATGATTAACAGGTCTGAGATCCTCCTCAATGTTGATGCGCTGTGGCTTTAAAAAAAAAAAAAAAAGAAAATCACAAAAATAACAACTTTATTTATGGCGCAAATAAATCTTTACTAAAATTCAAATCAAAAGTTTGTCTTCTTATTAAAAAAACAATCTGAAAAACTACTTCACTCTCCATAAATTAAAGCTTTACCAGAGCGGACCAGACAGGCCTTATTTTCTTGGATCAGAAAGTATAGTTTTTAAATAAAATGATCCATGTTTGTGTTTTTCCTTTGGCCCACGTTTTAAACTTTGCTCTTAGCACTTTTCATATTGTTAGTTAACAATATTTAGAGGAAGAAAAAAAAAGAAAAACACAAAGAAAGTCTTAATTGATCCCACAGAGAACTGGCTGTGAAGCCAACGAGAAAACACGTATCAATATGTGCAAAACAAACATTGGTACTGATCCATTATCACTATTCTTCTGCTTTTTGGACTGAACGCTGAGTGTAATTAGTGAAAATCTGTTCAAGCATCATTATTTCTGTTTTCTGAGATTTTTTTTTTTGTTAAGCCATTCAGATAATGCCAGCTCACTTTTCTTCTCTGCTGCTAAAATTTTTGGCGGCTTTTTACTTCAATCTGGACCAAGACTGACCTGGTTCAGGATGCAAGGATCAGATAAGTAACTACAATCACTCAAGAGGTAAAGGGAAAGGTTTAGAGGACAGTTATGAGCCATGATGTATTGATTAAAGACACTAGGAATAGGTAGAAGACAGGAGACAGAGCCGGAGGTGGAGGAGTTAAAGATGAAGAGATTCTCTTTAGGAGAGACAAGGATGGACAGGATCAGGAATGAGGTGATTAGAGGGACAACGCAGACGGGAAGGTTTGGAGAAAAAGCTAGAGAAGACAGATTGAGATGGTTTGGACATGTTCAGAGGAGGGGACAGTGGACACATTGGTAGAAGAATGAACCTAGAGATGGAGACAAAGAGAAGATTGTAGGATGCAGTGAGGGAGGACATTGAGGTAGTTGGAGTTAGAGTTGAGGACACATAGGACAGGGGGAGATGGAAATTGTTTACTTGAAAAGAAGAAGAGAACCTGCAATTACTCAACAATACTACAAGCAATGATAGTTATTGTCTACTAATCTGTTTATACTACAAACATTAACTTATCTACTCTAGGTAGATAGACTGAAACTCTACTCATGTCTGTATCTATTGTACCTTTTTGTATTTCATTGTATTTACCTTATGGCCAGCGCTGTTGTGCTGTTGGAGCCATACTTTCCTGAAGGATACTCTAGAAGGGATTAATAAAGTTCTTATTTTTATTTTTATAGTAAATATGACCTCATTCCATCAGAAGATCAATTGTTTTGGCCGGAGAACAAAAGAAACAATAAAAGACAAGACAAAAAAAAACTATACTTATTCTCCCGTAACTTTACGAGTTCCTGGGACTGAAGACAGAATAATAACCTAATAATAATAAAGCTCTGAACCCGTGTGTAGTTGAGAAACAGACCGTCATTAACAAGTCTGTGTGTTTCCTGATTATCATTGAAAAGATTTCCAAAAATATTATTGCAGTTACTTTTTATATTACTGATATTTTTCGCCTACTGCACAATCCCATATCTCTATAGTACTGGGATATCTTTATTCTGTGAATTACCAGCAGGATTCTCATGAGCCAAAAGAAGCAGTTTTTTTTCTGATTTTTTTTACAGAGGTATAAAACTCATTGGCCTTTACAAAATTCAATCATCTCTATCCTCTGACCCGTTACCAGGTTGCAGGGGCAGAAGTCTCCACGACTGCCACCCAAATCCCACTGCACCATAGTCTGAGATGCTCCTCTGAAAGTTATGTGGCTCAGAATGGCACTTAGTCCACCTTAGTGGGAACCTGGCAGATAGTGGACTCAAACTTGCAGCCCTGTAGCACCCAAGTTGTCCTCCCCAACTGCTAACCAAAAATGATTTCTCAAACCTGGTGTGCACAGCAAAGACAAAATCAAATTGCACTTCAAGGCCACCTATCAAACTGTTAGATCATCTTCTTCCTTTCTCCCTTATTCAGGTGTTGCCACAGCAAATCAGTTTTGTCCATTTCCCCCTGTTCTCTGTGTCTTCACGGCATCCATCAATCTCCTCTTTGTCTCCTGCCTGGTAGCTCCATCTCTAGGATCATTCTTCTACCAATGTATCCACTGTCCAAACTTCCTGTCTGTATTGTCCCTCTAATCACCTCATTCATGATCCTGTCCATCCTTGTCTCTCCTAAAGAGAACCGCAGCATCGTTAACTCCTCCACCTCCTGTCTTCAGCCTTTTCCTAATGTCTCTAATTCATATGGATGGTCTCACAACTGTCTTCTAACCCTTTTTCTTCACATTAGCCGACACTCTTCTATCAAATATATACATATTCACGACAAAAAAAAGAATCTAAACTAAATCTAAGCATTTGACTGTAATTATGCTGACGCGGCTTCTTCCTAATTATTAGAATAAACACAAATCATTTTTTTCCATCTTCGTCTCAAACCATATGTAAAACAATCTGTGAGAGATTACCATCAACTAAGGATTGGAGCCCAACAAGACGGTTTTTACATTGGGCTCAGAATTGGTGGCTATGGTCCTAATTGTAACCATAGCAACAGCAGTTGAAAAAAACATTTTATTAAGTTCCCGGGCGTCAGAATAAAACCATTTCCTGCCATGTCTTCAATTGACAATGAGCAAGAAAAACAAACAGCATGTTTTTTTGAGGACATGGGAAGAAAACCACTGCTGCCCTATTGTTCTCTGAAAGTACTGTGATAATGTTCTTTCTAAAAGGGAGAACTTTCCATTGGTCTTTTACAAATGAAGTAGGTCTTTTTGCAGGAATATTGGAAATTAAAATAAGTGGGGACAATTTCTGTTCAAATCGAGACGTCCAGAAATGTTCGGTGACTCATTCCGCCCAAACTGGAGCCACGTCAACAGACTCTGTGGCTTTGGTCTGCGTAGAACACCATATAAATGCTAATTTCACAGTTCACAGACTTTTGTGACAGTCCAGTCAAAGTTGTTGTCAAACCGAATGTAGCCAGACGTCGTAAGCGTCCTCTCAGTGTCTCCTTCACTGCCGCGCGGCTACGCCTGATGGACATTTTAGTTAATTTCAGAACTGAGGGATGGGAGGGAACTGCGACGCGGTGACAAGCGTTCCCATACGCACAACGGCGTTGTCGCACCTACACAGTGACGAATGCATGTTTTCTCCCAACTACAGCATTTAATTAAGAGAAAACCATAATTCACTTCTGAGCCGTCTGTTGATTTATACGTGTGAAGAAAAGCAAATGTGTTTCCCTTTCCGACAAATGACTGGCGTCATTAAGAGGCTCAATCTGCCGGAGTGAGGCTCAAACGTATTACTTTGGTTTTTCTTATTCCACCTCCGTCCCACTGTGTTGACCCTGTTAAGAACACGCTAATAAAATTGTACCTGGCAAACATCAATCACACCAGTAAAAACCCAATAGCAATCAATAACCCTGCGTCTGCCTGTCTGTGTTGAGTTTTTTTTCTCCCCCCCCTCCCATGGTCTAGGTCGATTTTTCCCATGAGTTTCAATTTGTCTGTCAGTTTTGTGCCGTCTCGTTGTTCTATAAAAACCGTCCGAGTCGAAAGTGTCCATAACAGCAGAGAAACAAACACGACCGCCAGCTGAAGGCTGAGGTTTTTCTGCTGCCGTGTTTCGACGGAATCTGCTTCCTCCGGCTAGCTTCAGGGAGAAATGATAAAATTAAACCCTTCCAAAAATGTTAAGTGTGGTAAAGTGTGGAAAAGTCTCGATAAAATTCCAACTTTCTAGTTTTTTTTTTTTCCTTACTGCTGCACAACAGCAATAACGCCATAAAGTAATTCAGACTTTGAAAGCAGCATCTTATTCCCCGGCCAGGAGGAATCTATGTGTGTGGACTGATACTTTCAGAAGGTTGGAGCACACTTCTGCATGCACAACTAAGTATACCAACTCACACACACACACACACTCGTAATAAGACAGTGCCTGAGGTGTACTTGCGGGCGTTGTTTAAATTCAACCTCATGCCACGCTGGAGTTCCCTCGTCTGAAACCTCCAAGCAATTGAGTCGTTCTCACTCAGTCATCTCTACTTTTCCTCAAATGTTTTCTTCTCTCTCCAGATTTCAGCACACTGACGGCTGCAGGATGAAGCTCTCACAGGGGCCGTGTTTGAAAATGGAACCAAGGATGCTCCCGACAAAAAAAAATCTCAGTTTTAAAGTTTTAATAGTGGAAAAAACCTCCACAAACAATTGAATACAAATAAGAGGAAAGTGAAGGGAAGATCAGAACAAAACAAACTTCTAATCTATGGACAGAATTGTGTTTCTTGTCTATATTTTACGCACACAAACACAACCCGCTGCTTCCCAGTCGCCGCGCAAACTAACTGTGTCTCGGCATCAACTTTCAGTGCACTACACTACTGCTTGAATTCCCTTTTTTTTTCCCATCATGCATGTGAGTGGATGTGAAAGCAGCCGGCGCCAGCGAAGCAGTCGTCGGGAAAACGGAGGGAATGATTGAGTGTGTGCTGGTTGACAAAGACAGATA
>JAFBJS010001226.1:84778-94050 GCA_016785265.1 Paraplagusia blochii
GGCTGCTCTATATTGTCCCCCGCTGTCTTTGTGGACACTTGCAAGCACAGACACAAACATGCGACGATAAATCTGACAGAGACAATTTAGCATGAAATGTTTCCTTTAAATAAAAAGCTACTCCGCCTGGGCATGTACACGTGCAACAAATGGACAAATGGCCTCCGAGTGTGCATCTCATAAATGTTAAGTACAACAGTAGTCGTACACACACACACACACACACAAACACACACACACACAGAAAGCCTCCTCGCCTGGTGCTACAGGTAAAGAATGCTTATGACTGCATTCAGCCGTGGCTCGTACGTCGTCCACAACTGAGATAACAGCGACACGGCAATCACACCATGATGAATGAGCTGTGATAGGTGCTGAAAATTGCTCCTCATGGTTTCCGAAGTTTGGTTGCGGGTTCCGGGGGTATCTCCAAAGTGAAATCAACTCTCTCTCTGCTCGGCCGATGCGTCCTCTCACACTCTTCTTTCTCTTGTGAAAATATTGTCTCATTTGCGCTCCTCCATCACCCCGCTGACGCCCACACACACATCTCCATCCTGCCCCCACCCTACCTAACCGCTGCACGGCGAGACTCGCCTCCCATGTGAAATGAGCCATTCCATGTGAATGTCAATCAGTTTCAATGAGAGCGGTGAGTTGTTTACTCGCAAAATACAGCAACACGTCCATCCCTCGTTCTCCCGGGTCGCAGTCGATAAGACAGCGGCTCAGAAAAACACACAGAGGGCCAATTTCTTCTGCTTATGAGCCACTTAGAATCATATCATCTGATTCATCACAGCGAGGAGCAGGAGCTGGAGCAGTGACAGATTTGTGCACCGGCGCGTTCGTGTCTCTATCAGGCCATAACATTGTGCAGATGACCGAGAATTTACACATTTCACACATAAATCCAGGCGTCATCCTGTTTACCATCCTGCACACGGGTATGGAGATGAAATGTTCGACGCTACGTGATGAAGGTGAGATTTCAGGCCAATGGTAAAAATGTAAAAGTGCTTTACATGACATTTTTCATGAGCATTAAAAACACGATGTTGTGATTAGATCTGAGTAAAAATACAAATACAGTGTTAATTGCTCATTTAAATATCAAGGAAGAGAAACGAGGAAAAGAAAGCAATCTCCTCCTCCTTGTGATGAATACCGAGGAATGTGACCCCTGCATTTAACCCAGCGCTTCTCAAAGTGTGGGGCGGGCCCCCCTGAGGGGGCGCGGTGCATTGCTGAGGGGGGCGCGTGTGACCCTGGGGAACATTCTTTTTTTCCACCGTAACACAATAAAGTGTAATTGCACATTGTAAGTTGAACTATATCTCTTTCTTTTTGTTTTCTTGATGTTAACAAGGATACGATGTTATGTAGAGGTGTTGCTAGAACTATTTTTTTTATAGACAAATGCTGTTGTTTATAGCATGGGTGGTGGGGTGAGGGGTGCGCGAATCGTTTTCTTCTTGCTGGGGGGGGCGTAACAGCAAAAGATTGAGAAGCACTGATTTAAACCATCACCAAAGTGAACAGTGAACAGAGAGTGAGGATGGAGCCATGCTCTACGGACCTCAGTGGCAACCTGGCAGATGGTGGATTCGAAGCTGGAACCCTCCAGACCCAAGTCCGGTTCCTTAACCACCAGGCTATAGAATCCTGGGTTCAATTCCCAGAGGAACCACAAACATGATCACGATAAAGTGTTTGGATAAATGTATTGGCTAAATGTATTAATATAATACACAATGGCCTGATACTGTAATATTTTGTGTACCATAGCATACCATATATATATATATAAACTTTTTCCAATGCTGCTTATTTTGGTATAATTTTACTTAACTTGTGTTTATATTTCTACTTTTTTATATTTGTTTATATGTTCTTTTAATAAGTGGTTTATTCCCTGAACTGAGCACTGGTGTTGGCCAAACCGCTCTGAGCTACCACACCTTTATTTTACTGTCATTACCTGCAGTGTCATGTGATGAACAAAGCTTCTTGATTCTTCTTGATTCTTGACCAGGACAAGGAAGCAACACCAGGTGGGTTAGGTTACTATCTGCCAATAGATCACTGATTCCTTGGCTAAGGTTTTAGTCTCAAGTATCGTCCGCTCTTTCACAAAGGCCAGAATCACTGAACAGTTATTCAACCGCAATGAGACCGACTTGAATGACGATGGATGGGACGGAACCAGACTGCAACCCAGAAGACACGGAAGATGAAGAATTTGATGTTTGTGCTAAAGGAGTGAACTGAAAAAAGTGAATGTGTTGTTTCCCATTTTATGTTATGTTAGACTGAGTTGAATTAAGTTTGACTTATCTAACTATTCTGTGTTGCTTAATGTCCCTTTTAATCTTTAACTTTGTCACTGTGTTGTTGCCCTTGTTTTTAATATGCTTTTCTGTAATACCGATATTGTTTTATATCATCACCTCTGGTCTTATTTTATTGTTTGTTCCAATTTAATTAACTTTAATGATGCACTGTGAAGTAATTTGGTCATCTTTAAGATGCCGCGAAGGCCTAGTGTATGTAAGAACGTTATAAATGAGATTTTTACTGACTCAATAATTATATGAACAGGTACATAATAAAGTTCTTTATGAGATTGGGACAAAAAATGATGGATTTATTGGTTATTAAAAAAGAGTGTTGGATTATTCTTCTACTTGTAGGTTTTTGCTGACCAGAAGCTTCGACCAGGCAACAACCTGGTACAGATTTGGCAACCGACACTCTCTTATTTACTTGTCCTTTGTTTCATTAGCAGACCATGTGAACCAAAGCCTGAAGGCAGAATGGACTTCACTCCACTGCTCCTCCCCTTCAACCCAATGGCCTTCTACTACGGTCCAATCAGTATATAACTATATAAAAAGAGTCAAATCAAAACACAGAATCAATTCAAATGACCTAAAGCAGGGGTGTCCACACTTTTTTGTCTTGTGAGCAGTGGAGTGATCTACCTAGATCAGGCATGGGCAAACTTTTTGACTCACAGCCTGGTCCCAAAATTGGACATCGGAGTCCAGAGAAGAAAGATGGACGGTTCATCAACTAAGATAAATGGCATGTAAAAATAGATACTGTTTATACGTTATACTGTCTGACTCAATACTAACGTGATTCTCACTTAAGCCCAGTGATTGGCATTTTGAAATAGAATTACATCTCTAGTTTTTCAGATTCAGATTCAGATTCAGAAACTTTATTTATCCCCGTGGGGCAATTTTATTACCATTACTATTACTAAAGATCCAATCTACCTATTGGGCATCCCTGAACTAAAGCAACCATTTGCGTCTGTTTGCCTTTAAAAGTAGTGTGCACTTCAACCATGCTTCTTGTATGTGTATGTTTTTGGACTATAAGTCGCACTTTTTTCATCCTTTGGCTGACGCATACTCAGGTGCATCTTAAAATTTAAGTCAGACTCACGGGCCACAGGTAGTAAAATTTGTAAAAGACCCAGTTTGATCTTTCTGGTCAGGATCAGAAAGATTGAGCATGACGAGTAATGAACAACGGCTAAAATGATAAAGGCTTTGAGCCTATTCTAGACTATCTGTTGGGAAAATACAGGCTTTTGCAGGGAAAAGGCAGAAGGATTATGATGAAATAAATTACTAGTATAATTTGGAGATGTTTGGTGGACCGGATTAAAAAAGCCAAACGGGCCGCATCCAGACCCCGGGCCTGGATTCATTTTACCTATCACTATCACCAAAGTATTTCAGTGTCAAGTATTTTCTTACACACCAACCAATAAAGCTCTGTTAGCTCATATGTTCTAATGGATACTGTTTGCAAACAATATTCCCTTCACAGCAAACACCATGTTTGAGGTCTGACAAGAACCCTTAAATCACCGATGGCCGAGTCTAAATGTGGGAGACAGGACACGTCTCCTCACAGGATGCGCAGCGATGGCCGTCAGAACTACAGCTCACTGGACCTACAGTATATTTACAGCACAGTCTGAGAGTGTCTGACAGGGCAAATTGAAACAATCACACAGCATCGCTTCCTCTGACACCCCCGGGGACTGACGTTGGATCTGAAGCCACTGAATGCCTTTTTGATATGGCAGTTGTCTGCCAACCGCAGAATGTCATCCGCACGTTGAGCAGCCAAGAAGTAAATGCCACAGACGAGCGTCGATGTGCATACACTCCAGTACTACAGTGTTCGGCACTTACCAGTATTGTTGTGATGGTGAGAGTGGTGTTGAATAGAGTGTCTGTCACGTTGATTGATGGCAGCTTTTTCTCCATGGACAGTCCATTTTCAGAGTGCCACAGGCCAATCTGCAAAACACACACACACACACACACACGCCAAGGGAGATGAGACTCAGACAACATTGCTTTAATGTGTTATTTTCTTAAATCAAAGTGTGGCACCGCAGCAGAGATACGCGAAATTCCCAGACTTATGTTCTAATCTCAAAAAGTTCTCCAATGGTAATCAGGAAGACAGGTTAGGAAACATCCCTCGGGCGTCTCTGAAAACTTTGATCAGTTTCATCATAACATCTTTGTGAAATGCTGAGTTGCGTGTGG
The DNA here is from genome assembly GCA_016785265.1 of Paraplagusia blochii. Taxonomy (NCBI): domain Eukaryota; kingdom Metazoa; phylum Chordata; class Actinopteri; order Pleuronectiformes; family Cynoglossidae; genus Paraplagusia; species Paraplagusia blochii. The sequence goes on from JAFBJS010001226.1 coordinate 89,359, forward strand.
ATTTATTTGATCACATATTTCGACCCATGAATATTAACTATTAAAAAAAAAAAGTCAAATTCACATTTAAATCAATTTTGATTGAAGACTAAAAGAACATTTATTAAAGTCTAGCAACTGGGTCTTGACCAAGATTCCACTGACTTTTCATCTAAAGCAACCAGGAATTGGACTTCAGTTCCTTGAGACAACAGGTTGACCTGGAGTCACAGAACTTCTGCAGACGGAATTCTCACACAGCACAGAGAACAGAGTTTAGAATTAAGTGAAGGACAGGTGATGAAGAGAACTAAGAATTTATCGGACCACACTGTTTTCTGCAAATTCTTGTTTCTTTTGATGCCTAGAGCCACTAAAGGTACATTACCCAAAGAACGGGTGAACACTAAAAGCACTGTTTTTTAAAAAAAAAAAAAAAAAAAACCATAGGTATTGTTGAAAAAACATGATTATCAAGAAAACTATGGAAAATAGCTGGATCAGCTCCTGAATTATACTCTTACAACCTATTTTTGTTTTGTCAAAAAAAAAAATCACCTTTAGTGGTACAAGCCGTTAAAATAAATAGGAAAATTGAAAAAAAAAAAACAGCAAGGTGGTCTAATAACTTTTGCCATGTAGATGTGTTATACTCATGAAGACAGATTTTGTATCTCACCTTCCTCAGATGTGTTCACCACCAAACTCAGCTCAATTAATCCAGGTTGCAACCATACGTTTAATTAAGATTTTGCAGGCACTGGGTGGGATTTGCTTTGCAGCCCATCAGTTTCATGGGCTTTTAGAGTTGGTGTCACTTATGTTGTTGTCTTTTTCATCACATATCTATTGGCCTTTTTTTTTGCATTAGAACCCAAAGATTTCATCCAAACTAAAGTCTTGCCTAAATATGTTGAGCACCTGCACAGATTAGCTGCCACGCAAACAGCAGGAGGCCTCTGAAATCCCCACTGCCCTTCACTGACCTCCACACAGAAAACAACAAAAGGCCATTGAAGAACAGTGGACGTCTGGTCACGATGTGAGTCAAGGTGAAAGCCGGAGTTGGTGGTAGTAAAGGGACAGAATGACAGAATGTGTTTGGCTCCTCCAGGAGCAGATACAGGGCATGTGTTCAATCGGAGGCAACAGGACGCATTCATTAAATCAATTACTGCTAAATCCTGTGGCACACGTCCACGTTCTCAGTCTCATTACGGCCTGAATGAGGATTCACACCGCAGCCACCAGCAACTCATCACATCCTCTCTGCCTCAGCTGGTGCCACTCTGCCTCTTCTTGTCTCATCCTTTTACTGCAGCCCATTCAGTCGCTCAGTGCAGCTGTAAACAAACTCCTCTTCTTTCTAAAGTCAAGTTAAATTTCATCTAATTTACTTTGACATAGCAACCCCAACAGGACGCTATAGTCTTAGATTAATTAAAGTAATGGCTGCGGGAAAAAAAAAAATTGACACAAAAAAATCTTTCTTTTCTTTTTTAAGACCGACCCGAGTGACCAGGATTTGAAAACTACTATGACGGCCATTAAGGGTCATTTTGACCAATAAATTATGAATAAAAAAAAAATTGTTCATCTTGTATCTTTACATATTTGTTATTCACATTATCATAACGGCAATTGTCACAGCGCATTCGCTGCTTATTCCTACAAAAATGTCCTATGTCCAGAGCTGCTGGCAGGTCAAGAAGGGATATGTGAATATCCTGTATATATGTATTGAAGACTCAGACGTCTCCTCCTCTGAAAGTGCTCTATTAGAAAGCAGGACTTGAGAGGGATCCAAGGTTTGAGTGACAGTGAAGTTTCTTTTTAGGTGTAACATTTTTCTCAACACAATGTCAGTGTGACAGCTTTTGGGCAGAGTAAGTAGAAATTGTCTTTGTTTTTGTCTGAAATATTTGGTCTTCTAACAAAGATTTAATGCGAAATTTGACAAAATAAACTAAGAAAATTTCCCAAATGGTCTAAATGACCTTCTTGGACATTCTAGCGTAGATTCAAACCTGCTCTACATCAACAGACTACACTAGTATTTAAATGATCAGCTTCATACGTCATCAGTATCGTTCCTGTGTAATTCTGATACCTACCATAGCTGCCATTTTGTGGAATTCCTGATCTGTTATCTATTCATTTCCAAACCATCAATCTTTGTCTAGTTTTCCATAATCCATTATCCATATAAAATTTATATTGTTTATGTTCTAGTTCTTAAATTTCAACTTTAACCAATTTCCCAAGACACAGCATTACCAAAAGAATCTTCATCTACTTCTTTATCTTTAGATTATTTTTTTAGATTAGATGGATTTTCAATGGATTCATGTCAGCAAATTTCCTATTTCCCCCGCAACCAAATTAAAAGTATGGTAATGTGATCTTTATATCAGCCTGGAAAATCTACATCCTCTTTCATATCATGTCTTTTATTTGGAGATTTAGAGATTTATTTATGCCTTTATGATAATGAGGGTAAAAGATTAAGTTTTACAAAACACACACACAAAAAATCTTCACACACACACTGACAAAAATATACTTAAGAATAAGATAAAAGTTAAAAAAGAAAAAATCAAAAAAGTCACTGATCATACTATAGAAATACAGCCATAATATTTGTCCAATCTGTGACAGCTAATGTCATAAGGTTGAAGTCAAAGCATCAGAAACACTGAGTAGGAATTTTTTTTTTTTTTTTTAAAGAAACATGAACCAAGTTGACATTGGTCTTTTGGCGAAACTTATTTCATATCATTAGAATTAATGATTTGAACTGTCCAGGCCAGTGAAAGGTGGAGAATAAGTACAAGGAGGGTGGAGCAGCTGTAGAGAAGAGCCAGAAGTGATCTGTGATGGAGAGAGTCAGCTAAGGGGAAAGGAAAGGTCACAGGACAGTTGGGACAACAGCCATGATATATGGATAAGAGACACTACCAAAAACAAAGGACAGGAGGTAGAGCTGGAGGTGGAGGAGTTAAAGATGCTGAGATTCTCTTTAGGAGAGACAAGGATGGACAGGATCAGGAATAAGAATTAGACGGGCTCCTATATTTATGTGTTTAATCTGATATGCTTCACCCAAAGCTGATCAAATCCACACATGTCTTCTTGTCCTATATGCCCCCGACATGAACATGACTCTCCAGAGATGCTGTGATTTGTTTCCATATGTCACTGACCTTTGAGGGTTTCTGGTCGTTCAATGCCCATAAATACTAAAAGTATTCGGGGTTTTGCTGCGCTGGCGCCTTGCTGCTGTTTTTGTGCATCTAGATGCAAAAATACAGAACTGCTTGTAAGGGTTTCCAAAGACTTGTATTAGCAGAACCAAAAGGAACCCCAAACTAGGAGAGAATGTTTCTGCGATGCATTCCATAGGCCACCAAAAGAGAATATGTGGGGATGTTCTGGAGGAGATCCACATCGGCCAGGGTTCCTCCAGGCCGACCAAGGCACCTGACTTGATGCTTCTTATGCAATATACTCCTCTGTTTGCAATAAGTCTGTACAGCAGATACTTCTTCACTCTACAGCTCTTCATCATCAACACTGAACCAGATACTACAGGACAAAGATGGATGCAGTCGTGGAGGACATGGAGGTATTTGTTGTGGTTTATCCCTAAATAAGGTACAAGGAGATATTATTCAAACATACAGAGATGTATTGTTATAAAATATGGCATAGTTTTGACTGAAAAAAAGAAAAGAAAAAAAAACAGAGCCGACTCATTCAGACCTCACCACCAATGTTCTCCTGTTGGAGAAGCAGTGATATTCTCATACATGAATCCACCTCCTTTTGTACAACATGACACATATTTTAAAGTATGGGATTCCAGTACAGGCTTTGAACAAAACCGTCGCACTGCACAGTGACCACCAGGTGAAAAAATATTCCTCAGTAATCAGACTGCTTCACAATCAGCTGTCAGAGACCAACGAGGTGGCAGGAGGTGGACATCAGCGTCCGTGGCTGAGTGCAGCAGGCGTCCAACAAAGGTCTGAGAGGAGAGGATGACACGGAGGCTAATGAGATGGGCTAGCACTTTGGCTCCAGCCCACAAACATGAGGTGTTGTAGGACGGTACTGCAGAGGTAGATGAGGCAGGTGGGCGCAGGACGGGGGTGCGGCGTAAAAAACTACTGGAGCAGGAACGCATTCTGTTGTGTCCGCGTTGTCAACTCACTCAGAGCTTGTTCAGAGGGCGAAATGATTCACATGAAAGGAAGAGGAGCGATGTTTAATTCAGCCACTGAAGGCAGATGATGCACACACAGAGACAAGTGTGGGATCCATCAAGTCGACGCGATACTATCATTCTACAAAGTCTGAAAACAATGGTTTCTCTTTTGCATTATTCAGGAGTTACAAAAGCAAAAGATTGAGGCAGAAGTCTGGAGTCGGGGGACAAATAAATAACGAGCCAGAAAATGTCGGTGGAAAAAGTGATTAGAATGAAAATCACCAAGTTCATGTCACGTAACATCACTTTCAAAATAAGTACTTTGCATTCTTGGGGCAGATTTATGCAAACTGAGATGGAAAATAAAAATATGCCTTTGTTGATATTTAAAAATGCTTTGGAGGTTGTGTAAAACTGCAGTGATTTTGTTTGCAAAAAACAAACAAACAAACAAGAAAAAACTATTTCCACTGTGAGTACACACTCGTATAGTGCGTTTTTTT
>JAFBJS010001226.1:94455-105104 GCA_016785265.1 Paraplagusia blochii
CTAGATTAGATAACCAGACTGCATTGTGAGGTTATTATTCTATATATATATATATATATAGTATAATAATAATAATAATAATAATAATATATATGTATATATATATATACATATATACAGTTTTCAGTGAGTTGCAGCCCTTTGCCAGAACCAAAGAAAAATGGTTCTGGCAAAGGGCTGTCTCATCTATCTATCTATCTATCTATCTATCTATCTATCTATCTATCTATCTATCTATCTATCTATCTATCTATCATCCATCTATCCATCCATCCATCCATCCATCCATCCGTCCATCCATCCATCATCTGTGAAACCTCCATCATTGATAAAGTTTGCACCTCTTTATAGTCAACGCGTCAACAAGCGTCCGACTTCCCAGCTGCGAAACAGTCACACGCTGTCATCAACACTGAGTCTCCACTGAGTTTCCAGAAATAATCTCACATTTTTATCCAAAGCCCAGGATTTCACAGACCAAAAAAACAGAGGGAAAAGTCTGGATGTTTCACAGACACAACACATTCTGTTCCTGCAGCAGGCCACACCAAGCTGTCTCTATTATGTAGGAATATATAAATTTTAAAGTCAGCTAAAAAAAAAAAAAAAAAAAAAGTCAAACGCTGGTGGCAGCATGAGGGGTTGGGCGGTTGGACCACCGCATGAGCTGCTGCACTTTCTCTATGTCTGTGCCATTAATCTGACAGTCAGGAAAGAACACCGGTAATTTAATGTACCATTCCCCCTCGAAGCACAGTTTGTAATGATTTTATGGTTTGTGAAAACTCTAAGTAAAGGGAACCATAACCACTGTAATAATCCCGGTGAAGCACCAGAACTGGGACTTTGCATGAAACCTCATTTTCTACCCAGCACAGCCCGGGAATCTATTTGCCACACGGGCGTTCGCCGTCAAATGGGAAGCTGCTCATTGTCACACTGCAGAATGTGTTTGCGCGCGGAGCAATATAAAACGCTGTAACTTGACATTTCTCATTTGCAATGCCATTAATTTGTTTTTCTCTTTTCAGTCGCAATCAGAGACATTTCAAAAAGACGCAGCGCGGCCAGAAGAATTAAAAGAACTGTACAAACTCCAATCTGAGAATTCTAATGAGTTTCAGTGGAGTGTTTATCTTGCTTTCAAAAAGAAAAGAAGAGAAAAAAGTGTACAGGATACAAGATGGACCAGCAAAGGAAAAGGAAAGGAGGCAAGGAGTCAAAACAGAGGGTAGGAAGAGACAAAGGAGACGTAAAAGGAGAGGATTTACTCAATGGTTGCACCTCGACATGGATATACAGCAGGGAGAAAGATTAGAGCGGCTGCTCACTGGAGCGTGGACCAGCCCAGGTTTCTTTCAAAAAACGGTGTGTCCATCGGGGCGTGGCGAGACTGCACGACGGCGGACACATCCATCACATATGAAGGAAAAAGGCTGCTTTCATCAGGCATATTATCACTCTGTTCATTCTAAGCCACGGGATTCAGATGTGTAAGAGCCGGGGAAATGACTCGGAATGGTAATGGGTGTGATTGCACGGGTGTGTTTTCCTCCCGGGTATTTATAGTGGAGAAGTAAAAATGTCCTCATGTGCCTCTGGAGGTGGACAATTACTGCTCTTATGGCAACATGGTGCCGTTCTAGTTACAGGGAAACGGCTGAGTCCCTTCACGCGGGGGACGTTTTCACTTGTTGAATCAGCAACTAATGTCCATTTTAAAGCAAATAGAGTGTGGCTGCTCCTGTACAGATGATTGTGTTTGAACATTTCTGGAATAAGGAGGTCAAACAGGGACAATCAGGCAAAATTGAAGTCTAACGGCAGCCACCTTTAAATTTTACCAGGCTTTACCTTCAAACTCACAAGTGAGGTAATTGCTTTACTTAGGTTTTTAGGTTTATGTAAATTAATCAATATATTAAATTTTATTTTTATAGTCCACATTTACAATTCAGATTTGTCACATAGGGCTTTACAGGGTTGGTAACGTCCTCTGTCTTTAGACCCTCAGCCAGGGTCTAAAGTGGGAAAAAAAAAAACAGAGGAAAAGAAAAAACGGTAGAAACCGTAGGGAGAACCACAGGGGAGGGATCCACTCCCAGAAAGTTGGATGTTATGCTCTGGATGATACCAGAGCATAAAAATACAATAAAATAAAGAAAGTACAAAGGTATGGGACAATGAACAATTTGACATATATACATAAATCTAACAAAATCCACATTTACAATTCAGATTTGTCACATAGGGCTTTACAGGGTTGGTAACGTCCTCTGTCTTTAGACCCTCAGCCAGGGTAAGGAAAAACTACAGTGGGAAAAAAAAAACAGGGGAAAAGAAAAAACGGTAGAAACCTTAGGGAGAACCAAAGGGGAGGGATCCACTCCCTGGACAGAAAGTCCAGAGAGTGGATCAGAAAGTTGGATGTTATGCTCTGGATGTTACCAGAGCAAAAAGATACAATAAAATAAAGAACAGTACAAAAATGAAATAAAGTACAAAGTTATAGGACAATGAACAACTTGAAATATATATATATATATATGTATGCACATATATATATATATATATATATATATATATACATATATGTATATATATATAAATATATATATATATATACATATATCTAACACAGTTGAAGTTCTTCCAGTAGGAAATCAAAGTTACAAAATGGCGGTTATAATCGTATAAATCCAGTTTGTCAGAAATGGTTCACTACTTACTAGAATACTATACCGAAAAGTATGGATATCTGGCTATGTGCCCTAAAAAAAAATAATCATGTGATACTGTTATCTGGTCTTCCTCTAATAATGAAAGCACTACTAATGCCAACCAGAGTTTTGCCAGATACAATGGGATTCCTTCAAGGATCCTGAGAGATGTAAAATAGTCTTGCAGGCAACCAATAAAAAAAAAGTTGGTTCCATTCCATAATGGAATTGGACTTTGTTTGGACACTATTGGCATATTTCCACTGGGCTCGTGATGGCTTACAGTATGGTACAGTGTGATTTGGGTGTCAGTCGTGGAGACTGCAATGATAAGAGGATATGGATAAATGAATGGATGAATATTAGCATATTGGATATCGAATACTCAATATTGGACATCACTACTTATTAGTTATCCATCCTTCTATATTTCCTTTCAGAGTGTCCCCTTTTCAGAGGTTGCCACAGCGAGTCAACACTTTCCATCTCCCCCTGTCCTCTCTATCTTCTACTCTAACTCCAACTACCTCCATGTCCTCTCACTGCATCCATCAATCTCCTCTTTGTCTCCTACCTGGTAGCTCCATCTCTAGGATCATTCTTCTACCTATGTATCCACTGTCCCTCCTCTGAACCATGTCCAAACCATCTCAATCTGGCTTCTCTAGCTTTTTCTCTCCTAAAACAAAACACCTTTGACAAAATGTAAGTCAAAGATCTCAAGTTTACTCCTGAAGTCTCCATTAGCGTCCTGCTTCCTTATAAAGATCATTCAAAAATATTACTCTCCTTTTGTGGTATTTAGTAAAATACTCCTTCAATGTGTCACAAAGACACAATAAACTCCAGGTGCATGATGGTTGGAGACTGTTGTAGCTGCTCACAGCTGGAGGTGTAGGTGGTTGGCACTGTAATTCAGTAAAAAAAGTTTTGGAGAAAGTCCACAGCTGTGAGATGAGTGCTAATGGAGGAAGCAAAATATATATTTTTTTTCCAGAAGTCATAAAATAATGTGGCCATCGTTTACTGCTGGGCTCCAAAAGCCCGGCGCTGGAGGAAGACATTATCTGGATAAATGTTTGTTTCCATACCAGGTGAAACTGTGTGCTCTGTTGAACGGAGACAAATACAACCCATTATTTGGCAAAAAAAAAAAAAAGAAAAAGAAAAAAAAATGTTGCAAGGCTTGTGGTCGCTGTCATTATCTGGAATCGGGAATTTAATGCAATTTAATGAGGCCCGAGCTCCCAGTGGTGGAGATGATCATTCACCTGTGGTATTGGATCTTCAAAGCAGCTTTCCGAGTTTTCCAAGTGTTACGGTGCTCTCCCTGTAGGAGAGATAACAAGATGCCCCTGCGGTAACCGTCCAGGCTCAGGCCCAGCACTAATAGACTATCTGTGTCTTTGTCTTACGGTGAGACATCGGGGACACACTGAGATTATATACACTCAATGTATTATATACATTGTATATACTCTTGTGATTATATACAAACTGTACATACAAACATATATGTATATGTGTTTGTCCATTTCAGTGCCATTTCTTGTCCATTTCAGTGCCCGGTACCACAAAAAGGATATGAAGAATGAACAGGGAAACCTAAGAATGCATAAAAGAGGTTTGTCAGTACAAAGTCATAGCTATTGATGTAAGAACTGACGTGAGTTTGGTTACTATCGAGAAAACCATGGAAACTTTTACAAATCAGCTCTGAAACAAAACACCCATGAGCTATTTTTGTTAACATTATATTTGTCCTAACAAGTGTGGTTTAATTCTTTTTTTTAATGAATATAATATATATATTTATACATAACTATACAAAATATATTTATAGTAGAAAAACATATATAGTATGTTTTTCAAGAATTAAAATAGATACAAAGATGAATGTGTTTTAGGTAAAAAAAAAAATCCAAAAAATTCTGGATGACGCCACAAGGACCAAAGCACTTTAGGAATGAGTCAGACCATCTGACTGTCCAACTGCCAGGACTCCCCGAGGTTGAAGACATTGACATTCAACCTTCCCAGAAACGTTTATACCAGCAGCTGTATTCCACAGCAGCTGTGGAATAATTCATCATAAAACCAACTTCAATGTTGAACCTTCTGTGTGGGACCTGAGTCGCAAACACGTTTCTATTGAATGGAAATGTATTAACTTGTAAAATAAGGTGTCAAATTGACTTGATCTCTGCAATTAACAAACGGGAGACTTCACTAAGACGTAACGCTCATCATGGTGATGCGTGCAGAGACACTTCTCTGTCTCTGCACGCATCATGATGAGCGTTCATCATCCAGTAGAATTATTTGTGTGGAATCAATAGCACTCACTTGGCTGTGTGTCAGAGTACTGAGAGTCACTGCTGAAAGAAAAGCTACAAACACAATGAGGCCAGATCAGAGTTTGTGTAACGGGTGTTTGGTTAAATGATGTTATCATCAGCATACATGAAATGTACTTTTGTTCCCTGGTGATTATGGGTGGGGGGGCAGTGGTGGTCTAGTGGTTAAGGAAGCAGACTTGGGTCTGACAAGGTTGAAATCCAGGTTGAAATCCAGCAGCTGCCAGGTTGCCAATGAGCATATCACCGCTACATAACCTCACAGCAGACCCATAGCTGCTTCCCCTGTGGCAGGTGATCAGATGAAGATGGATAGATAGATAGATAGATAGATAGATAGATAGATAGATAGATAAAAACATAGATCATTATGAGGATGGATGGATGGCTAAGAATATCATCTGCCTCCATCTCACTCTCCATCCTTTCTTATCTCCTCATCTTCGACACCAACCATCTGGATGTTTTCTCCGAGCACATTCTGCAACATGTTGTCATAAAGACTAAATACTAAATCCTCGTAATCAGTTAAAGCCGGAGAAGAGGTAAATATCTATGAGAATCCAGAGATTAGACACTGAAGTCAAGTGTCTCTGAAACCTTTTTTTCTTTTAGAATACTGGAAGTGACAGAAAATGTTAAATAATTAATTCATTATCAAACTTAGGCTGTAATACTTTGGGGTTGGGCCCCCTTGATTTTTTCGGGGCCCACCCATTTTATGGGTTCTGGCTACGCCACTGCACAGCAGTCCTTTGTGGATCCTGTTTGAAACCTCCTGAAACAAGATCTACATTGAAAAAGTTAAAATAAGGTTTTCTCATGCTGGAAAAGGAAATGGAAAGATTCTAAGAAAAACAGCAATAAATTCTACAGATGTTTTGTTTTATTTCCAATTGAATTTCTTATGTCTTTATAATATCAAGCTTTGTTTATGCCAGAAATTGTGTTTAAAACCACTGCACACAACAACATGTGAGTTCTGCATTCAACCCATCACCAATGTGAAGAGTGGGCAGCTTTGAGATAAGAGCAGTGTGTGGGGACGTTGCCATGCTCAGTGGACCTCAGTGGCAACCTGGCAATTGGTGGATTCTAACCTGGAACCCTACAAACCAAAGTCTTATTCCTTAAACACTAGGCAACCACTGTTGCAGGAGTGAGAGATTTGAAACATGTAAAAATGCAGCAATTTTTTACAGTAGATATCAGTTATTTTTACTCTATATTTACAGACTGTTAGGTGAAGCAGACCAGTTCATATTATGTGAGTACAACCATAGTGTCAACCACAAAATACTTGGTTTCACATACATGGAGAAAACATACGCACAAACACATACCCAGGCTTACAATCCGTTAAGTCTGTGGGCTGGGGGTGGTTGGGGGTGGTGGTGTTGGTGGTGGTTGGGGGTGGATGCTGTGCTCTCAGAGAACAGCTCATCCATTCTGCTTTTGATCTATTCCCTATCTCCAGCCCGCAAAGAAAAAAAAATGGAGAACGAAAAAAAAAAAAAAAGGAAAAAGACAAAGGGAAACGGCTGCATGTCTCTAAGAGACCAAACAACGGAGGAAACCAGAGACACACGGTGGTTATGTGTTGACTAGCAATGTGTGCTTTCTGCATCAACAAATTCAATATGGATTTCAAAAGGTACAGCATCAGACTGCGGCCATGGCTGGAGTTCCCTGCTGCTCCTGTGTAACACCGACCTGTGGGCTGGGGTTCAGAATAATTAACACTGTGACGGACGGCACCGCATTAATGGAGCTCAGACCAGAGGTGGAGGATTAACATCCAACATCAGCCATGAATCAGTGTCATTATTAACAATACTGCTCACCATTAGTCTTGTTAGTATTATACTAATTCTAAAGCTTGTAAAAGAACTGTGGTCCTTCTGGGTTTTTTTTTTTTTTTTGAGTTTAATGACTCACTGCACAATTACAGCTATTATATTCAACATTTCAAACTTGTTCGTGGCTCCAACTTCTGCCCTTACTGTGGGCTTTATATTTTATTTTCCTTCTTTTGCTAAATATGGTGCAATTAGTCCCAGATAGTTATTATCCAGTAATGTGTTCAAAGAAATCAGGCAAAAAGCTTACACAACCAAAAGATTATATAATGTATAATATCATAATATTCCTATGTTAAGGTAATCTATCCATCCATCCATCTATAGGTTATAATCTTGTATCAATGACACAGCATCATTTTGAGTTTACTGCTGTTGTCAAAGTATAGTTGCATTATTGATGAAGGAATCCTAGTCATTCTATTAAATTGTTCTTTCTTTGATATGGGTATGGATCAAGTGGAAGTAATCGACAGATGGGGCCAAAAGGAAACATTATTTCTAGGGATGTCCGATATATCGTCCCAACGATAAATATCGGGCCGATATGAGCATAATTTTTTAATATCGGATTATATCGACATCGGTTTTTCCACCGATAATATTAATCCGATGCAGCAAAGCCGTGGTCTCGGCAAATACGCTGGACTTCCGCATAAGGAACTGAGTCTGCAATACTGACACTCTGACCGGCACGTGATTAATGATGTCATTTAAAGAGACAGCTACAATGAGAAATGCTACAGTAACTGTCCGTGTGCTTGAGTTTTTTGTGGATAGAAAACTGTAATTCTTAATGACTGCAAGGAGCTGGTCATGTGAGGGGGAAGATTTTAACACAAAGTGAGAAAAACAACATGGAATGAACTCAGTGAAACAACAACACAGCAGCGGCAGCTCACTCTCTCTCTCTCTCTCTCTCTTTAAGACTCAGAGTTAAATACGGTAAAGAACAGACGAGAGCAAAATAAATCAGACAAACTTCACTGAGTTCATCGTCTTGGAGAACCAGACGTTCTCTCCCATTGAAGACGCTGTTTTTACTAAACATGTGGAGTTTCCGTAGCCGAGCTACTGTAATGTCAGGACTAATTGTATTAAAAATAAGTATTTCTCAGACATTTGCCAGTGAAACGCCATTCAGTGTCGTCTCTCATGTCATCAACGAGAAGAGTCGTTTACATTGTGACGATGCTGAAAAGTTTTTTCTCTCATTAAAGAGAACTTCTTACTCTTATACTGCAGCTGTTTCTACCTGTGCCCATTTATATTGATTATTGTTGTGAGGCTGAATGAGCCTGGTTTATAATGTTAATCAATGTTTCTGGAAAATTCTTCTGTCCAACACTGGACATTTTCTTGTTTACATTAAATGCTGCAAAAAGAATCCTAGGACTGTTTCAGACAAAATGGTAACAAAATAAATGTGTCATTAATTTTAAAACTTATATTGAAGTAGTGTGTTTTTGTTGTACACTGTTATTAATAGAATGCCTTTAGTCTGGTATCACAATAATTCAGGGGAAATTAGCTGCCTATATTGACATCGGTATCGGTTTATATCGGTATCGGAAATTAAGTGTTTGGGCATTATCAGTTCAGATCGGTATCGGTAAATGTTATATCGGACATCCCTAATTATTTCTCTGCGGCACCAATTCTTCCACGGACCGGTACCAGTCCCCGGTCCAGTGGTTGAGGACCACTGACTTAGGCTACCTAGAGACCTGATCTAATTATAGGGTAGAGTCAAATTATTTAGATACATAGCACCACCTACTGTACCAGAAGGTGTAGTCTCATATGACCTTTGTCTCTGTGAGATAACACAGCTCACTCCCAGCATATTGATGAGGGATTCGTCTTGATCGGTTGTTCTTAACAGTTTCCAGCTGTTTCTAAATTCCTAAATGGAACCGTTTTTGTCAAATGTGTCTTTTACGAACACCCATCATTCAGAATCAAAACAAAAACAAAACGACTTGAAGTTCTTGTACAAATACCAACTTATACACACACACAGTTGAATATGTCCTCAGCATGAAATCCATCCCTGTGGGGCAGTGGGTGTTTTCGGAGGCCCCCCTGGAGAGAGAGGGAAACGGTGCTCATTCAACACATCAGATCCCGCCTAGGGCTGGGATTCAAACCAATCCGATTACAAGCCTGAGCCTTTAAACACCCAGTCCGTAGCGTATGTTTACTCTGATCCATTCATCTTCTCCAGTTCATATATATGTTGAATAAAAAGTGTTCAAATCACCGACTCACCCAGTCTGTCTGGCTATTTAAAACGGTTGTACCTGAGAAACCCACGCGAATGCAACCGCATGTAAAGTTATTAGTAATCTTGAGTGTGAGACTACCCTGAAGACGTCCATAGAAATGTCAAATCCAATCCACAACGTGTCCTGCAAAATTCTGTTCTCCTCAAACCTCAGCCTTTTCAAATGTCACCCTAACTCCTGCCTCGATTTTTCACCCAGGATGTAGCAGCTCTGCCAGTGTTCACTCAAACCCAAACTAAAGGTTAGCCCTGTGTCTTCACTGGTTAGATGGACAGCCTCCACCTCTCAGCGAGCAATGGTGAACCACTAACAACCCGTCTGTCCGGTGTTCAGCGCTCAGATGTCTGCCTGCCTACTGTCTCCTCCGTCTGTGTGGAGCAGGGGACGGGAAATTCAAACGCCTGACAGCCTAAAGTTCAAAATAATTTCAAGGACGATCTGTGACCCCTCAGGTGGAAAATTGCACAGGTCCATATACAGGACAGAGAGCCTGAGAGCTTTCTGGCAAAGACCAAGGGCAGTGGAATGGAGGGGATCTGAGGACAACAACAACTTCAGGGATAACCAGCTCTGAAAGCCACCAACTCCAAGGACTAAAGAATAAAATACCTTCCAGGGACGACAAAGGCCACGACAATAAACACTCAAACTTTGGATGCAAAAAGAGAGTAAAGCAGCCATTCTATAGAGTAGTGCTTAGTGTGTCAGCATTGAAGGTGGAGAACAGAATCCGGTGTTCGATTTTTCTAGAAATGAAAACCCAGATATTATTATTATTATTTAGAACTCTATCAATCCTGCTAGAGTATTCTTCAGGAAATGATGCCTCTGCATTTAACCTCAGGTTAATCAAACTCAGGCTTGGGGTCCAATCTTGCCCGCAGTATATTTGCCCCGCAAGATCATGTCGAATATGTACTAGAGTAGGCCCACAAGTATATAGGTCTTAAATACTGGTAGGGATTTTTGCACTTTTTTTTCTGAAAAAAAAAAAAAACAGCAAAACATTAGAAAGATCTGATGAAGCTACAGATAAAGGCAAATTCCACTCATTTGTGTTTTATTTCTGATTTAATTACTCACGTGTTACGTGATAACATTAACTGTTCCAGATTCAATGTTTCCAAAAAACAATATTTAATCAAGGACGACACTTGAAGATGGGCAGGCAGTAGCTTGGTGTTCCTGCCACTAGGGGGCCCAATCAAAATTTTTCTTTTTTCCGCTGGCACTGATAAGGTGGGGGCCCCAGCAATATCTTACTATAGGAGCCCCAAGAGACTCTAGCATCACCCCTGCATTTAATATCTGGAGAAGGGGAAATATTTACAGTTTATTTTTCAATAAATATTCAGTCTGGCCCATGATTTCATGACAGTATTTTATTGTGGCCCACTGTGAAATTGAGTTTGACACCCCTGCTAA
>JAFBJS010001226.1:105915-148521 GCA_016785265.1 Paraplagusia blochii
TACCCAAGACGGGATTCAAAGACACAAGCTGGACGGCGTGTTTTTTTTTTTTTTTGGGGGGGGGGGGGGGGTTGGGGAGGGGGGGGGGGGGGGGGTTGCGATTCAGTATTATCCATTAATGATTACAACTGACACTAAGGCACAGGTCAAACTCAGGCTTGGGGGCAAATCTTGCACAAGTATATAGGTCTTAAATACTGGTAGGATTTATTGCACATTTTGTTTTCTTTTTGTTTTCTTTTTGTTGTAGGTCTGAAAAAAAACCAGCAAAACATTAAAAAGATCTGATAAGGCTACAGATAAAGGCAAATACCACTCATTTGTGTTTTATTTCTGATTTAATTACTCATGTGCTATGTGATTAATTAATTTGATTGAATAATTATTCCAGATTCAATGTTCCCAAAAAAACAATATTTAATCAAGGACGACACTTGAAGACGGGCAGGCAGTAGCTTGGGGCTCCTGCCACTAGGGGGCCCAATCAAAATCATTTTTCCTGCTGGCACTGATAAAGTAGGGGCCCCAGCAATATCTCACTAGGAGCCCCAAGGGACTCTAGCATCACCCCTGCATTTAATATCTGGAGAAAAGGAAATATTTACAGTTTATTTTTCAATAAATATTCAGTCTGGCTCATGACTTCATGCCTGTTTTTAATTGTTAATTTAATGCATTCAAGAGTTCAATTCATGTTTTGTTAAAAATCTTTTTTTTTTTTTGCTTTGACTTGTTCTGGACCTTTTTCCCAAATCAAATATAGCACCATGATTAATGAATACATAATGATAACTTTGAGAAAAAACTGTAGATTAAATCAGATTAGATAAGATTGGGACCATAAGGGCTTTGCTTTAAAATTAAGATGAAAATTTTGTCATAAAGAATAATAAAAGAAAAAAAAAAGCTTTGTTGGTAATTAAAGCCTCTGTAGTCTTATTTCCTCTTCAATAACCCTCACATGTGATGAAATCAGCTCCTAATGTAACGTCTTGTAACAGTAGGTGGTGCTCTGGCATCTGATCCCACGCAACTCCTGCAATGATGGACCCTTAGTGCCCGCCCGCGGCTCTAACTCATGAACAATCTATCAGCGGCCGGGGTATTTCAGCTGCCCTGCCTTCTGTAATACCACCTGCCAACACAAACCTGCCTCTCAGGTATGTGAGAAAATGAGAGCGTCAGAAAAGAAACAGCTCCCAGGCCAGATCCAAACAACAACAACCATGAGCTGATGCAGGTTCACTATGAGTATGAGCCAATGCCAGCAGAGGCTGATGCCAGGTCCTTCAGCACTTCTCTTCACCCGACACCGAGTTTGTTCTCCTGCTACTGCACTGGCTGTCACTAACCATCGGGCCGACCTTAACGATCTGCTGACCAACACAGCGGCCTGGAAGGAAACTCTTAAAACTCAGAAATGGAGCTGGTGGAACAATGATGATAAAGACGCCATGAGGCTGTGTCTCTCAGTGCCAGAGATACACTTCATGAACACACTAACAAGACCCAGGGACTGCAGCTCTGGGGAGATTGAGGTCTGAGCTGGTGTTAATTGACATGCAAGTCCAGAGGCTGAGATCCTCCAGAATTAATGACAAACGAGCTCAACACAAGAGCCATTCATTTAAGTGGCTTTAAAGCTGTGCTGTAGTTAATTACCACACACACACACACACACGCAGACACAGCGTTCTGTGTATTCTAGCTCATGATTCTAACCTTTACTATAAAACCTAATAGTATGATCTAGGAATGTCAAATCAAACGTCTAATTTTAACCCTGGAGCACAGAATTTCCTCAACGAAATTGACAATCGTTATGTTTTTATTATCCATATCCCCCAATATTTTAATGGAAGGTGTGTTAGTTTGTCGTAATTCTTTGTTTTAACTTATTAAAGCAAAAACCACTGTTTAAAACCCACGTTGTCCACTGTTTAAAGACTACAGCGAGAATTTCTCTGTATCAGTGACAATAAGTAAAACCATGGAGGCAGCCATGTTGGAGGACTGTCATCAATCAGCTACAGGATTGGTCTAGCACAGGTGTGGGGACATTTTTTGCCTTGTGGGCCGCAATTGGTCCAAAAATTGGACACAGGGTCTGAGTCCAAAGCAGAAAGATGTATTGTTCCTTTTAATTATTGCTCCTATTTGACTATGGTAAATGCATGCAAAAGTCTTGTATAAAACCTAAAACCCTATATTTTGTTGTAGCCTTTATGAAGTCATCATTGGGGGAAACGGAATTATTGCAGGGAAACGGCAAAAGTATAATGATAATATAAATAAATTATTTAATTTGGACAAGGTTGGCGGGCCCAGTAGAAAACTCAACAGGCCGCATCTGGACCCCGGGCCTTAGTTTGCCCATGCCCAGTCTAGCATGATCATGTGTTAAATAGGCACAGACATGGGTCTTAAAAAAAAAAAAACAGTAAGAAAAGGCCTGCAGGGAGGGAGGACAACAGGAAGGGTAATGTCGTCATTCCATATGTCACAGGTGTCTCTAAGAAACTCAGGATTTTCAGTCAGCATCAGATCTGTGTACATTACAAACCAGGCAACACCCTGAGACAGAAACTGGTTTACAAAGACAAGATCCCGAGACACAAGCAGGACAATGCTGTTAATGCCATTCAGTGCAGTGACTCCTCACTCTGCCGACCTCTACACTGGGGAGACCAAGCAGCCACTACACAGGCACATGGCTTAGCACAGGGCTAACCCCTCAGGTGAGGACTCAGCTGTCCACCTTCACTTGAAGGCTACCAACCACTCTTTTAAGGACCAAGATGTTCAAATCTTGGTCAGGGAAGACAGATGCTTTGAGATAGGTGTTAAAGAAGACATTTTTGTCAACATGTAAAAAGAGAAATCTCACAACAACGGTGGTGGTTTGAGACACAACCTTTCACCCACCTACATCAAAGAGTCATGTGACCAAACCACTCCAACAATGACGGTAACGACCCATCAATATCCACCCAACGACTGGTATCACACTTCACAGGTATCCCCAGGTCCATCCAACAGGAGGGACCTGAAACACCTCTTTCTCCTCACTCACAGGCTAGAACTTCTGATACTCCCCACTAACAGTTAGAACTGAAGAAGCCTCTTGGGTAAGAGGTGTTTTCCAAAAAAACGATATGTCACCTCTGCATTTAACCCATCACCAAAGTGAGCAGTGGGCAGCTTTGAGCGTCAGGGAGCAGTGGGTGGGGACGATACCATGCGCAGGGCACCTTAGCGGTTTTTGGCAGTAGGAGGAGTTGAAACGGGGGCCTCCCTAACCTAACTAGTAGGGGTATGATGATTCACTTACATAACAATCCGATTCATATCTCGATTCACACGCTGCGATCCGATTCAGGAACGATTCACAAAAAGATATTAAACGATCGATCCAGTCCGATCCGATTTGGTTCAGTTCGATCCAAAACCATTAATTTGCGCACCCCTAATATATATATATAGTGTATTTTAGGGGTGTGACGATTCACTCACATAACGATCCGATTCATATCTCGATTCACAGGCCACGATCCGATTCAGGAACGATTCATGAAAAATATTAATCGATCGATCCAGTTCGATCCCATTCGGTTCAGTTTGCACACCCTTACTAACTAGGTCGCCAACTGCCAGTTGCCTAATTAAACCTTTTATAACCATGTCAAACTGGAACAATACCTATTACCTCAACTACCGACTCTTTTAAGAATTGAAACTAAAATAGCTTCGCTTAATGAAATCCTGCAAGATGTCCCTACGAGGTGTCAAGCGCAAAAGAACTGTGTCAGAAAGTTTTCTGAGGGATTTCCGTCCTCAATGGAAAAGAATTTTACTTGTACTTTACATTTCACTTGGGTATCAGTTTTTCGTACATTTGAGATAGACAGTGAATGCATCGCACATAATGCAGGGTGCTTCATAAATCCCATCTGTACGTTTCTAATTGGCTTTCTTTTTACTTGGTTTGTGCCTCCGATTGTATTTACAGCATATTGCCATCAACATAAAGATGTAATTCCCATTTAAACCATTAATGTGTTTAAAATGGAAAACGAGCCAAGTGCTTATTTAATGCTGTAAGTCAGGGAGCAGCAAATTGAGTAAAACCATACACTCGTCTGTGCTGCAGCCTCAGGTTGAGAAATCATCCAGACCATGTTCTAATGTGCTGAGCTCGACCAGCTATGAAAATGTCTTTTAACGAACCAGGGTGGGTTTTTGAATATGTCAGCTTTTCGTTTTCACAGCGCGTATCTATTTCCACACTCTTTCTCCTTCTTTTTTGCTGCAGCGGAGTAGAAAAAAAAGAAAAAAAAAGAAAGTATTGTGAGCATTTGCATCCGCAGCAGCAGAAGGTGGTGGAGTTACAGTGATCACAGAGAGGAGGCAGGAGCAAATAAAAGGAGAGGAGAAGTGAAAACAGCAGTTGCACAAACACATTCCCCCCTACACACACACACACACACACACACACACATAAACACACAGGGACGCTGACAGGAGATAAATAAAGCCAATAGAAAAAGAGGAGGAAATGGTTGGCGCACACTCAGACTTTAACTGAGAGGAGTCAGGCGTAAATGGCTTAAATCATTCCCCTGCTATGTGAACTGATGTCCATGCTGTATGTGTGAGTGTCTGGGACCGAGTGTGTGTTCTCCTACAGCCGTGAGTGTTCACGGTTGAGGTACTTTAAAAGAAAAATAAATTCAGAGAAAAAAAAAAAGTTTTTTCACTGCTTTGATTTAGTGCAACAAAAAAAAAACATCCCCAAAACACCCGCAATTGTCACTCGACAGAATGTTGAAGTAAATGTTTGCGAGGCTCATCTGTAATTTTTCTCCAGGTTCGTTGGATTAATTTAAGCTTTTTGAAGTGTAGGCCGCAGTACCACTGGGGAACACCAGGGGAAACAGATTTACATTTATGCATTTAGCAGATGCTTTTATCCAAAGAGACTTACAGAGGAGGATTAACATCACTAAGCATGTGATTCCCAGGGCTCTCTGCTTCAGATACTGTGAACCCGAGGCACTTTCATCCATCTATCTATCTATCTATCTACCTATCCATCTTATCTATCTATCTATCTATCTATCTATCTATCTATCTATCTATCTATCTATCTATCTATCTATCTATCCATCTATCCATCTATCCATCTATCTATCCATCCATCCACCTACCTACCTACCTATCCATCCATCCATCCTTCCTAAGATTTTCTACTGTATTGTAGAAAGCGTTGTCTACAAATAAGCAGGCCAGGACACACTTCTCCGTCTCGGGGGATTTATTGTATCAAAAAGGTTTCTGTCCATGGCAGGTCCAACATGAATCAACTCATCAGCAGTCTCACCAACAAATCCCAAATACTGATACAGGCGTGCTCTTCTTATACAGTTTTTTGGACATTATCAGACAGTCATATTACGAGACATTAAAGACATGCATCAGACCTCTGAAATGTAGAATGTTGTGACATTGACAAAGGTACATCTTGTTACTGTTATCTAGGCGCCAGTTTATGTTGTGTCTTAATCGGTCTTGAGAAGGCGTCTTGTATCTGTTGCCCAGTTGCCAATCTCTGTTGTCTCACATACCGTGGATAATAAACTTTCTGCAATTCTACAGTGACCCTGCACATGAATGTCGTCCAACACTTTGTCTGTTCATAACACACAATTCTCCACCACAACTGTCATCAACACCATTATTGTTTCGTTAGCCTCACTTCAATCCTTATCATCCCTCATTATTGTTGATCACAGTGTACCATATTGTGCACCTACCTGTGGGTGGTGAGTCCACTGGATGTTTTGCGGGTCTGTAAGGTGCCATGTGTCCAGTTGGTGGACTCTTTCCTAATTCACTTCGTTCACCACTAGGCCGCCCTAACTCATACAATTCCGTCAATACTTTCCTTGTTGGGTACTAAGTTTAGGGGTGGCCAACCCCCAAACTGGCAACATGTATCAGTGCGTAGGTCATTTGATGCTGGGTAACAGTGCAGCACAGTGACAAAATGTACCTGTGTTTCACTTGTTCACTTCAATAATCGAAAATCCAGTCAAATCCCGTTACTGTCTTCATTTAAAAGATGATCTGACAGAGTACCAAATGCGGATACTAACACAATAAAAGATGTTTTTTTCAGAAAATTTAATGATCCTTCAATGACAGGGTTGAGGTCCGATGCTCTACTAGGGTTTGTTTTGTTCTGCGTTTGTTTTTGTTTTGTTGTTGTGGATATTGGCTGTGTGCATGCGTGGGTGTGTGTGTGTGTGTGTGTGTGTGTGTGCGCCCCCCACTCTCTTCTCTGCAGCAGCGTTGGATTGAGTCTAATGAGCTGTGCACCTGCCAGCGATCTTCTCATCAGGCGAGAGTATTTTCACATGCCAGCAGCCATCAACCCAGTGCCAGAGTGTTACATCCACCATTGTGGTAACTTCATATTTACAGAGTTTATTCCGCTGCTTGACCGTCCCAGTAATTGCACCCTGTAGCTTGTTGGGATTTATATTGTTGTATAGCTCATTGGATCAAGGCTTTGTTCGGGAATCCATGTTTTTATCCAAAGACCGTCTGATCTGGGACCTTGAAGTGCTGGTCTTAACATGAACACATTTATTGACACCAGTAAACACTAATTCTATTGCTTAGGTTGTTTTTGTCACTGATTTAGGTTTCATGAAATCCAAAAAACTCACTGATGTTGCTCAATCAAGTCAACATGCTGAACTAAATGACATACTTGACTTTAGCCGGTTTGTTTACATCTGTTTAATGTACAGTTAGCTAGGCTAACGTTTGGGCACGACGCATGATATGCAACCATGCAACAAGTATCTGCTTCAGTGGACTAAAGGCAAAAAGGGTTATCAGTAGATTGTAATTCCAATGGTTTGGAGGAAGATGACAAACCGTCACTGACCGCTACCTCTGCATTACTGTCACTAGGATCAACAGAAAAATGGATCAGCCTCCATTTAGCTAAAGGCTAATGTCCAGTTAATGTCCAGTAACCAAACTCTTTAACCTTGACCATTACCTGGAATGACAGAGACTGTGCATTTATGCTATTCTCCATGTCCTTGGAGAATTCCTCTGTATCACTAACATTAAGTAAAACCATGGAACCATGGTTGCCAGAATGTTGTTATCAATCAGCTCCACGATTGGTCTGGCACCATCACGTGTCGAAATGTGCGACAGCTTTTAACCAAGACCTTATTATCTCTGGAGATACTAGCTCTTCATGAAACACCTCACCATAAAATATATTGACAGAAAAATGTAACTCATTCTGTTTTTTGGAACTTAAAAATCTGTAATTTGGAGATCAGGGGTTGATATAAGATTTAGAATTTAAATTGAACTTGAACTCTGAAAATATTCACGTCACAATAATAATAAAAAAGCAAAACATTTTCGAACAATTGACCAAGACCAACAGTATTTTTTTCCATGTTAGTGGAAATATACTATTGATTTTTTTCTTGGCCTAATTTAAGCCCTAATAACCATAATAATGGAACAGAGTGAAATAAATGAATGGACAATTTCTCTGGACCAACTTGCACCTGATGCAGAGACATAAAAAAACAATCTGGTGGTAAATGTTCCTGTTATATTTCTGGAAATTGGTTACAATATTCCACAGCGGGTCCAGGTAATTTAACATTTTATCGAGGGTCGTATTGCCGTGCGTTGAGACAAGGTCATGTGAACGCGCGAGGAACGATGACGGTGGGGCTGAAACGTGGGACGAGGACCGCGTTAAAAGATTAATATTCAAGGTTGAAGACGGACAGTGAAGTGCAATAACGGAGCCAACTTATTTATTTACCTCACACAATTGAACGGATTGAGGAGCAGCTCCTGGTGGACATGGTTGTAATATAGTGTCGGAAACGAGGCAAAAGAAAAATAAATAGGATAAATTTGACTGCAGTGCTGATGGCAAAGGGTCTTTTCTAACTGAGCTGGAAATCTAATAAATCCTTTGTAGTTAATCTTGATGCCTTCAGTGTAATGTAATGTAAATCAAAACCAATGAAATGTGACACTTCTTTTCTGCTTTAGTGAATCTACCTGAGGCTGAATCAGGGAGCTGACGTGTTTGAAATAATTTGAATTTATATTAACTTCAGCGGAAGTAACAGAGAAAGGAAACTGAGCTATTGGTACCCCGAAATTAGTTACTTTGAGGGCAACTGGGCACGGTAGGTTTCTTGAAGACGTTTCAACGTCTTCATCCAAGAGTCTTCTTCAGCTCTAACCGACTACATGGGCGTCCTGGTATTTAACCTCAACAAAAGGCCAAAAGAGGGAGGTGGGGTCACAGGGTGATGGACACACCCTGTTCCAGATGAGTTGTATGTTGAGTTAGAGGTGTGTTGTGTTGGGGGGGTGTATTGGTATCAATTCTTGAAACGTCTTCAAGAGACCTACTATGTCCAGTTGTCCTCGGAGTAATGATTTTTGGATTGACTGACCTCGATGACTTAGAATCTACACAGACACTGTGATGGAACCATGGTGTGGTCACTAGAGAACTTTCTGGGTAGAGAACTTGTGTCCTAGTCTGTTGAGAGAAGGTTTCTTCAGGTTCTTTCACCCTTCTCTCAAACCATCTGTCTTCTCTGGCCAGGATGTGGACATCTCCATCTACAAAACTGTGTCCCTTCTCTTCCAAGTGTAAATGAACCACAGAGTCTTGTCCTGGAGAGTTAAGCTATTGGTGGCAGGATAGAAATTTGGCTACGGCTTTAAACAAAGCCGTGCAGCTTAAGGCAACAACAAAAAATGATCTTCAGCCTCAGTTTGAGTTGAATATAAAACGACAAATATAATTACAAAGAGAAAAAATCAACTCTGAATGTTGATGTTGGTCCTCTGTGGATTTGACAAACTATAAACAACTCACCTAGTGGAACGTGAGTGACAGATATAGTAGTAATAAAAATGCAAAACCTTTTTTTTTTTTTTTTGCATTGCTAAGAGACGACAACCAACAGACTCAGCCTCGGGCAAGAAAACCAGACAATATTAAAAGGAAACGCCTCAAGAAATTTTGTAATGTAGAGATAAAAGTTTTAAGACTGACTGGAAGCCAAGTGGAGTAACTACAAACTGCATTAAAATTCCATGCACTCCAAATTTTAATGCCCAGCGAGAATGATGATGAACAGACTTTGGTGCGTCTGTTGAATGTGATACATGTTAAAAATCTAAAATGTGCATGGCAGCCCGCACGGAGGCAGAGCGTTTGGAGCTATTGCCCTACAGCCAACCCCCGCAGTGACTGTGTGGAGTCTGCGTACAGAACAGGTTATTTTATTTAAAGGGTTTGAAGGCTTGGAAAACATGCAGTCATCTGGTGAAGGTGGGATTATCCCTGGTTGGTTCACCAGTCCTTCTACTACACTCACATTCACGCCGACGGTCATTTGGTACCTGAGTAGACAAGGGATCAAACTGTTGATCCTCTTGCTGTAAGGCAAGAGAACAAACCACTTTGTTCACTGTACTGCATTTTTAAACGAATACTGACACTTCTTTAAATTTTAAATCTCTCGTAGGTAAAAATGTAAGTCATTTTTTATTATTTTTGGGCATGTGAAATATATATAAAAAAATACATCTGATTAACCAAACTATATCAAAGGATTAATTGGGGTCAATGAAAATTCTCTGAAAATAAATCAAAATTTTTATTCTGTATTTTTAAATATGCAAAACCAAAATAACGCAGGTAAAACATTTATGTTTCTCACCTGTTTTTCTAACTTTTACATTACATTTATACATTTAGTAAATGCTTTTATCCAAAGCAACTTACAGAGGAGAATTAACATAATACCCACTGATGGTATTAATAATATTGAAAATTAGCACTAATATTTCACAAATGTGTCAGCTATAACAGCTACGATCGCCTAGTTTTCTTAGGGATTGAGCAGAATGTGATACATTACATCTTTGCACGGGGATCTGAGCAACATCTGTTGTTAAACATCATTTTAACGCTGCAACTCTGAACCTGAAAATTTCTTTAATTTACCTTTAAAACCTTTAGTCTTTCCCTACTCCAAAATATATCAGCCTTCTATTTTACTTGTTTTAAGTTAGTGTCAAAGCAGCTAGTAAAAATTAGAGTTATTTTGTTCTAATTTATCAGTAAAAGGCTGTATAAATATTTCAGCATTGCGGAAGAGCTACCGCACCTTCTCAGACATTTCACAGCAGTTGAAACTCTGTTGCCTTACAAAAGATATTGGAGGAATCGCTACAGCTACAGCTGCGTTCAGGTCCCTTAGGTGGACAGATGGCTGCTTCAGCACTGGGTTTAACAGAAAAGCTTACAAAGAGGGAATTCTGATGAGAACCGCAAAATGGAGTTGGGTACAACGTTGGAAGGTTCACTAAGTCTCAGGACTCGGGGAAAAACCCAAATGAACCATGTGAGGAATCTGTGAATAAAGGTTCCATTTCAAAATTTACATTAGAAAAGAAATGGTTCTAGAGCAAGGTAGGGAAGACAACACCAGATATGGTGCTGCTGGTGCTTCTGGTACAGAGAAGTGATCGCACATTAGCCAGAACATACTATTGCTACTGTAAACTACGACAGGCTACAATTTTGTCAGAGAGTATTCGTCATTTTCAGGAATTTGAACCAGAATTCTTTCTGTAATAGGTTCGTTTCAAACAGAAACAGTATTTTAACGTTTCTGGTTTTATGTTCCAATGTTGAGTTGACGTTTCTTAACCGGTTAAAAACGTTCCTGGAACGGTTAATGATGTTCCTTGTCAGCTGTTTACAGAATTTTCGGAGTCGCTGCAAATTCTCTGATGGTTTCCTCCAACTTCAACTCCATATCTCTGGACATTGCTTTTAGATTGGTTTGTTGCTGGGTAAAACTAACAATGTTGGATGTGAACAAGACTGTGAGGGTGTGGCGGTGGTGAACGTGTAACTAGGAGCCTATGGCAGTTTTATAGAACCCATCATTAACATGGACAAATATATTGATATGGCGACAGTGGTTGCCTAGTGGTTAAGGAAGCGGACTTGGGTGCGCAGGGCTTCAGGTTCGAATCCTTCAGCTGCCAGGTTGCCACTGAGGTGCTCTGAGCATAGCACCGTCTAGAACCAAATAACCTCTAGTGGGCTCACCACCCACTGAAAGGCTCACAATATGGTGCAATGTGATTTGGGTGGCGCCAGCTGCTGGAGCGACCCGGCAACGGACAAGAAGAAGAAGATGAGTGAATGAATAGGCAGTATTGATATCATGTCTGAAACTAACATTTCCCATATTGACAGACGTCAATATTTTGTCTTTGAGATGTGACAGTAGTTGGTAGTCAGTCCTCCCCATATAGTCTGATGGTCCACCCACTCTCTCCATTCAGTCAGTGAACATCACAGGAAGTCAACCTCATCAGGTCAATGTAGACAACCATAGACTAGACTAAGAGACCAATGACTTTGACTGTAGGACACATTGAATATGTAAAGAATAATATCGCATATCATTATATATTTTTTTTTTTTTGTTTGTGTGCCAGAACAAAATTCCAAAAGTTTGCGGTTTTTGTTCCTGTTCCTTAAACGGTTCAAAGCCCTGGTCATTAGAAAGTTATCGTATCGTATCCAGTATTTCACCGAAGTTGATTCTGAGTCACCGAACTCCACTGAGGCCCAGGGACCAGTGAATTTAAAGTCACCCAGGATGCTGCTTTCACTGCCTTCCCTCTTATGATGTGTATGTGTGTGTGTGTGTGTGTGTTTGCGTGCACAGCACAGTAACACACAACAGCTTGCCTTCAGCTAGCCGCAATAATTACTCACTTTATAGCTTTGTCCAATTAAGCAGGCAAACTGCTGTCAGGGAGCTCCATGCAGGAGAAGAGGAGGAGCGGGGAACATGCAGAGGCCAGGAAGTTGGAGAGAGAGAGAGGCTGGACCGTCCTGTCACTGTGCTGCGGTGCAGTTGGCTGGAAGTTTCTACTGTGTTTGCTTTGCAGAAAGGACTCGTGACTCTGCTAAAATATGCAAAGATGGCTGCGTGTGACCGTAAGCGTGAGGCAGGGAGCTGGCGAGGAGCACAATTATGGATTTAGCTTGGAAAAAAAAAAAAAAAAGTAGAGCACTATCCAGGATGAGACAGTGTAATCTCAAGTCAGTCAGTGGTTTTACAGCTTCCAAAGTGACAAGAGCTCAAACACTTCTTATCGCACACACAGTAAATGCCCTAATCCATTGCAGCAACAGGGGTTTGAGTCGAAGAGTGCTTTATGTTCCTGCAGAGGAGAAAGAAGCCGGCTGTGTGTTTATAGGAACATGTTGAATTATATTAGCTACTTGTATCTATCCAGATATGATTACTGTTTTATAGCATACTCCTGGTGTTCACACCATCTGGAGAATGTACACGCACAAAAACACGTTGGCCAGCCGTCAACGTGATTTTTTTTTTGCATTGTCCATTTTTACTGGCTTGATAACAAATGCAATGAAAAGAATATTTCCGAATAAATAAACGTGAGTTCTTCTTAAATAACACAAGAGAAAAGACTTACGTGCATTAGGGCAAATGATTCAGCATGTGGAGCGTTGACTTGGAAAAAGTAGAACGTGTCAGCTCATATAGCAGACACGTTTATAGCTCAGTGTTTTATGGCCTAATCTTCTCTACTTGGGTTTATTTCAGGTTATTTTTCTCCTGTTATTTCTGTCTCATTTATGCTTTGCCTTCCGTCATCTCTCTCTCTCTCCCGTTCATCACATTCATCTCCAATTTCTCTCTCTCTCTCTCTCTCTGTCTGTCTTTCTATTTGCTATCCCCCCATTTCCTCCACCATGAATAGCTTTTAGTAGCAGGTGGCACCAAGGCCTTGGCCAAAGCCGACAAGGCCATGCCAACTTCTCACACCTTGGCTTTGCTGGACGTCAGCATCCACTGGAACGGCTGGAAAATTTATGTTCCTGCCAAAGCTCTACAAATGGAGATCATTATAGTGTACAATGCAGCCACATTATACTGTGGGAATAAGGTAGACCTCCACCTCCACCAATCCTAAAGCAGGTGTGGTGATTTCTCATTTGCATGTGATACCTTGTAAGGGTCGCCACAGCTGATCTTTTACCACTCTTTCTCCCTTCTTCTTGTCTTCTCACCCACCTCCCAACACTGCGTTTTTCTCCCATTTTTCTAGTCTATGGGTTACAACTGAAAAAGTTACGACAGGTTACATTTTTTTTTTTTTTTTGGTTCTAACTTTGCTTGAACCTCCACGATTCCGTGAAATGATGGATGTATACTCGACTGTATAATTGGATTCCAGCGAGAGAGTTGTGGGATTGATTCCAGTCTGGGTGTATTTTGACTGCGGGAGGTATTGGCAGAGCCTGTAATGCCCTTTAATACCTTTAATACGGTAGTATCAATCATATAGCTTTTCTCAACCCATTAACCAGAGTCCTTGAATTGATTCCCAAAAGAGCCCACAGGCTTCATGATGGTAATTCTCTACTGTACGGTTGCTTAAGATAAAAGTCTCTGCTAGAGGCATACATCTAAATGTACCCATCTGCCACTCTGACTGCGCATGTGGCCACTCTTCTTACTTTGCTTATAGTTGCCTGATGCACTCTTCAACATACCACAGGGCAACATAGTTTGCCCAAGTCTGCTCTAGACTGTGGTCACACCAAATGAGAACACTGCAAGGTCTTCCTATCTGGTCTACCAGCCAGCTTAACAAGACCCCTACCAGGAAATTCATAAGGCAGACTTTTCAGTTTACCAAACTCATAAAGGCACGTGCAACCCCCCTGCTCATTGATCTACACAGCTGTCAGTATGCAGATCAAGTACAATAAACTAACTTTTACTTTTAAAAATAACTGCAGGGAATACTACTACATATCTAAACTCACTTGACATTTGCTTTGGCCTCACATTCTCCACCTTGGTTCCCATGATGTAGAAACCTCAAGCAGTCCTAAGAGCAGTGTCAGATGAAAAACTTCTCGTCAAAGAACACCTTCTATCCCAAGAAAGCCCACTAATATCTTAAACTTTCTTCTCCTTACTCCATGACCTACTATACTATGATTTACTATGATTTATCTACTGTAAATTGTGAATTGATCTTTCACCTTCAAATCATAATTTGTAGTGTAAAAAAACAAAGTGTAAAAAAAATATTTCCAAGTACTTTTCTGCCACTCCTGCCTTTCACTCACTGATAATCAGCTCCTCTTTACCAACAATGTGTTTCTGCCGATTTACAAAAACACAAAGTAGCTTCTTCTGACCATCTACTTCTCCAGCTACATTCTAACGGAGAGGAAAGAATGCACGCAAACCACTCCTTCTTGGGGATTAATGTACTGAAGTCTCTCATGACGTGGTATTGTTGACATGCTTCACTCAAGGACACGTATAAAACGCACTCTATAACTTTGTGTTTTGACCTCAACTCACATTTTCTGCCTCTGCATCAGCGCCTGCTCTTCTGCCCCACTACAATCCCAGCATCCACCTGAAGGCTCCGGGATATTTGTTCATCGTTACTCATCTGTGCTGCAATTCTGAGGAGAGTTGATGAAACCGAAGCCAAGATGCCCAACTGTTTCTGATTCTGTTTCTGCTCTACAGGCTCTGCTGCATTTTCCATGAACGTTGTGCTTTGTGTTTTCAGTGTTAATAAAAGCACTTTTTGTTAGCAGTGGTGGCCAAGTGGTTAAGGAAGCAGACTCGGGTCTGCAGGGCTTCAGGTTTGAATCCACCAGCTGCCAGGTTGCCACGAGGTGCTCAGAGCATAGCACCGCCCTGACCCACATCACTTCTTGTGGGCTCACCACCTACAAGAAGGCTTACAATGTAGTTTTGATGGTGCAAGTTGACCCCTGCGACCCAACAAACAGAACAAAATTAATAATAAAAACACTTTTATGATTGCTTTTTCTAACATAGATATATAGACATATTTATATATCCATTAACCATCATAAAGACAATACATATCTTCAGAACGAATGAGTGAAAAGTCTTGTCTTTTGTTCAAGACTGTCAGTGACTAATGGCTGCTGAAGAGGTTCTCACTGTGATCTCATAGCCTTGACCTTCAACCATTTGGGTTTAAAACTGCTGCTCCTTCATGGCGTTATCCCATAATACCTTAAAATAATATTCCTGTCGTAATAACCGTGTAATTTTAGCGTTATCATCTAAAAGTGACCTTCCACTGAAAAAAAAAAAAAAAAATCATCTCAACACTTATCTGCTAAATTTCTACACAACCGAGGCTGCTTTCATGGAGGATAAATGGAGAGATAAACAAAAGCATGACAAGACTAAACATATGAAATAATGCTTTACATTAAATCAAGTGTCCATAAAGCCTTTCCACGGTTGATGAACAGTCTAAGGCAGATTTTATGGCTTTTACTTAAATGTCTATAATTTACAGCGCTCTAAGATGATCAATAAATCACACAGGCCTAACTTTTATATCCTGTTTGATGATACGTTGCAGTTATTGCATCACTCCATGCCTTTGGCAGCAGCGGCTCAAAGGCTGAGCGGGAAATAAATGAACTTATTCAAATATTCTTTTCATTTTCGTCCATTATCTGACCCAAAATGATTAAAATTTTTAAAACTACATGAATTCCATTAATTCAACTAGTGCTACCAAATGAGGGATTCTCATGCAATTATTTCAATTAATTGCATTTACTCTACTGTGTGTTTGCAAGTTGAGAAATCTGGACACCAGCATTTTTCATTCGTTGTTTTTTTAGCAGTACCCTAACAATAAAGTTTTCATTTTTTTTTTTTTTGCTATTTACTGACTCTGAGCAAATGTCCAAACGTTACAAGAAGAGGCTTTTGACCATCACAGATGAGTTGGTTTTGGATATTTTTACTCAGCACAAACACACCGCCGGTGATTTATATGCTAATTAGAGCTGCATTAGAAAGGCAACAGCAATGCACAGCCTTTATTACTCTTTAGGGCTCAAAGTGTTGCAGGAATTGACCGAGCCTTCCTGCTGGAAATAAATGGAGTAAGTTACTAAAATAATGAGCGTAATAAATGGGTGAGAATCAGTGGAAATATCCTGCCCAGAGAAAATTCCATTTGTGATGAATATTGTCTGCGAAGCGTGAACTCCTAAGGAGGTGATGGCCACAGATGTGAGGTGATCTATAACGCGGCAAAGAGGCGTGAGGTGACAGGAACGGTCGGCAGTTTTACTAACTCTCCCCAGACACTGGTGTTCTGGAGAAAAGTTAGAGGAGAATATTAGGAGATGTATTTGCTGCTTAGTTTTGCTTGGCTTCACAAACCTGACAACAACCCAAAATATTTGAGTCTTTATGTGAAACTACAGGTTTCTTGAAGATATTTTACTTCTCATGTCATTGTCTTCTTCAGTTCTCACTGAAAACTGGGGTGTTTTGTTATTAAACACCACCAAGCTGAATACCTGTGGAGCAGACGCAGGCAAACTTTTTAACTTGTCCACATTTGATTATAAGATTGGACAAAGAGGCCGAGCCACAAGCAAGTCACAAGTATTGGTTTGAACAAAGATACATGACACGCTTAAAAAGCTAAAGTTCTAAACGGTCAATAGCCTTAATAGCCTTTGTTATGCTAATCAATTAATTATTTAACTCGGAAAAGCCGCGTTGAATCTGGCCCCCAGGCCTTAGTTCACCCATGTGTGGTGTGGTCAGAGATTGTTGCAGAAAACAAAGAACTAATGATGGAGGTGGGGTTAGATGTGTGATGGTCCAAAACCAATTCCGGGTGAGCTGGATCAGATCAACTGTTCAGAGCAGTGGGAATTGTGGAAGAGAGGAGAAGAATAGAGTAGAGTCAGGATGGAACAACTGGAGAAAAGAGTCAGGAGTGATCTGTGATAGAAGAGAGTCAGCTAAGGTGAAGGGAAAGGTTTACAGGACAGTGGTGAGACCAGCCATGATGGATGGATTAGAGACACTAGGAATAGGTAGAAGACAAGAGATGGAGGAGTTAAAGATGCTGAGATTCTCTTTAGGAGAGACAAGGATGGACAGGGTCAGGAATGAGGTGATTAGAGGGACAACACAGAGAGGAAGGTTTGGAGAAAAAGCTAGAGAAGACAGATTGAGATGGTTTGGACATGTTCAGAGGAGGGACAGTGGATACATTGGTAGAAGAATGATCCTAGGGATGGAGCTACCAGGTAGGAGACAAAGAGGAGATTGATGGATGTAGTGAGGGAGGACATGAAGGTAGTTGGAGTCAGAGTTGAGGATACAGAGGACAGGGGGATAGGAATTGTTGACGGTGGCAACCCATGAAAAAAGGACAAGCCTAAAGGGGAAGAAGAAGAAGAAATTAAAAAAAAAAAATCAAAGCTGGAAAAAAAAACCCTGTATACCCTCTGTATATGTCTCTGTATACCCAAATGGCTACATCAGTAAATAAAAGAATCAGAAAGTAAATGATTGGACAGTATCAGCATATTGATATAGTCAAAAAGTAAAAATTGGAAATCACTAACTTTGACCTATTGTAGAGCTGCAGGCTACAGTCAACAGGGTGTAGAGGTGTTAAAGACTAGACAACTGGTGTTGTTAGATAAGATGGTCTTTGTTACTTAAACCCACTTTTCCTGTCCTTCATCATTACTAACACTGTACAGCAGTGTTAGCATATGCAATATAGACAGTCCAACTAGGTCAATGTGAAGCTTCAACAATTTAACAAACCTTTTTTTTTTTTTCATTCAACCACCGGTGTTTGTTTTCAGGTGGATCCACTGACAGGTCTCTCTGATTATGTTTTCATTTAAACAAGGCAGGGCAACTTTAATTTGCAATTTCAATGTGCATTTGTCGGCACCGATGACTCGGGCCAGGCCTTTTTTTTTTGTCCGACGCTGCCTTTCGACTCAGTTTGACAGCAACGAGGTAATGACTGCAGCCCTGTTTGGGGAAAACCTTTGTATCCGGACGCAAATTATGTTTGTGTGGATTTGTGTTCAATGTACTTAGAGCTGCAGCCACAAATTAACAGGATGAGTGTGTTGTGGTGCGGTAAACAAAAACAGCCCCGCGGTCTGTCTGTGTTTTTCCCCCCTTGCCTCTTTCCATTAACTCACCTGGTTAGAGCTGGCTGATACTTGGTTCAAATCTTCTCAAGTGTGATAATATTAGGCTGATACCTCACGGAGGCCATGTCTGCCTGAATGCCTCCGAATTATGAAGGAACTGATGAAGTAAATAAATCAGGTCTGACGACTGTCACGGATGTTTTGGTAAAAAAAATAATATAATAAATAATAACACTAAGTCAGGAACAAAACTGATTAACCAGGGCCATGGGGTTTGATGCTGCAAAGAACAGAATATCATTCTGATTCAGCAGTAATGGTGTTGACCCGGTCATATTCTAGATCAGGCATGGGCAAACTAAGGCCCGGGGGCCAAATGCAGCCCGTTGAGCTTCTTAATGCGGCCCGCCAATCTTGTCCAACTAAAATTAATTATTTATTTATCAAAGTACTTCTTCCCTTTGCTTGCAATACCTGTGTTTCCCCAGTAAATGGCGTCATAAAGGGTATTAGAAATGTAGCATCTGAGGTTGTACACACGACTTTTACGTAATTGTCTTAGTTCAAACAAATGCTACGTCTTTCTGCTCTTGACTTGGCCCTCGTGTCCAATTTTAGGACTGCTTCTGGCCTAAAGTTTTACCACCCGAGCTCTATATAATCAACAACATCAGGATGAAGGACAGAGGTGTGGAGAAGAAGTTAAGGAAGGATGAAGGAAAGACAACTCCTTGTCCTTGTGATCCAAACCACTGCACACAACAAAATGTCACCTCTGCATTACCAAAGTGAACAGTGGGCAGCTTTGAGCGCATTGTGAGCAGTGGGTGAGGATGGTGTCATCGTCAGTGGACCTCAGTGGTTACCTGGCAGGTTGTGGATTCAAACCTGAAACCCTGTGGACCACAGTCCAGTTCCTTAACCACCAAGCCACCACTACCCCGTTGATTATATTGAAAAAAGAAAAAAAAAAAAAAATGAAAATTACCTGCATGCAAACAGCAAATCCTCCAAGTAAGAAATATTTGTGCTCAACTTAAGGATGTATATTTGCAATGCAGATACTTTTCACCTAGTATTCACCTAGTTTTCGTAGTATATGAAGTAAAGTCTTAATCATTCAAAATCCCAAAAACAAACAAAAAAAGTTTACACTAAAAATTACTCAAAAAAATATATTGGACAATATCTAAAATAGTAGTTATTTTTCTTGTTTCCATAGATATTAGATTTTTTTTAATGCTCAACAAGACACTACCATAATTAAATATTCATTCATCTCAATTTGCTCATCCGTTACTGGTACTGGCGCAGCAGTCTCCTCCACTGCCACCCAAATCACACTGTACCATACTGTACATACAGTCTCCCTGCGAGCCAACTGGAAGTTATGTGCCTCAGGATGCTGGTAGTGGAGGGGACATATTTGAGTTATTTTGAAAATTTTCCAACATTAGAACAATATTTTACAAGATATTTTACAGATGATATTCAACAACATACTGCAAACATATGATCAGATTAGAGATGATTTATTTAACTTTAAAGCGCAATCACAATATCATTCTTAAAGTATTTCGATACAAAACAAAAATTAAGCTTTTTTATTAACATTTCAGAAAAGTAAACAATTTACTTCAAAAATGCAACGAAGGCAACACATCCACATCAATCCTCAGTTACTATCAGTTTCCCTTTCAATCACTCCGTCACCCAGACCGTTTATTTTTTTTTTTTTGTGCCACCGTTTACCTTAAAATTCTTTTCACCTTGCAGCCAATCACTCTCTCGCTTACTCACCCGCACACACACACATTGTTTATATATTTTACCTGGGAGATCAAGTACAGATTTCTACTGCTGGTGGCAGTTCAGCTCCAGCGGAGCATGTGGAGGTGCTGTTGATAAATGGGCCGCTGTTGTCATTTTTAAGCAATGTTCTCAGCGTTTCTACCCGCTTCACTAAACTCGAAGTCACCGCGGCTTCCTCAGAGGCGCCTCAGAAATACGTTCGGAACGAGAAATGCGAAAATAAATTCTCTATTTTCAAATACTCCTTGACAACTACTTGGGTTTCGTGTAGAATCTCACAAACAAAGAAAAGACAGTGATTTCCGGGAAGAAAAAAAAGAAGAGGTTTTATGTCTGTGTATCTAATAGTAGTGTTGCAAGAAGAACAGTAGTAAAAAATATTGTCAAACGCTTTTACCTCTTTCCTCTCCCCTCATTGATCCCTCTATTTTTTTTCCCTTTTCACTGCAGCAGAAGGCTGCACACTCTGAGTCTGGATCTGACACAGGTTTCCTGCCGTTACCAAAGTGCTGCTCAGTGTGAGATCTATTTTGGTTTTCTTTTAACTGTTAAACACAACATTATCTACGTTGAGTTTTTATAAGTCTGACACTATAATGTTTGTCTCCTGTCAGCTAGAGGGCACTAGATCATCTGCTTCGATCTAAACCAACCTTTCACTTTTTTTCTTTTCTGCTTCAATTGTTGATCTATGGCTACATTAGAAGGACAAGACGAGCCATGAAGGTTTGGAGATAAAGCTGGAGACGCCAGATTGAGATGATTTGGACATGTTCAGAGGTGGGACATTGGATACATAGGTAGAAGATGGAGCTACCAGGTAGGAGACAAAGAGGAGATTGATGGATGCAGTGAGGGAGGACGTGGAGGTGGTTGGAGTCAGAGAAGAACAAGAAAAGAACAGGGGGAAATGGGTGAAAACGTTGACTTGCTATGGCAACCCCTGAGAAAGGGACAAGCCTAAAGTTTGACAGGGTGGACAGGTCAGATGCAGTAAGATGGAGGATTTGTGGGAACTAAGGACACTGAAATGTCAAAATGCTTAATTGCTTTAAGCCCTTTATACACTGTCTATCAGAGAAATTAAGGTGTACTACAAGTAAAGGGAGAAGTATAATTCTAATACAAATACATTTTATAATTTGGGCAAGTTTGGCAGGTTGGATTAAGTTGCCAAATGGGCCATAGTCTGATCTATGGCTTTCCATTCATTCATTGGGGACAGGTTGGGACGGTGCCATTGGAGGTCCACCTCAGTGTCAACCTGGCCGCTAGTGGATTGGAACCTAGAGCTTTACGGACCCAAGTCCGCTTTTTTAACCACTCGTCCTATATTTTCCAGATATAAAAAATTAAAACCCAGTCTGTTCTGTTCCATTCTCATCCACTGAGACATGACACTTCTGCTCCCGTGAACCACTCATCAAACAGGCGTCAACTTCAGTAGAACCTTCTTTCCCCCCCACTGTCCCTCTGATCCAGCATCCTTTATATTACAGTGAGGCTATAAGAAAAACACTGACATTTGCCAAAAGTAGCACAAGGCAGAGGTCAGGAGTGTGAGTGTGGAGAGTCCCAGTAATAACAGCCCTGTTCTGGACAGTATGTCTCTAAAAAGAAAATGGAAAAAAAATATGTCTGGGCCACTTTAGAAATACCAGACTATTTATATGTAAATTCTCTTTATATCTATTCAAATGAATTTCACGCTCTACAGCGGGGCTCGGCTGATGTCGTCGGGACGTATTGTGTGTGTCTGTGTGTGATGGGCGCGAGGGGAAAGACAAGGCGGACGACAGCGGCTGGCTTACCTGTCTCAGGCCGTCCCTGCTGTGCTGCATGATCCTCAGCACATAGTTAGAGCGCTGGCCTTTGCTGTTGAACTCGATGTGACCTGTTAGGCCGTCAAATTCTACCTGTCCACACACACGGACACACAGGGAGAGACATGTTGAAGGTAAGAAAGGAGCTTCAGTTTGTCTTCTTCTCTTCAGCTCTCAGAGAAAAATCTATCGGCTGACAAGATGAGGACCGGCCTTGTGAAATATTATAATATCATCAATACGGTGGAGTCATCCATTTACGACCACTTAAGAGGAGCATGACTTTCTTCGTCTGCTTCACAGTGAGGGGAAAAAGAAAAGAAAAGAAAAGAAAAAAAAAAAAAACGCATATTGAACAACAGTCACATTCAAGTGTATTGATGTCACAATCACTCAGGGCCATTTCTGCCTAATAGAAAATAACACTTTACTCTCCCTCAGCTTGTCTACTGTATGTCCGTGCTATCTGTTAGGGCTAATGATGGCCATTCATCTGTAAAACAACTGTACACGTCAAACATCTGAATAGTAATAGTAATTAACATATTAAAGTAGAAATGAAACATCTCAGAGAGAATATCTTTATCTATAATTATATATATATATATATATATATATATACATATATATATATATATAAAATTACATTCCTCACTATCCGATACCCTTGAACATACAAGGGTATCAGATAGCAAGGAACACATTTTCGATACCCTTGTATGTTCTGTACATGTAAAGGTATTGGCAATAAAGCTGACCTTGACCTTGATAAGCAGTGTTGGGCGTTACTTGTTACGTAACAAAAATACTTTTCTCTGTAACTAATAACATAATGCGTTACCTTCCCCATTCAGTAACACCGTTATTGTTACTGTGGTGTAAAAGAGCTCGTTAGTCGTTGCTATCTGTGGTCCAGTTTCTCTCGGCCACGGAGAGAGGACTGTGTGTCAGTGGAGTCTGTCTGCTGCCTGTCATGAGTGTGTGGTAACTCTCACAGTCATGAGTGAAAGACGGCCGTGCACACTAACTGAACCCATGCCTTGAAAAAGAGCGATGATTAGTTGACATAGGTTAACATTTCAGGCTAAGCCAATCAGAAAGAGACCTGGGCGGGTCTTCTTGCCTTATAGGGAAATAAACAGTCTTAACACACACAAACGGCAAGTGGCAAGTAAAGGTTACAATAAAGATGCCTGTTAAAAGTGAAGTACAGTAACTAATTATTAGTTACTTTTATAACTAATAGTAACTAATAACATAACTAGTTACTTTTTCAGAGCATTAACTAGTAAAATAATAAGTCACTTTTTTGAAAGTAACCTGCCCAATACTGTATATAAGAAACACCTTCTCATTGAATTCCTTTATTTTCTTGACTGTTTTTAATTGCAGGTTCTCATTGAGGAATCAACAGTATGAACACATGTGGAACTATGTACTTAACTAAAGTGTGAAATAACTGAGACAATGTCTTAAATTCTAGTTTCTATCCAGTATCCAAGTGTCCATTGCTCTGAATACTCTGTTCCACACTCTTGGCATTCTCCATGATGAGCTTCAAGAGGTTGACACCTCAAGTGGTGTTCCAGCAGTCTTGAAGGAGTTTAATAGAGATGCTTAGGACTTGTTGGCCTTTTTGCTTTCACTCTGTGGTCCGGCTGACCTCCAACTATTTGGGTTTTAGGTGAGCTGGGCAGTGGTGGCTTAGTGGTTAAGGAACCAGACTTGGGTCTGAAGGGTTCCAGGTTCAAACTACCAAATGCCAGGTTACCACTGAGGTCCACTGAGCATGGCAATGTCTGAAATTGCCAGAAAGCTGCCCACTATTGGGCATTTCATTTTTGTGAAATGCAGAAGACAATTTTGTGCATAGGCGTGGATCACAATATCTCAATTTTATATTATATTGTTAGGGTCACATATCAATATTAATAGATTGCTTGTTCAAAAGCAATTTTGCTTAATGAAATGGTTCACAGTCAGAGCATATATGATTAATATATTTGTGTGATTGTGAATTTCTTTAAATAATGAAAATAAAGGAAACACATCTGTATCCCATCATTTGGCCTGTACACACACACACAGACACACACATATACATATATATAGGTATATAAATATATATAGTATATGTCTTTAAATCCCACCGGCTCATTATAGCAATTTATTATTATTTTTATTTTTTTTTTTTTTCTGGTTGTTTATTGCACTTGAAT
Organism: Paraplagusia blochii; assembly: GCA_016785265.1. Classification (NCBI taxonomy): domain Eukaryota; kingdom Metazoa; phylum Chordata; class Actinopteri; order Pleuronectiformes; family Cynoglossidae; genus Paraplagusia; species Paraplagusia blochii. The sequence continues at coordinate 129,921 of JAFBJS010001226.1, forward strand.
TTAGCAGTTTATTGCGTTGCCATGGATCAGTTGTATACATATTACATGAGACTTGTATTGACAAACTGCTAATTGAAAATTCTCCATGCACTACAGTGGTTGTCAATCGTCAATGCAGACTTACCATCCTCAGATAATTCATAAGGCTGGTGCCGTGCTCCCATATCTTGGATGACTTGCAGGAGAGCTGAGTGGCACCAACGTTCTGGCTGTGGTTCAGCTCCTGGACGGCTGCCACCACCGCGTATACGGCATCAAAGAGCAGAGCGGAGGAGAGCTGCAGACGCAGAGGGAGCAGGGAGGTGAATACATGATCAATTTTTAGACGCACACAACACAACAACACCCTGCACACCACGGGCTGCGAAAACACAGAGTGGGCCGAGCGTGGTACGTGTCAGTGGTTAGTGGTCAGTGAGGGGTTAACACATCCCCGGAGTGGCACTGAGATTATTCCATTAGATCATTAGTCTGACTCCGATCTGCTGACAGTGTTGAAACCAACCATCTCTCTCTCTCTCCTTTCTCTCCCGGTTCCCCACAGACGATGGCACACCCCGACTATTCCAATTACCTCCCGCCTCTCTCAGTGAGGACCGGTCACAGACACAGCTTCCCTCTCATCTCTGCCTGTACAAACGGCCTCATCATCACCAGCGCCCGCTGCATCCTGCAAGGTGCATTTGATTAAAATGCATAATGCACGGGGCCAGAAGGCTGAGTGGAGGATCTGAAAGACGTACTACTACTGCTGCTACTACCGTACTACTACAGTATATGTTTGTATAATAGAGGGATGCAACGGGCCCCGTTGTTTGATGGATATCGACCCAAGGCTTGAGCAGAGTTATTATGCAAATTAATCCTTCCGTTCCAAGATAATTACGGGAGGGAATTACACTGCAAAACAGTGATGTATTACATCATTCAGCGGCCTCGCCGTATTATTGGGTTGGACATTAAGAGCAAATATGGCGAGCAGAGCGGCGCGCGAAGACTTTCCGGACAACAATCGATGGATTTAGGGTGTGATCTACAAGAGAGGCTCAGACCAGGGGGAAATAAAGTCAAACTTTGTAATTAGCAATAAAACCCAACGACAAAATATTACACAACCGCTTCCACCCCAGTCTAATTTGTATTTATTATCTGCAGTGTGAAGCTAAAGATGCATTTGGATTTAATCATAACGTTTCCTCGTTGTCGTTCTCCGTTCGCTTGTAACGGTGGTAAATGAGAGACTTGTAAGACAAGGTGAGCGTTTCCGTAAATGGTGTGTTTCCTTGCGTGTGTTTAGTGAACAGCAGGAGGGCAACGGAGATAATGTTGGTTGCATTGCAGCTTTGACTTTCCAAGATTTAAAAAAAAATGGAAAATACATCTGAGTTGTTGAAACTACGTGCGGCAGCTGTAGAAAAAAAACATTAACACTAATAAAAAAAAAGCAACATTTACTTGTCAAACTGTCATATTGTTGCTTCTGTAATGAACACAGCAGCTGCTGCACGTATCCATTACGATTCCCTGGTGTCAAGATGTGACGTCTCCAGTGGGGATTATATGTAAAGATCTATTTACTGTGTCCCCTGTAACCTGCTCCTACCTCTTCAGTTCGGTTAAGGAGAAAATAACAATGCAGTGAAGATGGAGATGATTAGTCCGCCCCAGGTTCTGTTTGACGTTCCGTCAGATACAATCACGTCATGTTTACCTTTCATAATCCCGGGCAATGACAAATATAATCTCTGTGACATTTTCATTATACAGCTAATTTTAATACACCGTCTCCAAACTTCTTGAACACAAACAGCAACTCTTCAACTGCAATGAGAGGCATGAGAAAACTAAGGTCCGAGGGCTGGAAGCGGCTCATTTTGATGTAGTTATCTGGCCCTCTAGATCTGTTGAAAAGGCTACAAGCATTTAGGCTTGTTGCAGTTCACAGAAACCACATCAAGTTAGGATCAAAATCACCATAACCTTAAATTCCCAACTTGCACTGAATGAGAACCTCTCAAAGGGACTAAGAAATCAGTCTTTTATATTTTGGCTTTTCTATTTAGAAGAATAAACATGAATATCATTAGGAGAGACAAGGATGGACAGGATCAGGAATGAGGTGATTAGAGGGACAACACAGACAGGAAGGTATGGAGAAAAAGCTTAAGAAGACAGATTGAGATGGTTTGGACATGTTCAGAGGAGGGACAGTGGATACATTGGTAGAAGAATGATCCTAGAGATGGAGCTACCAGATAGGAGACAAAGAGGAGATTGGTGGATGCAGTGAGGGAGGACATGGAGGTAATTGGAGTTAGAGTAGAAGATACAGAGGACAGGGTGAGATGGAAGAAGAATTGCAGAAACTTTGATTAATACATAGTTTCATTTATAAAGATATTTAGGTAGAACAGGCCCTTGGTTTGGACATGTGACCCACCTATTGATTCCATACATAGATGTAATCTACATACAGTGAGCTTTGTTGGCTTTGCTATTCTGTTATGTTTTTTTTATATATATATAAAAACTATATATCCCTTATTTATGGTCTAAGCATACGTGGGATGTTCTTGTAATTATCATTAATATTTAGAGGAGGTGATAAGACAGGCATTAATAGAGGGACATAAATGACAATTATTCTAACCACTGTGGTCGTTTCACATATAAAACCTGTGAGTTATTGGGACATTAGAGGATTATTCTCATGATTAGGGTTTTTAAAAGTACATTTGAGGTTGTTTTGAAGTCACACATTGGAATTCTTGCTGCGCACAAAAGTTAAATGGATGATTTAAGTGACGCCTCTGAAGGTAACCTCCTCATTTACTTTATGTTTCTTTTCAAGCTAATTAACCAGGAAAAAAAAGCCACTATAAATGTAATAAAGAGCCTGCCCAAATGCTGATAATGAGGTGTCGGGGAAACAACAACTGCCTGCAGCAACACCTGCAATTAGTGCACTTAAGTTGATAAATGTCACTGTTGTACAATATATTTTCGGAGACGATGGTGGTTTGGTTGGTGACTTTGAGGAAACGTTGGATTCCAGTGGGAAGAAAGAGACATTTGTAAAAAAAAAAAAAAAGCAAAGACATGAGTTACACATGGACTGCGTCATCCTTGTGTGTGGTTGTGTTTTTATGGTACAGCTATACCTGAGGCAGCTGCTTTGTTTTTAACCTGTTGTGTCAGAACTTTGACTTTGTGAGGACATTCGTCATGTCCCCACTTAGTCAGATTACAGGAATGGTTAGTATTCATTCATAGACACGTCTAGATACAATATAGTTATATATGTAATAACATATTGGTTCAATGGGTCCTTCCAGTGAGCTCATCACCTGCAGGAAGGTCAATGAGGGGCTGGTACAGTGGAGTTTTTTATTTGGGTGGTGGTCATGGAGACTGCTGACCGGGCAATAGACACGAGGATGGAGATGAGTGGATGATGACTGGATAGATGGATGGATGGATGGATGGATGGATGATAGATAGATAGATAGATAGATAGATAGATAGATAGATAGATAGATAGATATAGAGATTGAGGAGATTACAGTTAGAGTTAAGTACAGTGACATAATTTCATAGATGTTTTGCTAGAGATTACAAAATGCATCATGTCCACATAAAGCTCTCACAAAAATATCAAGATTTATCCCTTTTTTGTGGAGTTTTTGACTTACTGGGGTGCCAGCGAAGGGTGCATGATCGCAGTTTTCCTGCCAGGAGCGATTGAGGCTCAAGGCAAAGTCGGGGAAGAAGGGATGAGTTTTGTTGAAGACTGAAAATCCCACGATGTTGACCCGTTGGTCAGCCACATCGTCTAGCCGTAGTAAAGAGAATTCCTGTCGGAGAGGGAAACACACAGAGAGAAATGACTTTGTAAGTGTTGCAGAACTAAATTGGAGTTGTCATCTTCAGCTGCGATGTTTATACCGTGGGTTTAAACAGGGCACGTGTTAATGGGACACACCTACATCTGACTTCATCTATCTCACTTAGTCGTCATTAACTCCCATTATTCCACTTGGCTGAAGAAAACAACAGCAATTTGTTCCTTCTTTTCTTTTTAGCTACACCCCAGTGCACACGGGCGGGCGTTTTGTTCTGGTAAGATGAATTCTCTGAAATACAGGTTATTGTATCGCGAGGGAATCAGGAGGGGATTGAAGGGAAGAGAGATGGGCGGATAGGAAGAGACTGGGAAATCAACCAGAGCAGTGGGACAAAGGATAATTAAGAGTGGAATGGAAAAAAAAAAACAACTCATACTGGAGCTGCAGGTCGTGAGGATATAGAAATATTTGTTATTGGACTGTTTTGTTCAGGGGATGACGTATTTGTCCTCTAACCAGAGACCAGTGGAGAGGAGAAATGAGGGATGGATCAAGAGGGAGAGGGACACCAGGGAAGTGAGAGAGAGAGAGAGGGGAGACAAGGGCATGATGGGGACAGACATTTCCTGAAGGTTAATAGAGGTGTCAGAGCCCAGTCGTCTACCCCCTCCTCAGGTGGGCAGCCTTCGCATGCAGCCCATTGTGTCATCCAGCATATGACAGCCAGACCAGGTCTGACTACGTCTGACTCCGTCTGTTACCAAGGCCCAGGGAGTGTGAAGATAAGGGAGGGTGGAGGAGGGCGGAGAGCGGTAAAGGAGAAACAAAAGTTAGAAAATAAAAAATGTGTGGAGACGCTAGAAAAAAAGTTTGAGGCGAACTTGGAAAAACCGAACTGCCACCCAGGGAAAAGTAAAACACTGAGATTTACAAATGAGTAAAACTGAGCAGCAGAGAAACAACGCTCAGAATTTTTGGTAGTTGGGAAAATTTCCCAAAGTTTTTGAAATACTTATAAACATTCACATAAAGCAACACATTCTAAAAGACAGGAATGCAAGGGCAGAATGTTATGATTTTGAACAAACTAAAAAACAGACATGGAGATTCCTTTACTTTAATTTCAATATCAGGCCATGGCAGGCACATCAGTGCAGGAAACCAAAAAAAAAAAACATGTTTGGTCCATAAAAAATGTCTCATCAAAATTCCATCTGTCCACCAACACGTCCATCCATCCATCTATCATCTGCACATCAATCCATCCATCTTTTTTCCTGCCAGTCTAAGCATCCATCCATCCATCCATCACCCATCTTTTCATTAATTCATCCATCCCTCTAACATCTTCCCACCCATCATTGCGCCCTATCCCTTCATCCACCCCTCCACCCACGCCTCCATACACCTGTCATTCCATTCACATATCAAGCTATCACCCATTCATTTGTCTACCCGTCCCATCCATTTATCCATTTGTCCCTCTGTCAATTCATTCATCCCTCCACCTGGGCATCCATCTATCCATCTATTACCCATCCATCCCTCCATCCATTTCTTCTTCCACCATCCATCCATCCATCCATCCATCCATCCATCATATCAATCATCAATTCTTCCACTTCCTCATCCATCCATCCATCTGTCAATTCCATTCATCCATCTATCTATGACCCGTTCATTTGTCTGCCCGTCTGTCCCCCCATCCATTTATCCATCTGTTCCTCCGTCTGTCCATCTATTCATTTACCTTGCACATCCAACCATCCATCCATCCATACTCATTCCTTTCATTCATTCATCCATGCCTCTATCACCTTTCCACCTAATGGAACGCAGGATGAGGATGAAGGCACCTATGCCTTCATCCTCACATCCATCTGTCCTTCCTCCCATCCATCCATCATTTCATTCATTCAACACCCGCTCATTTGTCTGCCTGTCTGTCCCTCCATTCATTTATCCATCTGTCCCTCTGTCTGTCCACCTAATAATTCCTTTACTCCTTCGCCATCCATTCTTCTGTCCATCCATCCATCCATCCTTCTGTCCATCCATCGATCCTATCATGAATCTAATCTTATCTACACACTACATCAACGGTCTCTAATCAGTCAGGTGATCTCTACTCTGTGCTAAATCATAGCATTAACACACCCTACGACTCATGTTTGATGGAAAAAAAAATCTATTTTCTACCTTTCCTGCCATCCGTCTGGTGTCAGAGGCACTGGAATATCACAGTTTTGTTGGAATACCTGGAGGCAAACATTTAGCATCCGAAAATCCCAAAAGAAGTTGTTTTAACTGAACGCTTGGTACGGTTGGAGAAGAACAAACACCAGCTAGAACCCAGATTTAGAATCATCTCAGCAGTGAGACCTGTGGGGCTGTTATCGTCGCTTCTCATCGCGGCGATGACAATAACTGTCTTAATAACTGGAAGCTCCCTGTTTTGTGTTACTGCAAGTAGTTTGGATTGACGTCGTAACTCAGATGTGAGTTTACAACGGCAGAGGACGAGCCCCGGGAGACAAAGACTAGCTGACAACAAAGAATAAAGCAGTGTTTATCCAAAACTTTAACATAAGTGAAAGAATGAATTAATAAAATATCTAGGTCTTTATCATAAGAGTGAAGAAGAGGTCACGGATGTCCCAGCTTCAAATCATACGTCTTACAGATCAGCACACTGACTCCTGTATGGCCTTATATTATCAGTTGTCCCCAGTGAAGCCCTGTGAGCCTTTTAAGACCGGCCATATAATTAGCAGCTAAGTGTGGTTTAATAGATCATTAGAGGTGGAGCCGTGTTAACCAGCCTATCATTAAGCATGACCCTCCAGGGAACCCCTGTATATGGGCACGTGCACGTGACTGGAAAATAAAATAAAAAAAAAAAAAACATGGCAGATGCATGTGAATGTGCACACAGTAAAGGGAGATTTGACACCTGTCCACAATCCATAATCCATAAGACACCTGTCCACAATCCATAAGTCCACCAGTACCTTCATCTGTCCATCCATCTGTCATCCGTTCCATCCTTCAATGTGTTCGTCCCTCAACCGCACATCTATTCCTCCATCTATCCATCTATCATTGGTCCATCCGTCCACACACTTGTCTATCCATCTGTCCATTTATCCATCCATGCCTCCATCTGGACCTCCATTAATCCACCTATCTTTTGCCCACCTGTCCACGATCCATAAGTCCATCTGTCTTTTGGTCTGTCAATCCATTTATCACCTGCCCATCAATTTATCACCTGTCCATCCATGAATCAGTCCAATCTTTTTGGCCAATCTTCCATCCATCCATCCATCCATCCATCCATCCATCCATCCATCACACCAACCATCTTTCTATCCATCCTTCTGCCTGTCCATCCACCAATCTGTCCATCCATCATCATCCATCCTTAGAACTGTCCAACTTTTGCCTACCAGTCTATCCATCAATAAACCAACCCATCCCTCCGTCCATCGTTATCTACTTTAGTAGATACCCAATTAACCATTAACGCCATTAGGTTATAGAAAGAAACCACATCCACACAATGAGAAGATACAAACTCCATAAAGATCCAACTCCTGCAGCAGAGCACTGATAATTCTTTAGTCTAAATCTAAGTCTTTAAATACAGTCAGGGACATAAGGCAATCTCGAACCCTGTCTCCAAACGTTAATTTAAAATTTGCTGTTTAGTGATTTTTTTTTTTTCTTTTAACAGGTCATTGAAAAATTTTAATACTGTAATATTCCAATGACATCAATGCTTTTACTACCAAAGGCCCTGAAGTTTGTTAAAACCTTGGATTTCTTTTTTTAAGCTAACAAAATGACAGGTTCATTTCACCGAATATATTTAAAAAAAATCTCTAAAGAGCAAAATAAAATTTCAGAAGCCTTTACAGTGTTTACCTGGACTGGAAAGGGGTCAAACTTTAACAAAATCAGTTATGTTAACCAGCAAAAACAGAATTTTCTTTCCACTAAATTTTAGAATGTACAGAAAAAAGACTGTAGCAAAGACAGAAGTATAAGTAACAATACCGGGCTCTTTTATTATTATTATTATTATTATTATTGTGTCTTGTTTTATTTGGTCTTCTGGTATCCCTCTGTATTTTTTACCCAATAAACCCCTGGCACTAATACTCATGCACAACCGATGTGACACTACATTGTCATGATACAGTCACCCTGAGTAATGAGCTCTCCGGGGAGAACAGATTCTGCTGATGGTCGGATCCACGGCCATGAAACCCAGGATTTCTCTGCTCTCAGCAACAATCCAGTCGTGTGACTAGACATCTCTCTCTGTGATCGTGAAAGACCCTGTTTTATCTGCCACACTTGGAAGAAACAAGCATCTTGTCAGGTCCACGGATGATGGGAGTCAATGTATTTGTGCGACAAAGTTATTGTGGTTAAATCCTAATTAATGAACCTACATTTTTGCTGATGTTTATAGCGTCTTTCATTCAGTCATATTCACTTGCTTGTCCATTGCCGAATCGCAGAAGCAGTTGGCACCACCCAAATCACATTGCACCACATTGTGAGCCTTCCTGTAGGTGGTGGAGCCCACGGGACGGTGCTATGCTCAGAGCACCTCAGTGGCAACCTGGCAGCCGGTGGATAAGGACCTGAAGCCTTGTGGACCCAATTCCGCTCCCTTAACCACTAGGCCACCACTGCCAACTTATATGTATATACTGTATTTTAAGTAAATCAGTTCAACTGTAACTAAATCTAAGAACATCGTCAGCCTTCTGAGATATCCAGGAAGAGCTTGAAAAATATCCCTAACTCAGCTCAAACAGGAGGCAGAGAGAGTGTACATCTGGTGATTGTGCCGATATGGTGTAAGATCTAAAGATTTTAGGTCTAACACCAGTTTTCTACAAGACACTTTTACCCAGTTTAATTTAAGAATTGATTTGTAACAAACAAACGGAGAACAAGAAAATCTTAGTTGTTTCTTTTTACTTTTATTTTTTCCTTCTACCATTGACAGTAAATGACTAAAAGCTCCAAATTTGACAGCCAAATGGGCCATTTTAGGATAAATCCATACGCACTACATCCTGCAGTGACAATTGCACAGTTACTTCATGCTCACACTGTGCCTGCCGCTTGAGATTTCAATGAAATGATAGACCTGAATGTCAAACCTGCACTTCTTAAATAAGAGGAAATTTAAAGGGGTCTTTAAAGATAATGGAGGCTGCTGAAGATGCTGAACTGCTGTATGACACAATGGGGGCTGTAAAAGAAGAAAAATGCCATTTGAGTCGTTAAAATTTGGAATGCACAATAAATGACTCACGAGCATAAAGACGAACTCCTATAAAGTGTTTTCACACGCGCAAGCACTAGATTTGCCTGCTAATAATTATCCTAAATGGAGGCATAATTTCTGCAGCAGAAACTGTACTGGTCGAGAGGAACTGGGTGCAATCATCTGGACATGATAATGTTTCTAACCGAGATGGAAGGATGAAGGATGAAGGAAGGAATGAAGGATGGAAGAATTTCACTGACTCTGCAGTGAGTAGGACCTAATGCTTTATCATCTGTGTTTTTTTATGTGCCTGAAATCATCAATTCAATTATGTCCATATTACTCAAAAAACTGGTCTGGACCTGAAGCCTTGATTTCTAACATCAAAATCAAAGTTACTTGTGCTGTAATATCTTGTGCTCATATTCTTTGACAATAGAGACTAAACAACCATATTATATTACATTGCTCTTCTCTTGTAAGTAATATTTAAAATCAGATAAGGGTCTTTGTGCTTTGTGTTGTATTTAAGGACAGTGATATCAAGTTATATCATAAATCATTGCAGTATTTCACACCATAACATATATCTTCTTGTATCTCTCATTGGATTCTGATTTTCTTAAGCTCTCATTTTTTTATTTGTGTTTTTGTTTTAGTGAGCAGATCTTTCTACAACAGTGGTGTGGTTAAGGTGGTGGGGTTCTTCCAGCGGAGGAGGATTCTAAGGGCAGCAGTGTCAAACTAATTTAACCAGGGAGCCACATCAACAATACAATATACCTCAAGTGCCGGTTGTCAATGGAAGCTTATCGATGTAACTACTCTATAACACATTAATATATGTTACTGCAGTATTATTTTTATTTACATAACTAATGTTGTTCATTACTATTTACATTTAATAAAAATAATCACAATTTATCAAGTAGAGAAAAGTAAATCCCTGTGGGCCATACAAAAGGACTTGACGGCCCACATTTGGCCCCCGGGCCTCGAGTTTGACACACATGCATTAGGGCAGTGCTTCTCAATTATTTTCTTTTACCCCCCTCCACACGCCCCCTGCAAAAAGAAAGCAATTCATAATAGTGCAATTACACTTTGCACACTTTTACACTAAAAAAAATTCCCCAGGGTCACACGCCCCCTGCATTAGGGGCTAATACAGTGGGAATTGGGTGGCAGCCATGGGGACGGCGATCCAAGGACCACTTAATGAATAACGAGACAAAGATTGACAGATGAATTGATCTTCCCCATTGAATTTGCCAGTCTTGTTATATATAATATACATGTAAAATGCACCCGCGTTTAATATCGCCGGTCAATTACACACATTCCTTTAGTCCTTTTTTTACCGACTGTAGTTTTGCACAAACGTGTCAGCTGTAGTAATCTTTCTCACTGACACAGGATAAAAAAGAAAAGAAAAATCACCGTGAAAGAGCCAAGAGCTTCAGTCAGAAAACATTTCTCTAAATTGCATATTGATTTTCCCCCATAACGAAATAATAATTGATTGTCTCCCTCCCTTTTTTCTTGTGGAAAAACTCATATCCTGGTCAAACCTGTGGCCGAGCGTCACGTCCAGTCTCAGGCCTGGCATTAAAATTCATTTGAATGCACTGGATGAATGTTCTCTAATCGCTGCACTGTGGGTGCAGTGTTTTGGCAATAAGTCATTTCACGCTTGTATCAATTACCACACAAATTCTGACCGAGCTCTGAAGCCACCCGCCGCCTTTTAATTACGGCGCTCTCAGCGAGCGTGGGATGGAAGTGGAGCAGGAGGAGAGAGGGAGTGTTACCAAATGTTTTTTTTTTTTTCTCCACACTTGCTAAAAAAGAAGACACTGGATCACAGATTTACTGAAGATTCATTCATTCACTTGTCTTCTTACCGCTCATGCCGGGGAGTGACCACAGGAGTTTTTGCACAGACTCTATTCAGCCAGAGAATGTTCCAATTTGGCCTCACTAGTTGGCACCAAGTCCTACGTGTGGAGTAACGACCCAATATGACCTCAGTCGCATTTAATCAAACAAAACTTCAATCCGGAACTAGACACGGTCTTTAGTGTCAACTGCCAATGGGAACAGACAGTAGGACACAGACATGACTTGACGACTGGAGCGGTGAGAATAACCGACGAATCATCGCAAACATTGATTGGGAGAGTTTTGACAAATCAAACTCAATCAAATGAAATTATAGAAATTATAGAGCGATCGATGGAGCTGCAGGCGGAACAGGAATGCCAATATGACAAAGGTTCAGCTGTATAACTTCTGAGAGTTTGTTTTGACAAATCATAAAGTCAATGAACCTGCATCAGTCAGGGTTAAGTGTGTAATTAAGTGTGTGTAATCCACTCCTGGTCAGCGAGACCTTTTGAATGGCTATAGATACCGATATTTGATTGATTTTTGACAGAGATAAAAACAGGTGAACAACACTGGTCCTTTAACGTCGCTGATCATTGACGTAAGGCACGTTAACCGTTAAAATTGAGTACTTTATTTTTTGGGGGGCAGTTTGTGGCATAGTGGTTAAGAAAGCGGACTTGGGTCGGCAAGGCCCCTGGTTCGAATCCCCCTACCGCCAAGTTAGAAGTGAGGTCCACTGAGCATGGCACCGTCCCCACTCACTGCTCCCTGGACGCTCAAAGCTGCCCACTGTTCACTTTGGTGATGGGTTAAATACTGAGGTGACATTGTCACAATGGCAAGAAGTTTGCTTCCCTCCTTTCCTTTCCTTTCCTTTCCTTTCGACACAATGTGCAGAACTTCACAGAATTTTATCCAAACTGAGTTGGTGACTGCACTGACTTCTCAGCAGGGGCGTGAATCAGTCGGCCACAAGCAGAGCTTAATGTCATTTACTGTGAGTTGCCCATTAAATTAACATAGGTGAGAGCAGGTTGATATATTAGCTTGGTTTCGAGCCTTTAATCGGCCAAATACAGCACAGCAACCTGTTGGCACTCATGCTGAGAGTTGAAAACAAATGATTAAATTTGTTTTATTATTCATAGAATTATGTCTGACCTACACATGTAACAACCTATTTGTTGGGCAAAGACCTCATGCCCAGAATATTTTGCCGTCCACGGGCCCGACAGAGAGAGACTCTGAATATTTCAAACCGCAGCGTATGGTGTGAATCTAAACCAGTCTGTCCTATCCAATCAAATCAAAGTAAAGAATGGCTGTGACTGAAAATCAAATTTCAAAGTAAAGAAAAAAAAATCATCATCAATATCATGTAAAACGATGTCTTTTAATTAAAAAAGTTTCACAACCGTATCGCCAATTATTCTGCTATGAAAAGTGAGGAAAGATGTTCTTCAAAAGCTGCGGAGTCTGTGAAACTCAACAATAGACCCTGGAATACTAAAAATGAAACGCAAGCAGACATACCACACACACACACACACACACACACACACACTCGGAAGGAGAGGCAGCAGATAATAGAGATAAGACTCCATCTAAACACTGCTCATCTCATTGAAGCTCTGAGTGCTTCGGATCGATCACCTGACGATGCTGTTTCTCATCAGGACGACGTAACCCTGCAGCGTTGGAGGCAGATGTTCAGACTCCAGCTGTTTGAAGAGGTGCAAATGTGAAGGGAACCCTGGAAACCGGGGTTAAGGAAGTTGGCAGATTGGCACACGTGACTTTTTTATGTTGTTGATCACTGCACATCAATGTCACATATAATTTTTTCCTCAAAGTAAGATGTTCTTCTGAGAGAAGAACAAGAGAAGAGAATGTAAAAGGTGATGAAATTTAGGCTGACAACAATAGGGTGAGTGTAGTTCAGTTTTAACACACTGGATCATTTGAGAATGTATTAATGATCTTTTTCATGATTTATCTGTAATTAGTTTGTTACTATTCTATCTTTAAACTCGTCAAACACAACAATCACATTAATGTCATACATATTTGTGTTAATCTTATCATTGTATTTGGAAAGTGAAACATTGGAAGTGATGTCAATCATCAGTAATCTCAGCAAAACTTTGTGTTTCTGAATTAGATATTGTTTTACTGACTAGAAATGGTCTGACTAGAGTACATCTATTGTAACAAAATACTTCTACTAATTAAGTTGGGTAGCAACAAGAACGAGACGAAAATAAGAAGAAAATCTCTGTAACTAATCATTGTGTGAACAATGACAATTCTCTAATGGATTCATAAAATCAAATTTAATTTAATTTAATATATATATATACAAAATTTTTATCCAAAGATCAACAATATCCAGAAAATGATTCACATGACACACAGTTGGTTTGACAACTCTATTGAATCAAACAGTAAATAAGGTTGAGTCTACTGTAGGTATGTAATGGTATTGCATTGCAAGGATCCCATGGAGACTGCTGGCCCAGTAAGTGGATGAAAATGGATGGATTATGGTATTGCATTGGATTGCATGGTATACTGTATAATGAAATGGTCTGTTTTTTTCATTGCATGGTATTGGATGGTATAGTATTGTTTGATATTGTATTGCACAATATGGCATGGTTTGGTATGGTATGGTATTGCAGGGTAAAGTATGGTACGGTTTGGTATTGAGAGATGTGGTACAGAATGGTATGGTTTGGTGTGGTATGCTATTGCCTAATATAGCATGGTACGTTATGGTATTGCATGGTATGGTACAGTGTGGTATTGCATTGTATGATATTAGATGGTATTGCATGGTTTTATATAGTGGTATGGTTTGGTATGGTCTGGTATTGCAGGATAAAGTATGATATTGTTTGGTATTGAATTGTATGGTACGCTATGGCATGCTTTGGTATGGTATGCTATTGCCTGATATAGTATGGTACGTTAAGGTACTGCAAGGTATGGTATGGTTGGATATGGTATAGTGTGGTATTGCATCCTATGATGCAATCATTATCATGGTATTGAGTGGTCTGGTAAGGTTTGGTATTATATGGTATGTTATGATATGGTTATAGTATGGTATGATATTTTACGGTATTGTGCGGGAAGCCATAGTATGGTATTAAATCATATATTCTCACATGGGAATGTCTAGGATTTCACTTAAATTGACTTTGTTACATGACGGAATTCAAGAGACGTTAATGGGACACCGACGAAGCAAATTTATTGCAGTAGGAGCATCGGAGCTGTCAGGAAAAACAGATTCTCCGTTTAATAATTGACAATTTAACCACGGAGATGTGACGACAAGCAGGCCGGAACGTAGTTAGCTGTGCAGTAAATGGTATAATTTAAGAGCATGTGCAGCGATGGGTTTTACAAGCTGGCACAGGCTCCAACTGGCGTGAGAGCAGGAAGCGAGTGGCTGCTACTCCAACTGACTGGTTGACGTCATAGTGAATGGGAAGTAGGTGTTGTCACTTTGTGGAAAGATATTGACTTAATTCTACTACTTTACTAAATTCCACTTAAAGTGGCGATGCTACACACAAACATTAAATTACGTTAAGCGGTAAATCACATCCATCAACATGAAAAAGCACCACCCACAGGCAAGTGAAGAGAGCTGCGTAATAATCATAATAAAAAGTTAATCTCTAAAGTGCAACTTTCCCAACATCTCGACGCACCAAGCTGAAAGTCAAGCCCAGGGATTTGCCAGATAAAGGGCTGTAATAGGATTGTCAACAATGAGCGTCCCAGACAATGGCCTCAGAGGGAGAGCTGAGGGAATTCAGCCGATAGAGAATGATCAATATGTTCTCAATCACACAGGGATCTCAGAAAACAAGAAAGCAGCCGCAGGACCTGAGCATTTGTTTACAAAGACATTTAACTGCTGTCTAGCTAATCTTAAAAAGATGAGGAGCCCAGGGAAACCGAAAAGGCAGCGGGTTTTATGACAAGCAAGATTCCTTGATGTATACTCCATCGCTTAAAAATGTGTTTATTTTGATGCTTCGGGGAAATAACTGCGCACGTTGAACATGAGAGGTCTTTGGTGGTCTCCCTCCCAGGAACCGCAAATGACTATTCAGGCAAAAAAAAAGACACTGTTTATTGCTATTATGGTCTGAAATGAGAAAACTACAAAATATTATATTGGGGATATGAGGGGTAAGTTGAAAGGTTCTATGATGGATGTGAATTTTTTTCAGTTTAACCACTAAAAATGAGGACATTGTGAGTGTTTCTTTGCTTTGCATCAAATTGGACGAGCATGTCCTTGTCCATTGCTAAGTTAGACACCAGACCAAACGTCACAATTTTCTCAAAAGTGATTGAAAATCAGTAAAAATGACCAACAACAGGTTTGGATTTAGTTTGATAAATTATATTTTCCGGACCTTAAGACGCTCAAGGTTATTCAATCTACCATCAATATTCACCCTCCACCCAAATCATTGCATCGCACTGTGCTTTCTTGAAGGTGGTGGTCGCCTCTGGGCCAAAGTGAGCGTTGGATCGTAAGGCGCACTATACACTACGAAAGAGATAAGTCAAACTCAGTCAAGTCAAAACAATCCTTTCACTTCTTCATTTCACGCCACAAATCGATCAAACTCTTCACTCTTCAGCATTTAACAGTTGGGTGAATCCTGCGTCAATCGTTCTCAGATCAGTTTCATCATTATTCGAGTCGGCCCTGTTGTTGTGCGTTACTGTGTAGCATGTCTCTTACGCGGCACAGTATACACACACCATAACATTACATTAAAAGCCAGAATGTATTACTTGGCGCCGACAACAGAAGCCGTAATGCTCTGACAAAAACGTCTTCGGAAACTAAGAATATCGTAAATATTTTGACACTGCCAATTAGAGCGTTGTTGTTTAATTATTGTTGCACTGCCAAAATAGTTGTTTTAGATGCAAATTGCCAAAATCGGATTGTTAACTTTACATTGCTTTAAGAATGTAGTCATTTATATTGCCATTTTAGCACTGCTACGTTGTTGTTTACCATTATTATTATTACTATTTTTTTTAAAAGTAACCAGTTATTAGTTATTTTTATAATTTAGTAACTAGTAATGTAACTAGTTACTTTTTCAGAGCAGTAACTAGGAAAATAATTTAACAATTACTTGTTAAAGTAACTTGCCCAGCACTTGTAAGTACGGAATATACAGTATATAACTATTTCATTTTTATTAAACTGTAACAACTGATGAAGAACTGGATTTTAGCTGGTATCTTGGCTTCAACTTACGGAAATTAACTTCACATAAATTCATAAGGTTCAATCTTATCAGTATGGTGCAGTGTGATTTGGGTGGCAGCCGTGGGGACTGCAACCTGGAAATGGAGGAGATAATGAAGATGAATGAAAGAATGTTGGGTTACATTTTGGTGATATTCGGTAAACGTAAATAGCCCTTAAAATAAAAGTCCTTTAGTTTAATTGACAGTTAGCTTCTGTTTATGTCACTGCTCCTTCACACTCCTCAGCTAGAACATTTCTCATTCTGCACACACGTCTGAGCCCACAGTTTTGCAGATGAATACGACAGTTTTTTTAAAACATTCAAGACAAACAAAATGATTAAAACATGACATGTTTGTCTATCGGCTGTCAACTCTGTAGAAGAGCATAATTAACTTCCTGAAAAAATGTCAATACACGTTTTACTTCCATGTCAAGTTATTCGCACATTCAGCATTCAGAAAATTAAATACTGGATTTTTCCAAACAGGATTCCGCTGCTTCACTCTGACAAACAGAGCAAGAGAATCATTTCCAACCCTGTCCCACATTCAGGTTTTTTCTTTGCTCTTGGTATTATTACCTTAGTGACCTTGGAAAATGTGTTGTCAAGTCTGCTCTGGACTGTACAGTATAACACAAACATAATAACCAATGTTTGTGTATATGGTATAACATTGGTTCTCAACTGGTCTCACTCTCTCCACATTTTCCTGTGGTTGCGACCCACTCTCAAAATATTCAAACCAAGCAAATCGATTTTCTAATAAAAAAAAAAAAACGCGTTTGAACAAACACATCTTTAAACATGTGTACCTTTCAAAATAAGATATTTTCCATAAATAAAACACATGCACAACAGCAGATTCATATAATTTTGCTGATTTTTGACCAGCTGTATGCGACCCATTCAGAACGGGTCCACAGCCCACTTTTGGGTGAGGGCCCACCAGTTGAAAACCCATGTGGTATAATATATATATTAAATATAAAACTATTACTACTATTAATAAATATTATTATTATTATTATGGGTTTGAATCCAATGACTGCCAGGGTGCCACTGAGGTGCTCTGATCATAGCACCATCCAGACTCAAACGACCACCTACAGGACGATTGGTGCAGTGCGATTTGGGTGTCACTGGCTGCCTGTGTGACCCAGTAACTGATAAGCAGATAAACACCAATTAATGTATTATTACAAAAGTAATAATAGCACAGGAAGTGGTGGGTTAACATTAATGAACTTGGAAGACGGGTTTTGCGTTTGAATCCTCTACACCCACTCACAGCTCCCCATGTGCTCCAAGCTGCCCACTGTTCACTTTGGTGATGGGTTAAATGCAGAGGTCACATTTGGTTGTGTGCAGTGGTGTGGGTCACAATGTCACATGTCAAAGAGTTTGCTTTCCCTCATATTATCCCTATGCAGAGGATTCTGATCATCTTTTGTGAATGGGTATCCAAAGCACAGCATCAGTGAAGTGGTTGAGCAGAAACAAAAGCCACACTCATGCTGCATTCACATTAAATGTTATTTACATCAGGCCTTTATGACCTTTTTCTCTGCAGCTACACAGCAGAGGCGTGGAGAGTCCTTGATCTGGTCTTGACTGTGATGCCAGAGAAAAATCACTGACATCACATAACACTATGATCACTGAAAGGGGAGATGGAAACAATAATCACAGTGCGGTGTAATCATGGTATTTACAGAGGGTTGGATTAGTCAACAGGACAATTATCACTTGTTAGACAAAAACAATACTATAATTATAGGTCGGACAGTTGATGTTATGTCTGTCAGACACACTGTCACACGTAAGATCACCCTTATGTTGTTGTTTCAGCTCTTTTTCTTTCATTCATCTTCATCTGCATATCCGTTGACCGGTCACTGGGGCAGCAGTCTCCATAAATGCCGCCCAAATCACACAATCGTTAGAGTTTTCTTAGAATACTGGTAGCAAACCCACAACCTGGTTCAGTTCGATCTTTTTCTACAGGTTGGATTTGACCAGTAAAATGTTCTAGTAAATATGTGAAATAACAACAACATTTTTTTTCTTCTATTTAATTGCAGTGTATTTCATTATAATTTTATCATTATCTTAACAATGACATCACATTATATAGGGGACAAAATACCTGTCCAACAACCTGAGCTGCCTATTGAGGAACATTCTTATTTGGTTTATGCATATATATATATATATATATATATATATATATACATATACATATACATATATATATATATATATATATGTAT
>JAFBJS010001226.1:159612-170324 GCA_016785265.1 Paraplagusia blochii
CACTATGGAGGTGCACTGGAATTATGGTGCATAACAGGATCATAGTTGTATATTTAGCAAAAAATACAAAATTCCTAGGGGGCATCAGAGCAATTTAATGAAATGGAGTAAAACCTGAATGACTACAACTGCAGTAAAACAGAAGAATTTCGACAAAGATTGTCATAAACACTACGACTACTTGTCATTGTGACACCACCCACACTCCACCTCTGCCTTTGACCAGAAAGAAAAAAAAAAAAAAAAAATCACCAAAATAAATTTTTGCCGACAGTTTATCTTTTTGGGTTTTTTTTGTGGCAGTGGTGGCCTAGTGGTTAAGGAAGCGGACTTGGGTCTGCAAGGTCCCCGATTTCGAATCCACCAGCTGCCAGGTTGCCACTGAGGTGCTCTGAGCATAGCGCCGTCCCAACCCACATCACTTCTTGTGGGCTCACCACCCACAGGAAGGCTCAGAATATGGTGCAATGTGATTTGGGTCGCTTCAACTGCCCCTGGCGACCCGGCAACGGACAAGCAGAAGAAGATGAGAGTTTATCTTTTGTCAGTCCTTGAGCATCTTCTGAAGACATGATTTTTTATGTATTCCAGCCAGGTCCATAGGTTGTAAGAAGTTGTAACTGGCCACGTTTTTCTGCCCCCTATCTGCATGGAGGCTGAGTTGTTAAGGCAGTCGTGGCCGAGTGGTTAAGGAACCGTACTGGGGTCTAAAGGGGTCCCAGGTTTGAATCCACCAAGTGTCAGGTTACCACTGAGTTGCTTTGCACCGTCCCTGCTTTGCACTACCTTCACTCTACCTTCACTCCAGGTGGACAAATCTGCCCACTGTCCACTTTTCACATTTCTTTGTGTGGATCACAATGTCACGATGACAAGGATTCCTTCCCCACGGAGTAACATTCACTGTCTGATCACGTACTACACAACAAGCAGCTCTGGAAACTAGAGTTCTGCATTTAAAGACTAATGCAAAGTTAGTTAGGTTACTGTTAATTGCATAGATAGTATCATATTTATAAAAATATACATTTTTATTTAGCCTATTTTGCATTTTATTTGGGGTAATTTTCTACCACCCGTAAAGACCAGTCCGTCAAAAAGTTACCAGAAATTTAACCACTCCTTGTTGCTAGATAGGTTGGGGACCATTACCTTGCTGCCCAAAAACACCTAGTATAGGATTGTAAATATAATTGACAATTGACATCGTTGGGCATATCACACATTATAATGCAATTATAAAGCAAATATAGCAAAGACAAAAACAGGAAACGGTCTTTATTCAGCCCTCAGTTGGTCTTTTAAACTGCCATCAATATGAGAAAAATGACCAGTTAGGGAAGCTTTTCTGTTACAACTCTGATTGCATTAAGATGATGTAAATTGTCTTGTTTATCCAGAACCAGCAGAGACAGATGCACAACAACAAGAGCAACAACGCACTAACTGCACTTAAGACGTCTTTAATTTGTATTCTCTCTCACACAGAACATAGTCTACGCTCAATTCGAACCGTTTAGACGCTCGACGGAGTGAGATACAATTAAACTACTTTACAGCCAACATGAACGCGCCGTTAAAACCACTGACATGATCCCAGAAGGTGTTGAAGTAATAATGCTGCTAAAAGACCACGTGGTCAGTGAACTCACCAGTGAGGTAAAGATGTATGTGTAGTAGACGGACAGCATCCCGAGCTCCGATGCCTGCAGAGACACAATAAAAAAATTAGTTAAAACACCATAAAGGAAAAAAAAATATGGACAGGGTTGTCTTTATTCTCAACACGTCTCCTGGAAGGAATGTATTTCATTCACGTATAAGAACTTGGAGTTGAGCAGGACTCACTAAATGTCTCTTTAAGTGTGACTTTCTCCGGTTTTGTTTTGTGTGCACAGCATTGCAAAAATGTAACAACATTACCAACTGTACTTTTTATTTGCTGCGGCTCTGTCTACACCACCCGACTCAAAATGTAGTCAAATATTATATATTGGATTTGCATTAAATTCAGCAGCATCTCCCCGTGAGTTTGCTGTGGAGAAATAGTAAAAGCTGCAGAGGGAATCAAGATTTTTATTTTTCCAAAAAT
This sequence comes from Paraplagusia blochii, assembly GCA_016785265.1. Classification (NCBI taxonomy): domain Eukaryota; kingdom Metazoa; phylum Chordata; class Actinopteri; order Pleuronectiformes; family Cynoglossidae; genus Paraplagusia; species Paraplagusia blochii. The sequence continues at coordinate 161,705 of JAFBJS010001226.1, forward strand.
TGACGGGATTGACAAAAAAAAAAAAAAAAGAATAAAGATGTTTCCATAGATCCAGAGAACTCCATAGATGTTCCATAGAATTCTGAAGGATGACCCGTGACACCTGGTCTTTGTGGCTCCTTCAATGTAATTTTTTTTTATTTTTTTTCAAATGTTTCCCAGTTTTAGAGAAAGAAAAGTTAGATCGTACAATACACACACACACACACAAACATACACATTAGAAACAGACACAAACTTTTTTTTTTTTTCACATAGTCAGACATTGAGCATTTGTGGGCACAGCTGAAACGACAAGCGCATTCAAGGCGGCCTAAAAATATAGCCCAGTCATATCAGTTCTGTCAAGAGGAATGGGCCAAAAGTCCTGTCAAGTATTGTGCAAAGCTGGTTGAAGGTTATCCAAAATGTCTGACCCAAGTCAGACATTTTAAAGGCAGTTGTACCAAGTACTGGGGCAGTGGTGGCCTAGTGGTTAAGGAAGCGGGCATGGGTCCGCAAGGTTCCCGGTTCGAATCCCCCTATCGCCAAGTTACTGCTGAAGTGCCCTGAGCATGGTATCGTCCATACTCACTGCTCCCCGGGCGCTCATTAGCTGCCCACTGATTACTTTGATGATGGGTTAAATGCAGAGGCCAAATTTCGTTGTGCACTGTGGTGTGAATCACAATGACAAAAAAAGGAATTTAATTTATTTAATCTTAATTTACTGATAAAGTATATGTAAACTTCTGGATTTATATAAATGCAGTTTATTAATAATATTGTATAAAAATCATTTTGTGATTAATTTAGCATTAAGTACATTAAAATAATTTAAAATATTCAGACATGAAAAAGTTAAAGTGGATGTTTGATTTCATGTTTGACTATGAGAAAAAAAAAAATTGCGTCTATTCCTAAAGTGTATGTAAATTTATGGTACGTATATAAATATATGGGACTCAATAACTGACTCTATAAAAAATAAGTTGTTATTGTTAGACTGATTATACAGAGCGTCAGGAGTATCCTTTTTGACCCCCGCCCCTTTATCCCATATTCAGTCAGAATGAATATTGAAACAGGGGACATGAAGAGAGGACGGGAGAGAATTTGGAACGTCACTGATGCAACGACAGAGGAATGGATCAAATTCCCGTCCCGATAAAAATCAGACACATTCTTATCAAACGACGACTCAACAGAGCATTTAATTTCTGAGCTGCATTAGTATTCTGGCTCAACGCGACCACAGTGATTAAATCAGAGACAGTCGTGAAGGTCGGAGTGAACTTTTCCAACATTTTGATTTCATTAAAAGTCATTAGAGAGAGAAAAAAAATCCTACTGCTGCAGTACTCTGTTTGAAAACACCAGACAAATACCATTTCACTGAAGGTGTGAAGGTATGTGCAGTGTCAATGTGTGCAAAACTGCAAAATATTGTTTTCATGAAATAACACACTCAAATATTTAACAGCTGTTGACCTCAATCACATATATATCTGATCACCTGAGTGCTGTGTGTACCGTGTGCCGATTAATGATTCATTATTGTCTTTTGAAAGTTGACGTGAAAAAGCACCAATTATATTTAGACGTCCACATATTTGGATTTCGGTGATTCTAGCGCGAAGACGAAGGACACATTAGAAGTCACGTTACGTGTAAACGTGACAAGTTTACGCGGAATATCTTGCGGAGAAAACCTGTTCCAGGTCACATTGACCTTTATCTTTTGACGAGCACGTTTATTTCTCGGCTGCTGTCTCGGGTATTTCCTCCACATTTCCTGAGAAAGCTTCATAAAAATTTTATCCCCAAAGGACCAAACTGTAAACTTTCTTTTTCATCGTTGTGAAGCCAGTGTTTGGAAACAAACATTATCAGACTGGTTTGAACAAAAGTTCTTCACTTGTCCTATGTTTTGTTATTTTCCTACATGACCCGTTCTCATTATCACTGTGACCGCGGACGCTAATTGTTCTCCTTAAAGAACTGAGTTGATTGACAGAAGGAGGGAAGAATGGGATTAGAGCAAAACACGTTAACAAAAGTATAAAACATAATGGTATGAATCACAATGTCACAATGACAAGGAGTTTGCTTTACTTCCTTTCCTAATTAACAGTATTATATAGTAATCTTCTTCTTCTTCTTCTTTTCCTTTCGGCTTATCCCATTTTTCAGGTGTTGCCACAGCGAGTAGACAATTTCCATCTTCCCCTGTCCTTCGCATCCTCAACTCCAACTCCAACCACCTCCATGTCCTCCCTCACTGCATCCATAAATCTCCCCTTGTTGGCCTTCCTCTTTGTCTCTTACCTGGTAGCTCCATGTCTAGCATTCTTCTCCCAATATAATCACTGTCCCTCCTCTGAACATGTCCAAACCATCTCAATCTGTCTTCTCTAGCTTCTTCTCCAACCCGTCCTGTCTGTGTTGTCCCTCTAATCACCTCATTCCTGATCCTGTCCATCCTTGTCTCTCCTAAAGAGAATCTCAGCATCTTTAACTCCTCCACCTCCAGCTCTGTCTCCTGTCTTCTACCTATTCCTTGTGTCTCTAGTCCATACATCATGGCTGGTCTCACAACGGTCCTGTAAACCTGTCCCTTCACCTTAGCTGACTCTCTTCTATCACAGATCACTCCTGACTCTTTTCTCCAGTTGTTCCATCCACAGTCTCCACTGCTCTGAACAGTTGAGCCCAAGTATCTGAACTCCTCCACCTTCTCCACCTCTACTCCTTGTAACCTCACCACTCCACTGTTCCCCTTTTCATTCACACACATGTACTCGGTCTTGATACGACTGACCTTCATTCCTCCTCTCTCTAGTCCAAACCTCCACCTCTCTAGGTTCTCTTCTAGCTGTTGCCTGCTCTCCCTGCAGATCACAATATCATCTGCAAACATCATTGTCCATGGAGACTCCTGTCTGACCTCATCTGTCAATCTGTCCATCACCAGAGCAGACAGAAAGTGGCTCAGGGCAGATCCTTGATGAAATCCTACAGTATTATATAGTAATACAGTAAGTATTTTAATAGTGTGGTATAGAGTAGCATGTATGGATTCATTAAAACAGTACCTCAAAATGTAAATGTTGGTTCAGTTTACCAGCGTTATCCAAAAATAATACCTTAGAGGACAACTGGACACATTGAGTTTCTATAAAAAACCTACAATGTCCCGTTGTCCTTGAAGTAGCTATTTTCGGATTAGATGACCTGGATGACTGAGAACCTGTGTTGCAGATGTTGAGAACATGTTCCGTCTCACTTTACAGGTTTTAACTTAGGTAGATTACTTTAGCCTGGTTATTTGAGACATGGTTTCCAAACCAACATAGTTTGGACCAGTGTTGGAACTAACACGTTACTTATAACGCCATTACCTAACGCAACCACTTTTCTTGGTAACTAATAATGTAAAGCATTATTTTTCACATTCGGTTTTTCAGAGCAGTAACTAGTGAAGTAACAAGTTACTTTTTCAAAGTTACTTGCCCCAACACTGGTTTGGACACAACTGGAGTCGAGTGGATTTGTATCTTGGTAGATGGATGGTTGGATGGATCTATAGATGGATCAATGAATGGATGGATGAATAAGTGATTAATAATGTAGATGGATGGTTAAACGGTTGGTAGGATGGTAAATTGGATGGATGTATGGATGTATGGATGAATGGGTGGAGGGTTGGATTGATGGTTGGATGGATGGAGAAATAGATGAAGAGATGGACAAGTATTTGGAATGATTATGGCAGTTTAAGAGAACATATTTCAATGTACCCAACCATAACTCCATCCATCCATCCATCCAACCATCCATCCATCATCCATTCTTCCACCTATTCAATCGCCCATTTATCCATCCATCCATTTATTGTTCTATCCATTCCTGTGTCCAACCACCCAGCCTTGCATTGATCCAAACACCCCCCTCCCCCCATTTGTCCATCCATCCATCCATACATCCATTTAGCCATAAATCCAACCCTCCACCCAGAAGGTACAGCATTCATCCATGTGGTATCTTCTGCCCCTCTCTTTACAGCAGCATTGATCAGTGATCCTCATTCAGCAGTGATCTGATGATTTCATTCTGTACCATGTTTCACTGATCCATACAGATCACGCAGTACACACAAAAAAACAGCTGTTAGCAACACTCTCTGTTGATCTGTGTCCTGTCTCTCAGGGAGTAGATGACAGGACTAACTGTTCACACTAACTATCAGCCATAAGTGTGAAGGCTCGTCAGTCCCTGAGGATAAAGGTGTAGACGAAGTAAGAATGAAGAATTCAGCTGCTCTGAGGTTTGTTGTGGAGTTTCTGCCTGAGTTCCTGCTGAGCTAAGGCTGATGCAGAGTTAAACCTGATTTGATGTAAACAGACGACTGTGTTTTTGAAGCCAAAATATAATTTTCTCTTTTTTTTTGGTTTTGCACTTGTTTAACTCACACCTTTGAATTTCTAGGTCTGGTTAAAAAAAAAAAGAGAAAACCTGGCTCGTGGCTTTGAAATGTTTGGCATCATTACACACTAGAGGAGTGTCTGCCAACTCCTTCCATGTCCCCCGCCCCTCTCTGCATGAGTGTCTCCTGATGGATCAGGAGACAAATAGAGACAGGTTTAGGGAGACAACAGTGGGGGTAAAGACAGATGGCTGTACACGCAGACATGGAGAGGAGGAGAGAGTTGTGAAAAACTGAAATTATACTTGGCGTCTACGTAAGGAGAAAAAAAAACAAGAAAGAGCAACATGTCAACAGGGGGGTAGGCAGAGAATATGCGTCCTACTGTGGGGCCCTGCTGCTCTGTGGCCCGGGTTGCCATGGCGACTAAATGGCCACTGATGGCGGCCTGCCGACTTGATTGAGGTGAGGGAGCGAGGAAAGAGACAAGTGAGCTGAAGAGTTGAAGGATAATGGAGAAAATAAGCAGAAGGGTGAAGGTGAGTGAAGCAATCCCCCTGTTCCTCTCCTGTCCTCCCAAACCTCACTCTGTCTCCAGTTATTGTCAGGACCGTTCAGGCCGGCCGTCCATTGTCTTGGAGAAATAATGAGCTGTGTAATAATTACTCAGAGACCGTATGCTGCTGCCAGACGCGCCTGCTGCTACAATACTGATTGTCACCTTTGTTGATGCCGGCGTTGCACCGCGCAGGAGAGTCTGCAATCAGTGAGAGACATTGTTAGGGGTGAAAAGTGTCAAAAGTCTTAATCATGTTCTGAGGAAGTAATTAATGGTGGACTACATTGGCGGAGACAGCATGCAGTTAGTAAAGTCTTAGGCTTAGGAGTTGAAGACCTTCACGATGGAGAACATTTGTGAGGGAAACAATCTCCTAATGACTAACGGCTCCTACAGCTGGACTTTCTCAGAGGGACACAACAGCCACATCACTGTCCCCAGAATGTATGTCCACACTGACAGATGTCCCAGCAGTCTCTTCCCTCTGTCCAAACCATCTCAGTGTTAAAACTCAGATCTTACTTCAATCAACATGTATGTCCTCGCCACCAACCAACCAAAAAAAAAAAAAAAACTCTGTCTGACCTGGAGCCTCTAGAACGGTGCCACCATCTTCTAACCATCTATCATAGCAGGTCAGTCTACACCGAACTGTTCCTCTCAAATACCCTTCCATAGTCCCTCTTCCTCCTCCATATATTCACCCAACTATCCATCCATCCACCCATAGCTTCATCAATTCATCATCCATCCATCCTATCAAACCATCTATCCATACCTTCATAAAACCATCCACCCATTCTCCCATTCCTTTTACCATCCATCCATCCATCCATCCATCCATCCACCTATATCTTCATCAATCATTAATCCATCTATCCATCCATCCATCCTATCAAACCATCTATCCATCCATCATCTATCCCCTTATCAAACCATCCAACCATTCACCCATCCCTTCTTTCAACTATCCATCCATCCACCCATATCTTCATCAATCCATCATCCATCCATCCTATTAAACCATCTATCCATACCTTCATCAAACAATCCATCCATCCTCCCATTCCTTTTACCAACAATCCATCCACAATCAATCCATCCATCCATCCATCCACCCACCCATATCTTCATCAATCATTCATCCATCCATCCATCCTATCAAACCATCTATCCATCCATCGTCCATCCACCCATTCTATCACACTATCTATCCATCCATCATCATCCCCTTATCAAACCATCCAACCATTCACCCATTCATTTTTCCAACCATTCATTCATCCACCCATGTCTTCATCAATCCATCCATCCATTCCTTCATCCATCCCATCTTTCAGCTACGCATCCCTCCACCCATGTTTTTATCAATCAATCCATCCACCCACGTCTTTATCCAACCATCTATCTATCCACGCATCCACCGACCTATCACACCATCTACCCATCCATCATCCATCCCTTCATCAAACCATTCATTGACCCATCCTTTCTCCCAACCATCCATCCATCCACCATCCTATCAAACCATCCATCCATCCATGGGTCTCTTCATCCACCCATCCACCTACAGAGCATTGTAATAACATTTGCAATGTGCAGACTGACTGAAGTTTCTCTTGATGCCAATTTTCTTTTAAAGTTTAGGTTTCTTTTTTTTTCACCTAGCATTCTCCATCCAACCGACACTGGCCACAGGGCAAAACAAAAAGTGTTTGCCACCCCTGGTGTAACACATCGTTCTCTTCAGGTTCAGGATTCACAGTCACGTACACTGCACCATGTGTCTTTGTCTTCGAATGTTTCTTTTCTTGTCAGTCAAGCTGAAATCTTCATCAATATTTTGTTTTTTTGTCAAAACAACCACAGGGTTACTTTTGTGCAGAGCAAAAATGTTTCTCATGCAAAGTCCAACACCGGTAAATCCCGCAAATATGAATTATTACAGAGCTTTTAGCATTGACCTAATGATCCGCTCAGACAGCTCCAAACAACAGCACCTGTAAAATTCTAAGGACAAATGACATTTATTTGGCCTGGAGGAAGTTTTTCTAATTTATTTACATAGGTTAACGACATGCCAGTGTTTCTTTTCTTTAATCATGTGCTCTATTTGTTAGCCGGCCCATATTTCCAACACCGTGACACATGGTTTTTCTTATGTGATGCATTACATTACATCCATAAAATAAAATAAAAAAAATAATAAAGAACCACATGATACATCTTAAGGTCACACTGCTCACCCTGGCACTGCTATAAATCCATGCCATTTAGACTCTTAATAGATCATGGTGCTGGAAGGAACACTGCAGTTTTTGTTGCATTTTTTATGTCTTCTGCAGACTATAAAGTGAGCTCTGAAATTCAACCTCAGTCTCCTCAGGTCAGAGCTGGACGTTCACCAACTTTTTTTGGTAAATAACTCATTCATGACAAAACTTCAATGACTTTTCCCAACTTTTTTCCGTTGTTGATGAATTCACCAAATCATGACTTCATTGTAATTCCAGTGAAGTTAACTTGAGTACAGCACTCCCTTACAACAGACATGTCCTCACTGTTCCACAAAGGGCCACTGTGGCTGCAGGTCTTTGTTCCACCCACGCAGTAGAACACCTGAGTTGACAGGTTTGATGAACTGCTCTCTGACTCAGTCAAACCATGTGATTTTGGTTGGTTGGAACATAAACCAGCAGCTACATTGGCCATTTGCGGGACTATTTGGACATGCATGTCTTACAATTATAGCAAATGGCAGACATGGGCAAACGTTTTAAACAACTGTTGTTCCTAAAATTGGATAGTTGGACTGAGTCAAGAGCAAAAAGTTTTTTGGAACTGAATTGCATGTTAAAGTAATGTATAAAACCTACACTGCTAAATTTCTAATGGTCTTTAAGATGTAATTTACTGGGGAAAAGCAGAAATATAACAAATATAAATACATTATTTTACTGGACAAGTTTGCATCTGTGACCCTGACCTTAGGTCACCAATACTTGGTACATGGGGTACAAATATGGATTCTACGAGGGCTTCTCATTATTCATTTTTATCTGTCCATCCACCTCTGGGACACAGGGGAAGCAGTCTCCACAACTGCCACCCAAATCATACTGCATCACCTTCTTGTGGATACTGAGCCCACTGAAAGTTATGTGGTTCTTGACGGTGCTATGCTCAAAAAACAGGAGTGGCAACCTGACAGGTGGAGGATTTAAACTAGTCCTCCTCCTTAACCACTAGGCCACCACTGCTGCCAGTTTCCTAAAATAAATCCAGAATATATTAGGCAAGGCTTCAGGTTAAAATCCACCAGCTGCCAGGTTGCCTCTGAGGTGCTCTGATCATAGCTCCATGCTAGCCCACATGACTTCCAGTGGGCTCACCACTCACAGGAAGGCTCACACTACGTGCAGTGTGATTTGGGTGGCAGTGATGGAGACTGCTGCCCCTGCAACCCGTAACAATTATTTATTTTAGGATTTATTTTAGGAAACTGGCAGCAGTGGTGGCCTAGTGGTTAAAGAGGAGGACTAGTTTAAATCCACCACCTGCCAGGTTGCCACTGCGGTGTTTTGAGCACAGCACCGTCAAGAACCACATAACTTTCAGTGGGCTCAGTATACACAGGAAGGCTCACGGTATGGTGT
>JAFBJS010001226.1:170441-205065 GCA_016785265.1 Paraplagusia blochii
TCAGAAAATATTGCACTTTATTTTCTAAAATTGAACACACATCAAAACTCGTCAAAGATAAAATATTAAAACTTGAGGCAGAAATGTCCCCGACGGCATCTGCCTCAGAACCTTTTCAGCCACACTGATGTCTTTGCATGAAAATCAAGTCTACTAACCCTCTCCAGGATGATATGTGACATGGTGGCGTTTGCGTCCACTATAATGGTTGCCGTTTTGTCGTCGCGTATCTCCTTGAGCAGCGGGGTGGGGTCCTGGCTGTCGTCGAGCATGCGCACCGACAGGGTGTCCTTGGAGATGAGGAACTGCCTGAGGAGCTGCTCCAGATTCAACAAGCCTGTCAGGAAGGAATCACACAAATAAAACCACATCAGTGTGAAGTTTCCACCTCAGCTGGTGACAGACTTCATGTCATCGATTCATTTTCACCCGGTTATGATGGTGAAGTGAAATGTAAAATGACTGGAACAAGTCTGGGAAGTTAGTTGAATGGAATTGGTTTGATCTGAACTCTTTCTGACCATACATTAAAAACTAATTATGACTTACAAATGAAAAATACTAGTGTGAAGCTGAGTTCAAACTCAACTCTCATATTAAATTTTTTATTTCACTTTTTTCACTTATTTCTTTCTTTTTAGACCAATCCAGACGGAACATTATTTCTTCTATTTATTTATTATGTGGAGGAAAAGCTAGAGAAGACAGAATGAGATGGTTTGGACATGTTCAGAGGAGGGACAGTGGAGACATTGGTAGAAGAATTATCCTAGAGATGGAGCTACCAGGTAGGAGACAAAGAGGAGATTGATGGATGCAGTGATGGAGGACATGGAGGTAGTTGGAGTCAGAGTAGAAGATACAGAGGACAGGAGGAGATGGAAAATGTTGCTTCAGTTTGGCAAAAACACAATTATTTTAGTGGTGAGAATCAAAGCTGCAAAAACACCCAACATAAATGTATATAATTTACAGAAGAGTTTGTTTTTATTTCTAATTCCGTTTAATTTCAGTGGAAGAAAAGTGGAACATTAAAAAAAAAAAAAACTTTCTGACAAGAAGACATATTTTACACAAAGCTGCGTTCACCACTTTTTTCCTCTATATGAAAGGGCACAACTTTTATTCTGCTCTTCTGAAATCTTTTGCTTGCCGGTAATTTGTGTTGGACGTCGTTACTTTAGATGCTTGCTTGTAAAAAGTAACAAAAAGTCTGTAGCAGAAGCAGACGCAGGAGACAAAGACAGAAAACCACAAACAGCCCAGTCTTTGGACGTACTTGACAGATAAGAGACAGAAAACTCTGACTATGGACCATTTTTGTTAATCTCTCAGACGCCTCTTTTTTAGAACCTCACGTCACACGCAAGCGGGGTATTCTGTCCACCTTGTAAGACTCATTGAGAACCTGCAGACACAAACTTTTCTTTCTCTACATATTTAAAAAAATATGCTTTCTAAGGAACCTCACTGCAGCATCTCTGCTGTCCTGGGCTAACACTGTCATTTTAAGTAAAATTTTGTCATGTACTGACTTTCTGCCAATAAAAAACTCTGAAACAACAGCAACACAGCATATTTTTTTTCTATTTTAAGAACGTTAAATCGTGAACACTAATACTGTGCTTTGACAAAAATAAATGAAATATTAATAGACTTCCTTTTTGACAGATGTGATAAATTGGCCACTCTAACATACGAGACACTGTGAACGTTCCCACAATCAACACACACTAAAATAGGTATGATTACATGCAATTGTGGGCCTGTCAAGCACACGAATTACAGTGAGTGTCGCTGCATTAGCTGAAGTCATAACTTCAAAGTGCACTACGGTAATTGGATTTTACTATGGAAACAGTAGAGAAGCTCTAACCAACCAGCGGAGACGGACAAGCGAGTTGGAATTTTTATATTCCGATGTCTCTTCGACGTTAACGAACATCTTCTTGGATCGTGGCTAATAACTTCTCTTATCTTTACTTTCACGTCTTTTTGTCAGAAGATATCGACTGGAATGTTACAATGTGTTTGTTGTTCGTATAATCCTGAGACATTGTTTGTACGCAGGGTGTCACGGTTGCCAGATTAGCCTCCTGGGAATTTCCACACGGAATAAATCAGATGGGCTTAAAATAGCTCCTGCTAAACAGCCACATCCTGCATCAAGTCATCGGAGATGATTTCAGGGAATTAAAAACTTTAGTAGATGCTACGGGTCACCACCTGCGGTTGGATCGGAGTATATGCACGTTCAGCAGCGGTCGCAAACTCAAGAGGGTCATTGACCCCACTGTCCTTTCTCCAAAGGGCCACATTGGCGATCGATGTTCAACACAAAAAACCCACACAAAATCTGTGTTCCACAAATTCTGTGTCATACAATGCTGTAGAGGAATTAAAATATCAACCTGCCCGACAAAATAAAAGCAGAAAATTAACAAGAAGAAATCTGGTTTTACCAAAAAAAAATGTGGAGAGGAAATCTATAAACATATTATCTAATGATCAGCATGTTATTAACCCCTCAGTCGATCAACACTTGTCTCCGCAAATGATAAAACTGCGTTGGATGAAATTGATTTGTGCAACAAAATTTTGTCTCCGTTTCACTCCCCACATTCAACCACTCAGTGCATCCTTTATGACCCTTTTTTCATCATTGTTGACTTGCACTGAAATCCCTCTATAAATCTTGTGAAGTGCATTAACATAAAAATTTCATATCAAGGTGGGGTGGCCACAAAATATTGCTCAATGAGCTGCAAATGGCCAGTGGGCCACACGTTTGAAAACCCTGATGTCCAGGGAGAAAATACAGTATTTACCTTTTTTTTTTTTTTTTTTAATTAGACCATGATTAATCACAATCATTGATAATAATGAATAATCTTAATTGATACAGGGGCTAATGCCTAGTTTACAAGTGTTGGAAAAGACATTTAAGTTACATTCAAATGAACAAAGAAATCTCTGACTAAGTGAGAATCCCTATAAAATTGTTTGTTGACCTCTCGTCTCTCACGTCGCAGACTCGCACTAATCACTGCACTCAGAATTTAATATTCCGTATTTATCCTCCAAATGCCTGGAACAGTCAAATCCATTAGTTATACATGGAGTGGGTTTGACACGGACCGGGCAGAAATCCAAAAATAATAGGAACTGAGAAGCAATTTTGTGATTGGAAAATGATGTTCTCTTAAAGATGCACACATTATCAACACAATCGCAAAGGAAATAACTCCACAATGTAGAGTGTGATGAGTGGATGATGATGATGATGATGCGTCAGGCTGCAGTTGTGGTTAGTAAGTGTTAGTGAAATTGAAGATTAAATATATATATATATATATATATATATATATATATATTATAAATTAAAATACATTTAATTTCTTGTTGTACAGTAGGTTTTGCTGGACATAAAGATACCCTGAAGGAGTTGTTAGGAGTCAGATCTGAACCCTCTGTTTAAACCAGATTCCTTTTAGATTTTCTTAATCTCAATTCTAATTAATCTTTAGGTAAAGTATTAGATTGAAGCAGAAGAACACAGAACTGATTGACAAAAGTTACCATAGACGCTCAAAAGCAGGCCTGGGCAATTATTTTGACCCGCGGGCCATTGGTGGTACTTCAATTTGGGCCAGATCAGGATCAGAAAGGTTGAATATTTGCGTGAACTAAGATAAATGATGAGTAAATTATTGAAAAAAGGCGGGATGCTAAAAGCCTCTTTAGATTATCTACTGGAGAAACGCTGTCTTTGCAGGGAAAAGGTAGAAGGATAACGATAATATAAAATTAACAGTATAATTTGGACAAGTTTGGCGGGCCGGATTAAAACTACAAACAGGCCAAATCGGGCCCCCGGGCCTTAGTTTGCCGAGGTCTGCCCTAAAGGTAAGGTCAGTTTTGATCCTAACAGATATGGGAGAATTCTTTAGTTGCAAACGAGGGAAAGAAACTCCTTGTCATTGTGATTCACACCACTGCACACAAGGAAATGGAATCTAAGCCTTTAACCCATCACCAAAGTGAACAGTGAGCAGCTCTGAGCGCCCAGGAGCAGTGAGTGGGGACGATGCCGTGCTCAGTGGACCTCAGTGGTAACCTGGCAGCTGGTGGAATCGTACCTGGAACCCTCTGGACCCAAGTTAGATGTCTTGACCACCAGGGCACCACTTCTCCACCTTGGTAGCCATGTTGCTGGACTGTTATCATCAATCAGCTGGACTGGATTGGTCACAGGCATGGGCAAACTAAGGCCTGGGGGCCGGATGCAGCCCGTTGAGCTTTGTGATGCGGCCCGCCAACCATGTCAAAATTACTTACTTATTTCTATTAACATTATATGTTTTAAACATGATGTTTGAATGTCATTTATCTTCAAATGAACGATCGATCTTTCTGCTCTTGACTCGGCCCCCGTGTCAAGAGCAGCACGTTCTCTAAATGCCTCGCCACAAAGAATCGTTTAGGGTTTTCTATAACAAACTCTTTTGTCATAATCTTGATTCATCATTTTTATGCACTTCTGCCTTATCACATTTGATTTATTTGAAAAAAAAGGGAAATAATAACTTTCTTTTTTTTCCATCTCACCATTTATTATTCTTCAGCAGCATCTGAGCAGATACACCTGGATGATAAATACCAAAAACCACTGAGTCGGTGACACGGCTTTTAACACCGACCCAGAAACCTTGTTACTCGCGGTTCACAGCAATGGATTTATGTTTTCAGCAGCTGCTGTTCTGTCAAGGGACAACGGGAGCCACAAGAAAATGACTATCACCGAGAGTCATTAATTTTATAATGGGTAATAAAATATAATATTATTCCTTGATTCTCTTATTCACACATCACTGATTACCAATTACGGATGATGGAGTCAGAGACACTTTGACAAACACTGCTTTAGTATCACGTGTAATATTTCAGTTGGACATTTATTCAAACTTTCGTGCGATGTCGGGATTATTCAATGGTGCCGTCAGATGCAAAATTATAAGAAACATTCAGATAATCCTAAACACCACTACGAGTAAAGGATGACTCTACTGATTCCTTTGCCCCAGTCCTAACACAACCCTTGGTCGAGCCAATAAAGATTATCCTTGTGTTATGTTGGCATCACTAGTAACACACGGTGGCACTAGTGGTGACCAGGGTGGGTTTTGGAAGAGGCCGCAATAGTAATGTTTCCTCAATACTGTCAGATAAGGAAATGCAAGAAAGATAGCAAGAAATTACACAACGCTCGATGCGTATTGAATAGTTTCACAATTCCCCTTGAGGATTAATGATCGCTCCAATCTGAATAAATAAGAGAAGGCCCCTGTCCCCCTGTCCCCTGTCTCGATTATTGATGATGTGTCTCAAAACTAATTCCTATTTAATGGCAGTGTTGTAGATGGCAACACCCTCTATTGGGATTTCAAGTATTGGACCACCAACAAAACCTGTATTTGTAGAATCCCAACTCTGTACCATTCCATCCATCCAACCATTATCACCCAACTGTTTGTTACCAGGTCGGGGGAAGCAGCATGACTACACAAATCACATTGCACCACATTGTACCTTAGTGGGTAGTGAGCCCACTGGATGCCAACGCCCAAACCGGGATTCGAACTTGCCCAGAAAATAAACCTTGGAATTCATGTCAATGACAGAAATGTTGTCTCTGGGTCAAAGTTAAGACCTTCTCTGAACCTTGCATTGAATTAATTCCCATTATCCAGAATTTCTAGGAAAAGAAATATATGTGAGTCTTGCCACTAGTTAATGAAGTATATAATATAATAGCAATTATTAAATATAACAATAGATTGTGCTTTTAGTGTTAAAAAATAACCTGCCATTTAGTCAGAAAAGAAAACTCCTTGTCATCGTGCTATTGTGCCCACACCACACAACTAAATGTAACCACCCATCCATCCATCGTCATCCGCTTATCCCGAGCCGGGTCGCGGGGGCAACTTTCGGAGGAGGGATACCCAAACTTCCCTCTCCCTAGACACTTCCTTCAGTTCATCTGGGGGGATCCCAAGGCGTTCCCAGGCCAGTCGGGCAACATAGGATGTAATCATGTAACCTCTGAATTTAACTCATCGGTAAACTGAACAGTAGGGGGGGCTCAAGGCTAACTGGGGATGCTGCCATGCTCAAAGGACCTCAGTGGTCCTTAGGATGCTACTAAGCATAGTGGATTCCAAACCGGAACCATCTGATCCCAGTCCAGTTTCTCAACCACTAGGCCACCACTGTCCAACAAAGCTATGCTCTGGGTGGGGATCAAACACACGACCTACAGATTATGAGACTGACACACTGCCTACTAGTCTCTGAACAGTGGGGAAGCTTTGAGCGCCCAGGGAGCAGTGTCTAGGGACAGTGCCGTGCTCAGAGCACCTCAATAGTAGCCTGGCAGCTGGTGGATTTGAACCCTCCCATCCAAGTCCTGTTCCTTACCCGCTAGGCCACCGCTGCCCCAAAAGTTAAGTTCTGAACTGTCTGAAGAGCTGATTCTGAAGTAGGTACTCACACAGTCGATAGCATTTCAGCACATTTTTTTTTCTGTTTGATGTGATACAATCACATTTTAGGGGAAGCTTCAATTTCCTGACACCTATAAGAAGTAGCGGCTCAGAGCGTTGGAAGTGCAGAGTAAAATGGCAGCCAATTTAAACATCTACACCTTCTCTCCAGCTGAGGCAGGAGTGGAAAACTGCTCTGCAAGCAGCCGAGGCCTGCAGTTATGTTGAACTTAAAAAATGTTATACCTGCACTGCAGGTGCACTTAGACCCAAGAGCCAATTTAATGTTCTCTTTCAACTCACTGGCAGCTGCACCAATCACGGTGCTAATGAAAGTGCAGAGCCGGGCGCCATCATGGTGCTTCTGTGCAAAAAGTCCCATCCTGCACTCGTGCAAACAAAATCCAGATTTAGTGGCAGTATTACAGTATCATCATCTGTCTGGTTTCATTTAGCATCAGTCGCAGCCTGGAGTCGGACAGAACCACCCAGCAGGCCTGAAAAATCCAACCGTTTGGACGGAATTGTGTCCAGAGTCGGGGAGGAGCAGCTGCCACATATATACTAGATATTTTATCAAGATGAACGTCTGTCCCCGTCTGCTCACAGCCCTTGGGCACAGCTTTTACCCAGACCCTGCTTCCTCAGCCATGGATGGAAAATATTCATGAATTGGCCACGATCTATTAGGCTGTCAGCGACTCCATTGATTAATAGCCCCGGAACATGTGCATGACCCACAGACAGCAGACGGCAAACTGACCAAGTGGCTGCATAATTTGAGGTTGCAAGAAAAAAAAAAAAACGACGAGAGCTGAAGCCAGAGATGTTTCCCCTGATGCTACAGCTCCAGGCAGGTACATATGAGAGGAACTTAAAAATCCAGGCCAAGGGCCATTCACTGCAGCTGGTCATTTCCTTAACGGACTCCCCGCTTGTTGCGAAGAATACATCAGGCTTGATTGCATTCTCTCACTCCTTCACCCCAATCAGGACATTTCACCCTCTCCAACATCTGCCAAATAGCCTCTCAAAATCTCCAATTTAGGCCCTCCCTCTGTCTCGTCTCAGATTCCTATCTCCACCCATTGGATTCCGTCACATTTAATTAAATTTTTCATTCTCTCTTGGTTCAATCCAACAGCAAAAAAAAAACCCAACAGTAAGAAGGAAAGTCAAAATGAGCTTCGTACAAAGTCAATAACATGACTGCAGAGTTGGTGGAAAAGACTCAAACATGATTTGACTTTTATGACTGGGTGTATAATCTGGTCAGTACTTTTATAATGAAGTAGTTCGATTTAATTCATTATTTTTTATTATATTTTCGATTGAAATTAAGGATATCACATTAAATAATTTTACATTTAAATTCAATCTAAAATTATAGATTTTACATTTAGTTTTACATTTATCACAAATAACCATGATAGATCCGAAACAGGACTCAGCTGTTTATCTCCATCTCAAAGAAAAGGGACACTCTTTCAAGGATTCAGATGTGCATGTTTAGGACAAGGAGGACAGGTGGTATGAGAGAGGAGAGAAAGAAGCCATCTATGCCCATCGACCAATCGAGAGGGAGGTCTGCGTCATCAGTTGTCCGCTACGGACCATTCTGCCTAGGAAGGTTAACTGCTCATCAATACCAGAGCTGTCTTCTCTAGACGGGTGGGACAAGGACTCTTATTCACATCTGGACACGTGAGAAGAAAACTGCTCATTAAAATCAGGAGCAGTTTCTGTCTAAAAAGGTGATGAGACCAAAACAACTCTTCACACCTTCATCACCAAAGTGGACAGTGGACAGCTTTGAGCTCCCAGTGGACCTCAGTGATAACATGGCAGTTGCCACATTGCACAGTGTTTCAGCAGAGATAGGGAAACAGGGACCAGATCTGAGCATCAGTCTCCTTGTTTGGACAGAGCTTTGGTTGAGGAGGTCCAAGAAATGATCACGTTTTGTAGAAAAAAGGACACGTTTGTATCAGAAATAAGGATTTGTTGGGATTAGCTGTTGGAAAAAGCAGTTGATTCGTTGTTGGATCTGCCACAGCAAGAAATACTTAAAACAATAAATCCCCCGGAACTGAGAAGTGTGTCCTTGTCTGCTTTATTTGTAAACAACGTTTTATACAATAACTGTTGTGTCAGTCAGACTGTCAGTCGTTGAGTTACTGACTGTCCTAATATCAGACACACAAACACATGCAGAGAGTTGTTGATGGGATTTTCTGCTATTGGACATGCATTTCTCTTACTGTTCCAAATACTAATACTGGGTTTGGAAACTAAGTTTCTCTTTTTGCTCTGACAACTATGAACTAAAAGAATTGCTATTGGTCGACACATCATCAGTACGGTGAAACTAACCACGATGGTCTAAACCAGGGGTCTAAACCCAGCTCCGGTCCAAAAAGGGTTTAGTTGTCAGCAACTGGACTTCTTCTTGGAGTTGAAAGACGTTTCATTCCTCAACTGAGGAACTTCATCAGTGTCTGGTTGTTGTTGGAAGGAACTCTAGTAGTTCTTCTCCTCTAGTCCACTCCCTTCACCACTGGACAAAGGTGTGAAGAGTTGTTTTGGTCTCCTCACCTTTTTAGGCAGAAACTGCTCCTGATGTTAATGAGCAGTTTTCTTGTCACATGTCCAGATGTGAATGGGAGTCGTTGTCCCACCCGTCTAGAGAAGACACCTCTGGTATTGATGAGCAGTTAAACTTCCTAGGATGGGAATTCCTCAGAATGGTCTGTAGCAGACAGTTAAAGACGCAGCTTACGCTCCTTATTGGTGGGTGAACAATGCAACGTTTGGTGAATTCTAAAAAAAAAAATAACTACCCACAGTTCCCTGTGAACCCTATCAAAATCTATACACTGTCTTCTCAGACGTCCCCGGCTCCACACAGGAAGCACGGAGCCGAGTCCATCAAATCAGACATGAAAAGAGATCTGCATATTTTGAACGTACTTGACGACGTTCAAACACCGAGTTGAAAGGCAAAAGAACAGAGAGATGTGATAAATTGTGGGGAGGGGTTTTCTCAGCGGTTCATCACCATCTTTGAGCTCTTTGACACATCCTTAACGTCTCCAGCTTTCACCCCCCCGTTCTTTAAAACCCTTTCTGCTGATTAAGGGAAAAG
The DNA here is from genome assembly GCA_016785265.1 of Paraplagusia blochii. Classification (NCBI taxonomy): domain Eukaryota; kingdom Metazoa; phylum Chordata; class Actinopteri; order Pleuronectiformes; family Cynoglossidae; genus Paraplagusia; species Paraplagusia blochii. Next base: position 180,132 of record JAFBJS010001226.1, read on the forward strand.
AGGTTATTGGGCACCAATCAGGGTCATGTGCTTACGTCGAGGGACTTGTAATTACAGCTTCCTGGACCAGGAGAGGGTGGGAACTGGCTGAGATTTAATCTTCCTCTGCTATTTACGAAAATAACTTTCCTGGAGGGGATTTCTGAGCTTTTTAAGGTCACTTAGTTTAGTACCCTTGGAATCTAATGAGTGTCTTCGCCGAAAGAACGGCAACGGCGTCTTCATTTCCTTTTGTCTGTGGAGGATTAGTATTTCCTCATCATCTGGCAGTGCTTTAAACTTTCATCGCCTTGCAAACATCAGAGTCAGGAGAGATTAGAAAACGTTTCTGTTCCGTATTTCAGAATATTAGAATTCCTGGGTTGTCATTGCATTGAAAACACAGAGAGAAATTGGGAGGAGTAGTTTAGTGTCAACAACAATGAAAATCAAAAAGTCTCATAAGACAATTAGAAGACAGACAGACAATCAGAGAAACGGGAAAAAGTATATATCAACTTTTAACAGATACTCTCATGACATTTCCAATAAAGATTGCACTTTTTTTGGCGGATAATGTTATAAAATCTTAGCTTCTGTGTTTAGATTTTGCAGAAACAATCCTGTTTGATTTACATCATTTAGACCAGGGGTCTCAAATGCGGTCCGCGGGCCATTTGCAGCCCTTGGAATGATGTTTTGTGGCCCCTAATTTTATATAGAAATTTGATGGTAGCGCAGCCTATAGGATTTATAGAGGGATTTCAATGCAAGTCAACAATGCTTAACAGTTGGTCATGTTGAATGCACTCAGTGGTAAACACTGATGCTGGTTGATAATATGCTGATGATGAATGTTCATTAGAAAATAAATTTTGCAGATTTGCTCTCCATATTTTTTGGTAAATGCTATAGATCTCAAAACTTTGATCTTGGTTTTTGTTTTGTTTTTTTTTTGTTATTTGAATTTCTCTACAATGTTTATGACTCGGAATTTGTGGGACACTAAACTTTTCGAAAACACACAAGATTATTCGGTGAAATGATAGTTGAAACAATAGCCTTCAACTTATTCGATTTACAGACTGCTGATTTAGACTTTACCAACATACTTTTTATATTTTGCAATGATGTGTGATATGAATGTCATGTGTGTAGTCAGCTACAGGAGTTAGATATGTATTAGTCCAGAAATTCCATACCATGAAAGTTTTTCTAAGTGCATTATATGGTATTTAATTATTTTTTTAAACAAACCATTGGGTCTCAACCTTGTCTTAAATATCTCCAAAATCTGTACCATTGGAAACTTGGGGATTTTACAAATGCGGCTACAGTTGACGTGTTGTACATTATAAGGGCGGGGTTGGTTAAACAAGTGCTTCTCAATTATTTTCTGTCACGCCCCCCCAGCAAGAAGAAAACAATTTGCGCCCCCCGGACCTCTAACAAGCAACTATAAATAGTAGCATTTGTCTATAAAATAGTTCTAGCTACACCTCCGCATAACATGGTATCCTTGTTAACATAAAGAAAACAAAAAGAAAGAGATATAGTTCAACTTACAAGGATGTGCAATTACACTTTATTATAGTACGGCGGGGAAAAAAACCTCTGCAGCCTTGACAGTGTTGAACAGCAGCTGCAGCAGATGTGACCCAATGTACACGACGGGTTAATGTGTTGATAAAGCAGCGTATGTTGTGAACACAGTCACGGCCAAGAGCCTGTGTGTTCAAACATGTGTAGGTAAAACAGCAGGTGTGTGATGCAAATGACATTGTTTTCACGCCTCCAACATCATTTATTCATGGATGTGTTAGTCTGTGGTGTCTCTGTAGAACTCCAGCACGCAGGTGTGAACACAGTACTCACAGTCAGCCTGGGCGCAGATGAGGCACGCAGTGGTGCCGTTGAAGAAGGTCAGCAGACCAGCCACAGCCAGGCTGATGTCGGTGTTGGTCGGCCTCAGGTCCAGAGTAGTGAACCGTGGAAACTGCACCTTCAGGATGTCCTCTGGAGCCACCTTGACATAAGGAACCTGCACGGAATAAATGAGGAATATTTAATGCTTCTTCAACACAAAATAAAAAGCAGACAATACCTTTAGACAGAACATACTTAAGAGTTGAAAAAAAGAACACAATTGTCTGTGAAATAAAGCAGCACATACAGCAGAAGAATGAAGAAGGTGTGAAAGGTATATGGGATACTGATCCAAAAACTGTTAAATTACCAACAATATGGATTATTTTTGCACTAATGCATCAGTATCTAATACAATTTTATCAAAGAAAAAAAAAAATCACTTTATTAATTTAAAGTAGGGATGTCCGATATAAAATTTACTGATACCGATATTAACCAATATTGCCCAAACATTCCTGATACCGATATGAACTGATACTGATATTAACCAATACCGATATATGCAGGTGATTTCCCTTGAATTGTTGTGATATCAGACTAAAGCATTTTATAAATAACTGTGTACAACAGAAACACACTACTTCAATATAAGTTATAGAAAAATGAGAAATTTATTTTTTTTTACCATTTTGTCTGAAACAGTCCTATGATTCTTTGTGCAGCATTTAATGCAAACAAGAAATGTCGAGTTTTGGACAGAATAACTTTCATAAAACATTCATTCAGCCCTCACAACAGTATTCAATATAAATGGGTACAGATAGAAACATAAAACGCCTCGTGATAAAGTGTTAAAATCTAACCCCCACCCTCACACAACCAGCTCCTTATGGTCATTAAGAATTACAGTTTTCTATCCAGAAAAATCTCCAGACCACAGACATTTACTGTAGCATCGATCATTGTTGCTGTCCCTTTAAATGACATCATTAATCACATGCCAGTCAAAGTGTCAGTAGTACTGACTCAGTACCCCATAAGGAAGTCCAGCGTATTTGCCGAGACCGCGGCTTTGCAGCATCGGATTTCAAACATCGGTGGAAAAACCGATACCGAGCCGTGACTTTTAGAAGCCAGACTCTACTGTGGCATTATAATTCTCACATTCTAGATGTTACTGCAATAAAAGCATTCACTACCACTGATCTTTAGTTGTGTTTTTTTTTTTTTTTTTTTTTTTTAAAGCTTTCGACCGGCAGGGGGACAGACAACCTGTGCGACAAAAAACAAACCGGACTGTCACTCAAGACAACTGAAGGTATCTGGTGTTTATTAAAGCTACGCTGGGCATTTTTTTATTCTGATATGAAGTGTCCTTGCTGGGCTAGGTTGAAGTTTCCTCTCAGGGAAACACCTGTGGATCAATACGTAAACTACACACCAAGTGTCTCCTTTACGCATACTCATAGCGCAGACTTGGACCGAGAGTCGGAGTCACTCCTGTCAATAGGTATCCTCTCCCTGACAGTGTCTGGAGAGCTCCTTTTACAGACTTCTGTGGCCCTCGCGGTGTTTGTAAAAGTCTGCAGGTGTTATTTTGTTGAGAGGGTCTGACAAGTTTGTTTTGGCAAGATACTGAATTTCAGAATCTCTGCCGGTAGATTCTTCAAAAGGTTATTTTAGTGGAAAAACTTTTTTTTTTTTTTTTCTTTTACAACCCTCTGTGAACCTTCTAAAGTCAATTCAATGCCAGGTTCTCACAGTAGGAGAATTTCCACAGCAGAGAATAATTTAATAAAAAAAAAAACATGGTGAAAACAGTGTATATATAAGATTAGCTAATTGCAAAAACAACAGTGTGCATTTGTTCTGTCGTCAGCACAAAGACCTGAAGCATCAGTTAAACTGAGTCGGCCCAAACATTTTAGCATAAATCAATGCCCACACGTATCACCCACACCAGCCTCGGTGAGGTATAAAATTTTCAGTGACATTGATTTCTGCTGCTTTCAGCGTTCATTTGCTGTTGCTACATAAATATCAGTATTCCTCTGCCGCCCGTATTTAAGACACGATACCACACAGAGAGCTAACAAGGCTGCCTTAAGACGTGGGATCATCTCCACTTTCAGAATCAAGGTTAAATACTCTGCCGCTGTCACGGCAGTGGGATTCATCTGTCCCACAGCAGAGGGACAAACACTGCTGTGACACATTTACATCCACCCAACTTGAATGAGCCTGAATAGTCTCAAAAAGACACACAAACATGGACCCTTGAACGGTTTTTAAGGAATTCACCAATGTACTTTCAGAATAAATGCTGACCCACAAATGTGTTTTTGTGGAATTCACAAATGTATTTTAATAAATACACAAACAACGTTTCACACATCAAAATGTGATTGTAAACACTTCAAAATAAGTTTGTGAATATGTTCGCTTGAGAAACTGCGCGCACACAAGTGTGTAATTTTGAGATTCCTTGGGCTGACCAAATTCGCATGCAAAATTTTTTCTACATTGGTCCGTCAGCAGCCAATCAGAAGTGTCACTGGTTTGCAGCCAATCACACAGCAGTGTCCCATAAGGGTCTGTGTGTGATGTCACTACACTCTGTGAATCATTGTTTTACTCTTAAAGTACATTTGTGAATTCCGCAAAACACATTTGTGAGTCCGTACTTGTGCATTTATTCTGAAAGTACATTTGTGAATTCTTCAAAATATGTGCGTGGATCTGTGCTTTTTGAGACTATTCTGGCTCCATAACTTCTGCGGGTCAGGACTGAGGTGACGCACCAATTTCAAATCAGACTCGTGTCTTTCGTCTCTCCTGGGTGAGATCCGTTTCAGCCTATGTTTCTGAATGCGATAATGTGACAATGCGACCAGGTGACAGATTCCTGCTGCCACGGCGTACACTGAGAGGCAGGAGAGTGTGAACGGGTGCAGCAGGTGTAAGGTCAGTCGTCTGGCAATGCATTGGAAAGGAGTGCATTTGGGCTTGAAGGGGATTTGATGGGACGTGCTGGGTCCGAGTGGAGGAGGAAGGAAGGCGGCACCTGCATCACGGCAGATTGCCTGTCTGTATGGTTCCGGGTGCTTATACATTTCCTTCCCTTGCAGTCACTAAACCCTTGATTGGTTTTCCACTCCTTCCCATCGGGGTGTAGTGGACTCCGCTGGGTGATTGGACGTAGAAATGGATGTATGGATGTAAGGATTGGAGGTGTGGTTCATGCCTATGGCAAATGCTGAGATGTCATACGGTTCTTTTTAAGTAGCTTTAAAATCTGTTCCAACTCCTGCTCCAGGCTGGTTCACAGGAGTCTTTGGCCTCATCTTTCCTCTTTTATCTACTTTCCTACGCACTGGATTAATCAGTTATTTCCTGCCTTGTCAGCAAAGTGGAATTCTGCTTTGAAATATTGCATTTAGAAAAACTCACGCACTTTGAAAGAAAGTGTCCGTGGCAGGTTGTGTGTAAGCTGTAAGCTGTACACCCTGCACACATACGATAAAAAAACATGCTGTCTTGATATTACGCCTCCATTGCTGCAGTATGTAGATATGGTATATGACACATACTGAAAGAAGATGGATTGTCATCTTCATTTTGAGTTTGCTATGCAGAACAATCATTCACTCATTCATGATCATCAGGCTTATCCGTCACTTGGGTCTCAGGGGGAGTAGTCTCCACAACACCCACCCAAATCACACTGCAACATTCTGTGAGTCTTCATGTAAATGTCATGACATTTGGACAGTGCTATGCTCAGAACCAAGGCCGGATAAACAGGATGGGCTAAAGGGGCTGCAGCCCTGGGCCTCCCCACCGGGGGGGGGGCTCAGGTTGCTAATGTCAAATAACCAAAAGTAGCGGAAGTTGTCTACTTTTACTCATTTTAATCTTCGTCAAACACACATAATATCAACCAACCCTGTCTTTCTAATTAAAGGTGTTGACCATCCATAAAAGTATGCTACCACCTTTAAGACAGAGAGTAGGAAGATAATATCGTTAGGAAAAATCTTCAGATATCGCTAATTATAATTTTTGCTACAGGTAGGAAAATATTATGGGTAGGAAAATACTTCAACACCCGCACTTTATGTTGACACACAGTCAGCATATATAGATAGAGAAAAAGACAGGGTTAACCAAGCCCTGCTCAGAGCACGTCTGAGGGATTTGAACCTGCAACCCTGCAGACAAAATTCTGCTTCTAGGTGAAGTAAAAACCTTACACGCACGCTTGACATGTCGTCTGCCCCCTAGTGACAGTCAAAGTTGATTGATAACTGGAAATACTTATAATATGTGCAAGATAGATAAAAACTATTTATCACAATAATAACATAATCACATCGATTCATCACAGGGATGATTGTGGATGTGCAGTTATATTTTTTTGCAGGAAATATTGCACAGTATTTACAGTTGTTATAAATCGATGAAGTATCATAACTTTTCTTTTTTGGCTGCTGCTTTGTCAAAATGATCAGCACGGCTTCAGCAGTGAGTGGAGGAGAAAAGTTATACCTAATATTTGATACTAGATAAGAAATTCAGAGATTTATTTTATTATTATTTTTGTTTAAATAAATAAATAAACACCAAGGCTGGATGTAGAGCAGAGAAACTAATTATATTTGAAGGGATGAGGTGGTAGGAAAAACACACACCAACAATGGAGCTCAAGGTAATCACTCAGCTTTTTAAAAATTTAATAATAACACAGCTTCACAGTCAGTAGAAATTAATAGTGACTGGTGTCTAGGCAGAGTAGAGCGTGAGGGGAATGGACGAGTGTCAGCAGCGAGGAACGCAGGGAAGAGAACGCAGGACGACAATTGAGCGATGACGGCCGAGGAGTGGAAGAGTCTGAAGGGAGGAGAACATATGAGCGTGTCCACGAGCGGGCAGAGTAAATGAGTGCGAGTCAGTGCGGCCGCTGCTTATTTAATTATGTCATTGATGTTAGCAATGAAAAATGAGTGTTTTGTGGTAAGGCGCGAGTGTCTGGTGTTTACTAAAAGCGCTCCGTTTCCCGGCGTTTGCAGTTTCCTGGAATTTAATACCATCGTCAGCGTTTGACTTGGTTATTGTTCGGTCTCTGTGGGCTAACAGATTCACTCCATACCAGAGCAAATGACTCCGACGCTCATCTATTATTCAGGAGATGCAGGACTGATTAGTGAAATAATATGAAGCCATAAAAAGCTGTTTATGTTGGATTTATTAGGAGAGAACTAGAGCTGACGTTTTATACGGAGGACAACAACAAGCTTAATTAGTATTTTTAGTATTCTACTGAGTGATCCTTCGAGGGACACACCTCTCGCTCTTTGAATGACCTTCCAACACTCTAGTGGTCAACACTGGTACAACATAAGACATATATTACATAAACATATTGTCATATAGTGTTTTCTTCAATTTCTTGTTTATATTAACTGCTGGGTTAAGGACAGAAAAGAAGGAAAGCCCAGGGAGCTCTGAGTGGGGACGGTGCCCTGCTCAGTGGTAACTTGACGTTAGGAGGATATGAACTTCTTATGGACCAAAGTCTGCAACCTTAACCACTAGACCACATGTGTCAAACTCAAGGCCCGCGGGCCAAATGCAGCCCGCCAAGTCATTCTGTAGTTTACAAAGCACTTCATGATGTCAATGCAGCAGAGTTTCTTAACTTGATATATAAAAAATACCTTTCTTTCACAGCAATGAAAAAAATCTTAGTTACATAATATTCAATAATCAATGATAATAAATTGCAGTTACTCTATATATTAATATGTTATCGAGTAGTTGCATCTATTGTCTACCATTTACAACCGGTCCTTTGAGGAAATTATATTGTAATTGTGGCCCCCTGGTGGTAATAAGTTTGACACCACTGCACTACGTCAACAACTGCCCCAAGTTTAACTGAAGGTAACAGTATTTTAACTCAAAAGAGTGGAATTTAAGAGATGCTATCGAGACATGTTGTATGTTTTTTTTTTTTTTTTTTTAAAGTAACCAAAATCACTTTTACACCAGTAGCTAAACTTGGATCCACAAGGCTACAGGTTGTAATCCACCAGCTGTCAGATTGCAACTGAGGTGCTCTGATCATAGCACCAACCCACAGTCACAGTATGGAGCAGCAGTGTGATTTGGGTGGCAGTGGTGGAGACTGCTGTCCTTGAAAGTGAGCAGAGATTTTAAATCAACCTACACCACACTTTAAAGAATGTTTGTCTTACAGTTTTATGGGTTATCCCCGTGGCAGTGAGTCCCACTCCCTTCGCTCTATTTTTTTGGACAGTCCTTGGCTAGAAAAGTGTTGGACCCCTGCTGTATTTCATGAAGTCCGGGCGATAATAATCTCCTCACATGTTCTCCAGCTCCACTGAAGATGTTTGTAAAGTCCTCCCTGTAGCTGCAAATACCACCGGTGTCAAAGTGCATTAAAGAAATGGATGTTACTTCGCAGGCGGTCCAGGTTTTCTTTCTATTAGTGCACTCTGTCTGCACACCGTGTCCGTTTATTACAGTTTATAGATCTGCACCTGGTGGTTTTATAGGACTCCTTCTTTTTTTTCCCCTGAAAGGAACAGATGTATTTAAAGATTTTAAAATGTCGGAACAAAAAAAAACATATATATATATTTACCAACAATAATGTTATCAGTGGGTGAGCTTTGCATTCAACCTCGTTTTTTTTTTTTTTTTTTTTTATTTTGATGACATTTTTCCGGAGTCCACTGCGAGGGACGGAATTCTCAGGTTTATTTTAGACTAAATTAGGTTCAGAGTGTGTGTTTGGTGTTGGTGTGTGACAGAGCAGCTGTCTGTTGACAGGTGTGTGGACAGTTTTGACAGCCGTTTAATGAGGAAACTCTCGCAGGACACAGGTTCTGCAAACACACACACACACAGACACACAGACACACAGACACACACACACACACACACACTCTAATTACAATAAAACTGCAGCAGATTAGCTCATAAAACAAAATCAAAAAAGCACAATTTCAAAAAACGTTGGTCTGGTGATGAAATATTTGCCAAAACAACAGAGGTTTTTTTTTTACTTTTATAAATATTTAAGGAGTTTTGGAGGACATTGTCTTTGTAGAAAAGACAAGGTTATTGTCAAAGGTGTTGAATAAGAAATATACTATATTCTTGGCATCACATTTGACTAAGTACAGTGAGTCCTCTCCTATCAGCATTGATGCGTTCCAAGATCAGGCACAAGACCGTTAAAATAGCAACGTAGAGGTAAGATAGGTTTTATATTCATTATTAACTTCATTCATTCATCTTCATCGACGTGACTGTCACACAGGTCACTCCGCTGCAACTTGGCAGTGGGTGGATTCAAACATGAGACCTTGCACACCCAAGTCTGCTTCCCCAACCACTAGGCCACCGTATATGTACTTCACCTTTTCGAACACCCCAGCCGCCCACTTCTCCACCTCCCCAGACTGCACCGCCCTTTCTTATACAATTATATAACTAATATAACTATTAAATCACACTGCACCATATTGTGATCCTTCCTGTGGGTGGTGAGCCCACAAGAAGTCAAGTGGGAGGACGGTGCTATGCTCAGAGCACTTCGGTGGAAACCTGGCAGCTGGTGGATTCAAACCCGAGCCCTTACAGACCCAAGCTTCCTTTAGCACTAGGCCACCATTGCCAGACAAAAAAAAAAGTCAACATAAAAAGACAAAAAAAAAAAAAAAAAAAAATATCTTAAATAAATTAAATACACGGCTGTGTCAGCTGCAGACCTGGACACAGACAAATATATGACACTTATATTTCTTTTTACATAACAAGGCGACTTGTAAATTACAAAAACTGTAAAAAAAAAAACTTCTATTCAGAGCAGTGTGTGATGAGCTGCACAAGCAATAACACAGAGCATGTGTTATTATGTAATTACGCTGAGCCCATTAAAAGCTTGTGCTTGTTCTTCCATGACAGACATTCTGGCCAAGATGGATAGGCCATTTATGAGAGCTGGGTGCAGCTTAGGAACGCACAAGAATATAAAGAAAATATATGTATAGTATGGATATTCTCTTTACGCGGTTAATGCATTCTAAGACCCTCCGAGAGAAGGGAGAATCCGTAAAGTATATACTAAGCATATAAAGTTCACTTTCATCTGTGTCAGCGTTAGACACGGGGAATCTGGATAAAGTTTCACCAAACACAAAAGAACAAACTTTACAGAGATCACTGATGTGTTTAAGTCCTTCAGGTGAACAAGGACCAGCATATTTTTTTTGGTTTATATATTGATAAATCTTTTTCTTTTTAATATTTTTGAGGATAGATTAAAAAATGAAATGAATAAAATAATGGTAATTCACGTGGAAATATTGAAAATGAATAGTAAAAAAAAAAAAAAAACATGTAAAATCTGGTGATACAGTTGAACTCTCTTGAAAAGCGATGCACAGATGGAGTGAAAGGAGAACAGAATGAACACACAGTATATATGTAGTTTACAGAATTAATGGTTCAAAGTAAACTAGTGGTAGAGCGTGTTAAATGCTGAGTTCAATGTCCTGGGTGAACAAACACAAAACAATGCATTTTGGTTTATTTTTTAATAGTGTATTATAGCATTTTTACAGGTGTGACACTCCAGGGATCAACTGCTGATACTGAAAAGATACTTGTAAAACTGAGTCATGTGACCTGGTAACAAATAAGTGAAATGAAGATGAATGGAGGGATGAATGGATAATTTAAAAAAAAAAGAAAATAATTACCATAAAATCACAGGATATTGTGAAAGACTCACAAGATTGGAGTTGTAAAAAACTATACTGTGCTGAGGAAAGGGAAAGGAAAGAAAACTGCAGAGTCGAGAGTGATTACTGTATTACAGCTGTGTTAAGTTAAATAATAACAAAATTGATGCAAAATCAATGGTGTTCCTGCTGAACATTATGTAGAAAATACGTATTATTTTAATAATCTTCAAAAATCCATAACTGTATCCTTCATGTCCATTTTTTACTCAGTAAACAAAAGCTAGAGAACTCTAGAGAAGATCCCAATCTCAAAGACCCAAGACTCTGTACGACCACCGATGTCCAATGTTGCCCCCTATATTCACGCCAATCATTTCTACGCCCGTGGCGCTGAATTCAACACGTTTAACCGGCAGAGAATAAGCATGAAATACACAATTTGGCAGGAAGAATAAATTAAACAAAAACAAAACCAGCAATCGATGCGGCCTAGTCAAGAGCAGTCAGTCATTCCATCTCACTCGACCGAGGACAAGGTTAACTGAATCCAGATGGAGAACGGATCATTTACCGTCAGAAAGTGGACGTAGCTAATCAGTTTTTCAAGAGATCTCCAGTTAAAGAAAAATGAACTAACGGAGCAGTGAGTATGAAGTCTGGCTGAATGGAGCTCATTGCCTGCCAGAGAGTTATGTGTTGGCCACGAGGCATTAGGAGAACAGATGCTGTTGGAGACACTGTCCATCAGTCAGCAATAGTGATGCCAATGCTGGACTGGCTAGATTGGAGCTGGCAGGGTTGAGGCTGCAGGGTGGCAGGGGATGAAGAGTGCAGGAGGTAGTTTATCTACCTGATTCCCTTTCACTAAGCCAGACTTTAATGACTTCGGGTTTGGGACGGCATCTGTTTACATTCTTAAATAACAAAATGAAAGAATCTCATGGACGAAAAGCATAAAATAGAAAATTCTCGTGATCTGACTTCCTGTTGTGGATCTTCATCTCTAACTGCAGACTGGCTCCACTCTCAGCTCGTGCTGCCTGATCTTTATTTGTAGTAGAAATAAGGCTGTGTCCCAGTCCCAGGGGTCAGAGCGAGAAACACAGCGATGATAAAGATGAAGGAGGCACAACATCCGATGGTGCCTGTTAGAGGGAGTGGGACATTGACCACCAGATCTCTATCTCATTGATTAGCCAGTTTAGAGGGAGGAAAAAAAAGTTTCTCCTTCCTTCTTCAGATTTATTGAAGATATTCAATGTGGATAAATGTCTTCAAATCGTTACTAAACCGGACATTTTGGATGTGAAAAAAACACACATTAATGAAGAGACTAATGACTGGAAGATGTCCGGGGTTACAAAAGCCGAGTGTTTTTGTCACTATATATCAACTACATTAAAATACATTCTACTTTTCATAGTCTTGACCAGAGCACAGGGTTGAAGGAGCATTTTTTTTCTTGAATTTTGATGCTGATCGTCCAAAAAAAATTAAGTTTTGAACATTCACAACAGTGGGGCGACTGCTGGTGAGATGGATCGATGACAGTGTGGAGGATAGGTCAGAGGAGAAACAGAGGACAGCTGTGCTCTTCTAATTAAGATCAGACATCAACGGGAAACGCACCTGAACACATGACTCCTACAGAGAGTGACGGAAATCTGAGCTGTCTGCAGATTACTAGAAGACGGTTGCTTCTAGAAAATGTCCAGTTGGACCTTAGTCCTGGCAGTTGGTCAACTCAAACTTTGAACCCTCCGGACTGTAGTCCGGTTCTTCAACCCCAAGGCCACCACTATGGCTATGTATATAGGGAGGACCTAAATGTAGTAAAAGTCAGAGTAGAAGATCGGAGATCGGAGGGGCTGAAATCAAAACCTTTCCGAGACACTAGGACTAACGGTCAGACAATGTACTACTAATTTGAATTCAACATTAAATATAGTTGCGTCCATCGCATCAGCTGATACCAACACAATAAAAGTTGCTTGTAGATACGGGAACGTTTGACTTTATGTACAGTGACATTACGGCCCAATTATGTCAGAGAAACGAGGCGTGAGTTGCCTCCTGCCAGCAGAACAAGATCGACACGGCAGAACTAACAACACTAGGCCTTTGGTCATCATGTGAGTGATGGAGGGTGATAAGGGACGGGCACACAATGGAGCTGCCACTGCCAAAAGATTCAAAGCTGCCTCTGAAGGAGGAGAAGAAGCACACAAAATTAAGTAGTTGAAATGAGAGAGTATGAGACAGATGACGACCTTAAGAAAGTGGACAAAAAGTCCAATGACAAGTCAGGGGAATGGGTGTTTTTTTTTTTTTTTTTTTTCAGAGGATGTTGTAATGTCTCACTCAGGCAGAGGGAATGATACTGTGTAATACACGGGAAAGTGAAAAGATGAGTTTCATCAAGAGGATTGTTACTCAAACACTGGCTGGGGACCCTCTGGTGGGTCGCAAGCAAAGCTTTGAACCAGTGCAAGGCAATCAAGAAACTCTTGGCATAATGCTAGGAACTGAAATGAAACCAGAAACATGATATTTTCTTGTTTTGGAATAGAAAAACACAGTGAAAAATAACAGTGAGCGGATAAATAATGGTTGGATTCTGTTCTTTAAAAAATCCTGTGCAGGCTACAATCAAAGTCATGTGTCTCCTGAGGTGTAGGGACAGTGCTTTTTGCTCTAACCTCTTCTGGGACATCAACCTCATGGTGGAACCGAAAACAAGAAATGTTTAAAAGTTGTTTCTGTTCTGAACTGATAGGCAGAAAATGTTGGTTCAAAGCCCTGGCTACCATGGATTTTGAGCAGATGTATGACTTTGCGGGATTTCTTTTTAAGAACTAAATGAAACGGGTGTGAACTCGTGACTGTTATTTTAAAATACATATTTTGTTCAGGAACAAAATTTTATGTGTTTGTTGATCGATCCAAAGTGTTGGTCGCAAGAAACTTTTTTGGGTCTCTCATTTCCTAGGACTTCATTGTTCTTCTTTCGGGTTCAATTACTGTTTATTGTTGTGTAAACTGGAGTTATACTATTTCTTCCGATATCACAAAGTCAAATGTCCTCATTAATGTTCAATAATTCCAGTGGGCTCACCACTCACAGGAAGGCTCACAGTATGGAGTTTGATTTGGGTGGCAGTGGTGAAAACTCTGTCCCTGTGACAAATAAATAAAAGGATGAAGATGAATGATGTTCAATAATGGACAAAGATTTACAAACAGGGGGTTGTGGTGGCCTTATGGTTAAGGTTGCAGGCTTTGGTTGACAAGGCTTCAGGTTCTAGTCCACTAGCTGTTGCCACTGAGGTGCTTTGAGCATAGTGATGTCCAGACCCACTTAACTTCCACCCACAGAAATGGAATGGTTTGGAAAACACTGATCTAGATGACCCTGCGACTCTAGGCACAGCCAAGAGCAACAGTTCTGCTCCATTTGTGGCCTGTGGTCCAGATTTTTTGAAGGCTTGAGGTCAGTGTAAATGTGTCTTCAAACAATGGTGGACTAGGGTATTTGATACTTGGTAAGGACTCGGTTCTAAGACTGTTCCTGTCCTTTGGCTCAATGAGTTGTGCCTCAGTTTTCACCTCTAACTTAAAGCAGACTGACTGTAGGGAGAGTGGAGTCTCAGCAAAAGTAAGACAATAATCCTAAAATGAAAGGATTCAATTCACGGCTGAAGAATCCGCAGCACATGCTGTTACATATTAAACATATAAAAACATCTCATTTTACGTTGAATAATTCATTTTTTCGATTTCTCCTTTGGAGTCCACTCCTGTGCCAACGCCTGTTTTTTTTTTTAAGAGGACAACGCAGCATCTGATGTTTTTATCATAAACAGCCACCATGTCCTGTGGTGTGGACTGATGTTTGGTGTGGACGTGCTTTCTGCTCACAGAGGATTTTCCGGGTTGGCGGTCTGAATTTTCATGTCACAGGAAGTGATTTTAAAGCATGTGTGACTCTGAGCTGCCAGACAACCAGTCTGTCCAAATGTGTTTCTGCCCATTCACACACGGAGGACGGTCAGAAGAGTGAAACAATGTCTCCAAAAACACCTCAACGTCCTCAACAGATTCAAGTATTTCATCTTTAATAAACACCCAAACAGTTTTAGAGTTAAGAGTTACATATAAAAAATGTTGTTATTCTACCTTATGAAACAAGTGATGTTTCCATGTTTGTCCAGTGTCTGCTCATGAGCAGTCACCTGCACCACGGCTTTACCCACTCACTGTTTGTGCGGAGCAGTGGCCTCTGCCAGTTCTGAGGCAGCAGCGCTTTCACAGCACATTGACCAACAATCAAACTGTCCTGATGGAGGTCTGTGGAACATGAAACACCAATGGTTCTAGATCAAATGTTCTATTTGCCCATAACGTGCCAGAGTGCATTAGAAGACTGAGAGGTAGAGGTCAGTTTTTCCCCAGGTTACTAAAATATTAATACATATAAAGACATTATGACTAATGTCTATGTTCAAAATAATTTATGTTGTCATGGTTTATTGTATCCTGAAGAAAAAAAAAAATCTTAATATAAAAAATATAGATGTATATATTGTTATTACCTGTCCATTACCTGAACTGAAAGATAAAATAATGGCATGTAAATAACTAGGCTTCACAGCTGATTTATTTGGGTCTTTAAATTTAAATTATATATATATAATTTTAATTATATATAATTTATTATATATTATATAATTATATTATATTATATTATAATTTTAATTTATATATATATACTGTGCATGTATATGTATATATGTATATATATATATAAATATATATATAATGACAAGTAAAATATATTTATTATTATTATTCATATGCAAATTCAGCCTCAATAAATATATATATATATATTTTTTTTTTTTCTGCCCTTCTAACACACAAAAGAGCTTTAAACTTATTTAAATAGCCTTGGAAGCTATTT
This sequence comes from Paraplagusia blochii, assembly GCA_016785265.1. Lineage (NCBI taxonomy): Eukaryota > Metazoa > Chordata > Actinopteri > Pleuronectiformes > Cynoglossidae > Paraplagusia > Paraplagusia blochii. The sequence goes on from JAFBJS010001226.1 coordinate 195,717, forward strand.
TAAAAAGCGGCGACTGACTCGCAAAATAAAAAAAAATAAATAGAAAAAAACATTTGAATAATTTTACATAAATTTCATCGCAAAGGCATTATCTTCAACCTTGTCTCTCTTTACATTTTAAAATAACTGTTGTAAATTCAAAACTCAACCTTCACGTTATAGCACAAACATTTGTTTCATTGAAGGATCAACAAATGCAGTTGAGCAACATAATATGTTTTCTTAGAAATGGTTTTCAAACAGATTGAGATGGTTTGGACATGTTCAGAGGAGGCACCGTGGATACATTGGTAGAAGAATGAGACTAGAGATGGAGCTACCAGGTAGGAGACAAAGAGAAGATTGATGGATGCAGTGAGGAAGGACATGGAGGTAGTTGGAGTCAGAGTAGAAGATACAGAGGACAGCCCCTGCCCTCTCACTTCTTCACTTACTTATAATTGGGTCGCATGCTTTACTGTATCCGGTGTAAGTCTGTAGCCAAATAGTGTGAGCTGGACCCATTGTTTTTCACTGTTTTTGCTTGTTTATTTCACAGTTATAAGTCAGAACTCTGTGTTTTCTTTGGAATTCTGTTGGGGCATTGTAATCGTAGGATCTCTTTGTGTGTGTTTTCATTGTTTTTTTTTTTTTTTTTTTTTTTTAATTTTTTTTTTTCATAAAAAGCTAGATAAATAGGTTAAACTGTTCTGGTCTGAGCATTGGCCTCATTCTTAGGGATGAATTGCATCCCAGTTCTCCTACACTGGGAAATAACATTTAGCCTCCTTGTGGGTGGGGACAGTTGTGTCTGGACGGTGCTATGATCTGACCACCACAGTGGCAACCTGGCAGCTGGAGGATTAGAACCCGAAGCCTTGTCAACCCACTTTGGAAAAACCTGTCTGCTAAATCCATGAATGCACCAAAAATACAATAATAATATTGTAGAGGGAATCAATCTGAGACTTTGACTCTTCTCAAATCAGAGAACAAATATGCTTCTGTATTGACAGGGACAAAGTCATTTCCACATTTCACTGCATTGAATTTAATCATTTTCAGCGTTTAGAGAAAAAAATAAAACTCATCCTTGAACAGGAAATGCCAGTGAAAACAGCAAACACAAACACAGCTTCATGTAAATGACTGAAAAGTCCTTGAGTCTATTATTCTGCATGCTGAAAGCCACTCCTCATAAATAGGAATATGGCATCTTATCCTTGAGAAACACAACAACACAACAAAACCGACGAGAACTTTTCAGCTCCAGCTGCAGCTCTTCTATCCGTGGCACTAACCTATAGTCTGGCAGAAGAAGACGGCGGCGACACAGTCTGTCCCGGACCAAATTTCATGGTCTGAGGTCCACAGTAATGAGCCAAAATTCCTAAATCCCTGACCCTGAAGTCTTATTACTGCCACACTATATAAGATGGAAACAAATTGCGAACATGACGTGCACTGTCAACCCCCGTGCACTCGTTGTTTTTCCATTAGTCAATATTAGCGTGAGAAGCAGATGGCTCAGTTCCACTCTTCGTCATTCCGCAGGAAAAAAAAAAAAAAAAAGCCCCTGCAGCCTCAGCGCAGTGACTGATAGGAGCAGGAAGTTGACATGCTGATCACCTTGTGAGGTCTGTCAGCCTCCAGACTGCTGCCAGTGTCCGGGGCAACCAGCTGAGGAAGCAGCAGCACCTGTGGCCAGGCACGGATAAACACAAACATCACGACCGATACTGAAATACAACCTGGACAAGTAGACGCATCGTTATCTTGTCAAAGCATTAATCAATGAGCGCTACTGATTATTTTTATTGCTATTGTTATTTTTTTTTTCTTCCCAGGAGAGGCCTGAGGGTTGGTTGTTGATTTGTATTGACGTTACTTCTGAAGTATCATCAGTTTCTTTGCTCTGCTGCTGAATGAGTGTGACCCCCGGTTATTGGAAGATCCGTCTTCCTCACAAAACGGAAAGTATTTTTTTTCTTCCATCTCTCTGTTAAATCTTCGCTCTGTAGCTCTGAGGAGTTGAACCCCTGACTGTTCCACTTACACGCTGTATTGGACATTTAATGTTGTCAAAATTGTTTCTTGTAAGTTACCAGACGAAGTTTTTTCTCCCTAAGGGTCGAGAAAAACGAAAAAAAAACAAGAAAGGAAAAAGGTTTATTTTTCTGCCTTTGGTTCAAGGTGGGAGGGCGGATTAAGCTGTAGTCTCACAGCAAGAAGATCACTAGTTTGAGTCCAGGTACTGACCAGGGGAACTGGTCAATTGTTCAGGTTAAATCTTTATGAACCATCAAGAATAAACTGCAGTAGAAAATTCATGAAAAAATACTTTTTTACAGTAAGAGTAATTTTGCATCTTATATCATAAAGTACTCATAATGCATTTAATGTAATTGCGACCTCTGTCTGTAGATGTAAAACAAGTTATTTGACAATTGCTTTTTTTATCATGCATTTATCTCAAAGTCAGAATGATGGTTTTCATTCCCTCAGACCAACCTTGTGTCAACCTACAGCAGAGCCATGGTTTCTATAGAAGAGCCCGTTCTGTTGCCTCAGTGCAGATGAACATTAGGTCCATTAGAGCTGGAGTAAAGTAATCACTTAGAACACATCATTTCAAATTCTCTTTACAGCGTGACTGAACCTGAAAGTAACACCAAATATGTATATTTCTATACTGTCACTCTACAGCAGGTGGCGAACTCCTGTTAGTTCACGGACGGCACACAATCTAATTGGAAGTCAAGTGGGTCGGATCAGTACAATCACAACTATAAGTAACAATTACTCCATGTGGTTCCCTTTGCTAGCATAGAAGTAGAATTATGTTAGATATAATAACAATAATAATATTTTTTTATTATTTATGTTGTTCTTCTGTTGCTATTATGCAGGTTGACAATCTTCATGGCAGGTTTGACTTTCATTCTCGTCCTACATCTAAACTAGATCCTACACCTTAAAGCAGCCACTCACACAGTGGGGACCAGCAATATGTCCCCACAACAACCAGGTGTCCCCGCAGCAAACATACATCTGCAAATGTCCCCATACATGTAGCTGCATCACAATTACACACACACACACCAGGGTGACTGATTTTCATCCTGAGGGACTGAACGACCGACCCAATCAGTGTAATCAGCTACTGCAGTGAGAGACTCCAATACAGATGTCACTGTGGAACTAGAACCAAAGATCGATCCTCATCTTCATCTGTGACCGCTGACCGTGCAGCTACGTTCACGTTCCACTGAGTCACCAGGACCACGACGACGTCAGGCCAGCAGCCCAATTCTTCTGATGACCACATTTGAGTTCGGTTCTGGTTCTGGCAGCAGTGTGGTACCATCAGCTGCCAGTAGAATACTTTGAGTAAATTACATTAACTTTGTCAGAGTAACTGATATGTATATAGATACACAAGGGTCCCTCAGTCTATGTAATGTGACAGGTAATCTAGCCTTTCCAGGAAGCCATATTGCTTTATCCAATCAGAGGCTGCAATGGTCCTATTCATCAATAACCTCATCTAGTGGAATGAGGAAGAAGTTGAAGACATTGAAGAAAGCAGCAAACATGAAAATCACAGCTAAATATCACAGACCCTTAGTGGAGGGAACATTGAACACATTTTTTTTTTTTCGGTTCTTTCCTCATCTTTTTAGAATTTAATGGTTTTAAGGAAAAACTAAAAATGGAAAACAAAGCTCAACCTGCTGGAACTGTGCTAGTTTTTTTTTTTTTTTTTTTTTTCCCATATCTTAAGCTGTCAAAATAAATGTTTATTTAAAAAAAAAAAAAAAAAAAAAAAAAACACCTTGAATAATATTTCCTGCAAATTCACAACTGATATACTTGCACACAGTGGGAATAAATCTAACTAAAACTTTTAAGTCTTTTGTTTTTTGTTTTTTTTTCTAGGAGAGATCTGTGCAAACTAGTGCCCAAAGAAACAATATGGCCCATTTAGCATTTAAATCCAGCCCACCAAACTTATTCAATTTATATTCATTCATTTATTCATTCATTCATTCATCTTCTTCTGCTTGACTGTTGCCGGGTCGCAGGGGCAGCTGGCGCCACCCAAATCACATTGCACCATTATGTGGGTCAGGACGGTGCCTGAACCTGAATTTCTGTAGACCAAGTCCAGTTCCTAAACCACTAGGACCCCACCTATATTTCAGTCCCACAGTTCTATTCTTCATGCTACATAAGACTGGAGTGGAGGAATCGAACCTGAAGCCTTGCGAACCCAAGCCTGCTTCCTTAACCACTAGGCCACCACTGCCGTTCTCAAAACATATTATGAATTTTTATTTTCTAATGTATATTTCTTTGCATATTTTGCCATTTCCCTGTATTTCCCCCACAGATGAGTAAAAAGCTTTTTTTATTTTATTTTTTTTATAATTTTTTGAGTGACCATCTACCTGAAGTTATCTTCCTGTTATTGCATTACAATTACATATTGAAAAAAATATATATTTACACAATTAATGATGATTATTCATTTCTAATCAACTGCTACTGTGACTGTAGTTGAGTTGAATTAGTAAGAATACATCATATGAAGTCATTCAACAGCCTTACAACAGTGATGTCACTGGGAGGTGTGAGAGACTCAAAGGACAGTGAGATAAAAATAGAGACGTTTCAGTTCACGGAGTTTAATTCTTCACCATTTCTTTTAACCAAAAAAAAATCTATTCTAGTGTCTCCTTCAATAAAAGCTCATTTGACGACAGTAATGCATAATATATGACGTTCTCATATTTTATGCGGTACAATAAGTTCCATCAATTCCGACGCAGGATGAAGATGTTTTAAACGACACATCAGAATTATTAGCAATTTCCCATAAATCAGTCCGGTGTCTGTGTTTGTTTGTACTTTCATCAGACGCAGACTGGGGGAACCACAGGCCTTTGAAGCTCTTGCATCAGTATTTTGCTTCTGTGAGCACAGCGTCTCATCTCCACATGACTGCTGTACCTACGGACCACCGCCTGACCCCCGCGCAGCCAAAGCCTGTCATTTACACAGTCCTATACTGACGACACAGCCCTTTGTTTTCAGGCGACACTTGCATGGTAAGACTCTAATCTTTCCCCGCAGCCACTGACCCAGGGTCCTTGTCCGCTTCCAACGTCCATCACACAAGGTTAGAACAGTGTTGATGTAGTTTTCACTGAACACTTAATGTAAAGCGTCTTTGTTGTTTAATGAATCCCTGTTGACTTGTACTCAATATTATCAGACTACTTTATCTACTGTATGCAGATGACACTGTACAGGGAGGAAGGAGGGAAAGCAAAGTCTTTGTGACATTGTAATCCACATAGAGCTTGTATAGTTAGACTACAGTATTTCTTTGGTAAAGTGCAATAAAAAATAATTCTATATATTTGACACTTTTTGTCCAACGGGTCTCACTCTGGGACCCACATTTTCCTGTGGTTATTAAGTCTCAACTCATTCTCATAGAATACAAACCAAGCAAATTCATTTGAAAAAAAAAAAAAAAAACTCTAAACTTTTTAAAAAATCACTTCCTTTAACATACTCATTTTATTCAGCACAGTGTGCCTTTCAAAATAAGACATTTTCTAAAATAAAACACAAACAACAGCTGATCACATTATTTAGATTTTTTGACCAGCAGCTGTTCAAAACCCATTCAGAACAGGTCCCCGACCCACTTTTGGGTAGGACCCACAAGTTTGGAAACCGCTGCCATTACACATTTTCCGTTTGACACAGCAACAAACAAGTCTAAATGCAACATTGAAGGGTGTGGACATGCATTTATCATTGATTTATCCTCATCTGCTGATCTGTTACCAGGGCAAGTCAGAACTTCCTGTGGATGGTGTGTCCACTGGAAGTAATGTAGGTTGGAACGATGCTCAGGGCACCTAAGTGGCAACCAGGCAACTGGTGGATTTGAACCTGGAACTCTCTAGACTAAGTCCAGTTCCTAAACCACCTATATTTCAGTGCCACACTTTTTTGTGCTACATGAGAGTGGAGTTGTGACCATATTAGTGAAGAAAGTCTAGATATGCACTGCATTCATGTCAAGGAGTGTTTTTCTCGCCCTTATCCCAGATTAATTATTGCAAACACAAAAAAAAAAAAAAAAGTGTTTGTTTTTATTCAGAAAACAGTGAAAACAGTGGCTGCTGGTTCAGAGCGACGGCTCCAGCTAATGATGAGAATGGAGTAAAGAAAATGTCCAGCAATGTTTTGATTTGACTCTGACTGAAAATGATATCTGTGGGGCATTTCATCATTTTTCCACTAACAAGTTGTCTTTCCCCTAAGCTCCCAAAGAAGAATCGAAGCAAAAACAAAAAAACAAAAAAAAACAAAAACAAAACACTGTTTTTTAATGAGCAGCATTGTGTCTTTTGGTTAGAGATGCAAACAAACGTGGAGCGACAAACACACAGAAACTCACCTCCTTTTCCCCGCAGATATTACTGATAATGGAGTTGGAGGCTGGACTGGCAGAGGGTCCAAGGACTGCCACGACGCCTTTGGACATGATCTGGCACACTGGGGAGACAAACAAGGGTAGACAGAATAAACAGGGGTGAGACTTAAAGCTTGTCAGCTGCCTCAATGTGGAAAAGTCAGACACGGATCTTCAGGGGAAAAAAAAAAAAAGAAACACGCCTGGGCGGCTTTGCCAATGAAGGGCCTCCCTGCAGTCGGACGTTAATGGAGGCAGATGCTGACGATCTACGGTTCCAAACAGACGAGAACCTGAGCCAGCACTTCCAACATTCCCCCGGGAGCCACAGTTTACAAGTGTTAATCGAACGGGTTTAAGGCCAAACGCATTTGTCTACATTCATTACGGCAAACGTGATGTACATATGAAAAAAAAAAAAAAAAAAAAAAAAAAAAACTCAGACAGTTTCTGCTGATCAGAGTCCCAGACGTCGATGGTAGAAGGAACTGGGGGTCTTATTAGCACGATAGGCCTGAAGAATGAAAGATAGGCTGAGAAATCGAACCTGACATTTTAATATTTCTGAGCCACTGCACAACATTCTCAAAGACACACACATATACACACACGAAACACACACCTTTTTTTGTTACATGAACATGGATTTCCAGACGTTACCATAGGGATAAAAAAACATGTCTTTATACATTAAAATCTTCACTGACTTAAGTGTTTTGGGGGCATTTTTTGCATTTTCTGTGGTGCCTGAGTCACCGGGACATTTGTTATCTAACACAGACAGACAGGTTTACTCGGAGAAACGATTTGGATATTGAAGCAAAAAAGTCCAGTTTTCAAGGTTTTTATCCAAAGTATTTAGAAACCAATATAATTGGATGTTTTTGAATATGCCAAGAAAATTTGTCCTATTGTTTTCAAAACTACTAATCATTAAAACTGTTTCCCTGCTACAAAACCAAAGGGTGACAGGTGTCCTTTTGTCCCTGAAGAATAAAAATATTTAGTGGTTAAAATCAACACTTATTATGCCACATTAATATACCTACCATTAAAATATTATTTTATAATGTTCTAGAGAAATCAATATAATTTGAGTTATTTATTCAACTCATTTATTTTATTTTGTTTTTATTGAACCATTCTACTGTTAGACCAATGAACCACCGTCTCCACACAGACAGAAGAATGACCCTGAGGCCTAATGTTCAATGGAAGATAGTTTTGACATATTTTATACATAGACTATAGACAGGAGACCTGACGTCAATATTGAATTCAAAACACAATGAAGCTGCAAGTGTTTGGGAAAAAGTCGATTTAACTGCAGTCAAAGTTTTTGTTTTGTTTGTTTAGAGACTTATTTAGAACTGTGTATTTGTTGTCAAAAGACTAAAGACGTCAGGGAAAGTGAATCGAGTCAACAGGTCTTGATGAGAATTGATGAACTAGTTCTGTTTTTGTTCATAAGTACAAAAGATCGGAGCCATGCTCAGCAGACCTCACTGGAAACCTGGCAGATGGTGGATTCGAACCTGGAACCCTACAGACCCAAGCACAGTTCCTTAACCACTAGGCCACTGCTGCCCAAAAATGCTGCAAAATGACAATTTCTTTAATTTAAATTTTGAAATAGCTCCCTCTCAAGGTTCTGTGAGGGATTACTTAAGTTGTCCTATGGGTTTATTTGACCCCGAATTTGGATCATACTTCTGGGATGAGATGTAAACCTGTTGTCAGGACACAGGGGGAGCTCTTACGTTATGTCCGGCACATTATCTGATTTGCGGGCCACAAATGGTCCACAAATCAGACATGAGGGACCAAATAAGGAGTAGACAGATGGAGCTTTTATGGTGACGATTCTCTGCCATGTAAGTCAGGGTCCAAGTTTAAGGGCGCCTCCTGTTGGGAGGACCTGGAGTTGCCTGTGAATTGTAATAGGGACGGACCTGAAACAACCCTTTCTTTTCACTTACACGACATAACTTCTGTTACTCCTCACTGACAAAACTGAAGAAATCTCTTGGATGACAGGAATAACGTCCAAAAAAAAAAATGGATGTTCAGTTCCCTGACTAAAACCTTTAACCTTCTAGTTACATATGTATAGGGAAAACATGGAGTATAAAACCAATACAACAATTACGTCATGAAAAAAAGAAAACATTAGTCCACTCTTGTTTTCTTCAATTTCCTCTTTGTTTTTACTGAAGGTCTTTTACCTGAATAATACAATGAATAGGAAAACATGGCAACCCTAAATGCACTGTTACAGACAATACAACGCCATAGCTTTTAATGCAGGAACTTCAATATTTCTTTCATTAGTCACTGCATTGATTTTGGTTCCTATCAACAAAACCATGGAAAACAAATTGAACTCTTATGAACCACTAAGTTGTTATCATTATATTTGCACAAACAAATTTACATTTAATGGAACCAGGCGTTAAAATGAAAAAGAAATCGAAGAAAACAGCAGGGTGGTCTCATTTTTTTTCCATGACTGAATAATTTAGAGTTTACTGAGCCAGAGTATCAAACTGAAAGGCCAAAGATTGGCCATAAAACAGTCGTATGGTTGTTCATGGTTTCTGACTTTGTTACATACAAAGCTATATGGGAAAGTTGTTCACTTGTACCTGTTGTACACCATGCAATGACAAATATAGGCCAGATTGTGCGGACTGAATGAGGAGTCTTCTTCTTCTTCTATTCCTAACAGCTTATTCCATTTTTCAGTGGTTGCCACAGCGAGTCAACAATTTCCATCTCACCCTGTCCTCTGCATCCTCAACTCCAACCACCTCCATGTCCTCCCTCACTGCATCCATAAATCTCCTCTTTGGCCTTCCTCTTCGTCTCTTACCT
>JAFBJS010001226.1:205134-223348 GCA_016785265.1 Paraplagusia blochii
AGCTTTTTCTCCAAACCTTCCTGTCTGTGTTGTCCCTCTAATCACCTTATTCCTGATCCTGTCCATCCTTGTCTCTCCTAAAGAGAATCTCAGCATCTTTAACTCTGCAACCTCCACCTCTCCCTTTTGTCTTTTACCTATTCCTAGTGTCTCTAATCCATCCATCATGGCTGGTCTCACAACTGTCCTGTAAACCTTTCCCTTCACCTTAGCTGACTCTCTTCTATCACAGTTCACTCCTGACTCTTTTCTCCAGTTGTTCCATCCTGACTGTCCTCTATTCTTCTCCTCTCTTCCACAGTCTCCACTGCTCAGTTGAGTCCAAGTATCTGAACTCCTCCACCTTCTCCACCTCTGCTCCTTGTAACCTTAACCACTCCACTGTTCCCCTTTTCATTCACACACGTACTCGGTCTTGCTACGACTGACTGAATGTGGAGTACAGCTTCAAAAATAAATATATAGGTTGCACTGTAGGGACAGACGTCTAACATTTCAGACCCGTGCAGTCTCCACCACTGCCACCCAAAGCACACTGCCCCATACTGCAAACCTTCCTGTTCACCACTAGGCCACCACTATCGCCTTCTGTGGATATAAACTCAAAAACAAAGTAAAAAGAATCAGTAAGTAGACCACATTAATGCCTGCACTTCGCAGCAGGACCAGACCTGGGCAAACTAAGGCCCGGGGGCCAGATGTGGCACATTTGGCTTTATAATCCGGCCTGCTGGACTTGTCCAAATTACTTTAAATTCAAATTATCATTATCCTTCAAGCATTTCCCTGCAAAACCCCACAAAAGATAGTCTCAAAGAGACTAAAAGCATTTTGCCTTTATTCAATACTTTACTCATCATTTATCATTTTTCTCACGCAAATACTCAATTTTCCTGATCCTGACCTGGCCCTTGACTCAATTTCCAGCACCACCTGTGGCCTGCAAGACAAAATAATTGCCCGGGCCTGAAAAGGAGAGTTGAACAAAAGCTCATTTTCTTACACGAGGAAACATTTCTGACACAAATCACTCAATGACTGCACCAGGGGTCCCTGCTGTAGGAAATGACCATGAAGAACTCAACTCTTTCTTCACTGGCGTCGATTAGTGTCATGACAACACCAAGACAAATCTGTGCAGGTCTGTGCAGGCAACCAGATTTTGAATCGAAGGTCATTTCCCTTTTTTTCTTGACATTGATCAGTTTCTCCGATCAATAGAGACTATTCAACCTTGGAATGATTAGGTCTGTAATGAGTTGGGCCAAAGAAGTTCTATGTAAATTGCTGATTACGCAAGAAGAAGAAGGACGAGGTCTTTATGCCTTCAACAGCAGCAGGTCAAGGTGAAGCTTCAACCGAACAACAAATGTCTTCATCAAATGTGGCCACGTTGACGCAGGAACCATTTCTTAAAGATGAAGGATTGAATATTTCTCCTCCTCTGAGGTTTTTTTCCATCTAACAGTAACCGCTGATCCATCTCTAATCCAATCCCTGGCTCTAATTACATACACTCTCAGACACAAACCGCTTCCATAAAATACCGACTTTACACACACACACACACACACACACACACACACACACATACACACATGCAGGGTGACAGTCTGTTCCCGTTGCGGTGAAGGGTCCAGTCATGGGAGGGCTGAGTGTGTGTGTGGTATTGAAAATCCATCCTCATATTTGTGTCACAGCTGTTCATATCGGCTGTTTTCAGACACGAGCCTGTTGTATCGGTAACGGATGATGTCGGGAAAATTATTAAAAACAAGTAAAAAAGATTGATCTATTGGATTAGTCACGATAAGGTCACATGATGTCAGGCTTTGTTTTCTTCCATTAGACAAATGACGGGGAAAAGTCATCACGACCAATCAAGAGAGGAGAGACCCGGTCGTTAAATGTCACTTGTGATGGATGGAACCAAGGATCCAGACCAAAGGCAACGAGGACAATATCCTATTTAGAACGGTTTTAGCAGAATTCTGCTTCATTTAGAGCTTGTACAAAAAGATAATGTTTCATCTAGGATCCTCCACCCTAATCACTTTGCACCGAACCGTACCTTCAGTGTTGGGCAAGTTACTTTAAAAAAGTACGTAAGTCGTTAATTTACTAGTTACTGCTCTGAAAAAGTAAGCAGTTACTTTACTAGTTACTAAGGTTCGCTGTACATTACAGTACAATAAAAACAAAATAGATGTTTGGACATTTTGACAGGCATTTTTATTGTAACCTCAACTTGCCAGTTGCCGTCGTCTTGCTTGTGGTTGTGTGCTGCTGTACCGCGTCACCTGTGTGTGTGAGACTGTTTATTTCCTTATAAGGCAAGAAGCCCGCCCAGGTCTCTTTCTGATTGGCTTAGCATGAAATTTCAAGCTAGGTCAACCATTCATCGCTCTTTTCAACTTAATGATTTACATAGTGCACGGCCGTCTTTCACACCATGACTGTAAAGAATTACCACACACAATGAGATGTAGCAGACAAACTCTACTGCCATCCAGACTTTTAACTGGCGAAGGTATATAGTCCACTTGCTCCATTAATAATAACTAGTAATGAGCCCCTTTAACACGAAAGTAACAGCTGTACAGTGTACAGCGGCATATTGAAGGCACAAAAAAACAGTGTGCGCCTGGTTTAACCTATAGTTAATCTGATCCACCTGCACTAATGCTTAACCTGACAACTAATATTGACATGTTAGGTAACCTCTCGAAGGGGCAATCCCGATAAACCCAGTTGCCTCATTTCGATTGGTCACTTACTTGTCTCTCCCATCTCATATTCACTGTCCCGCAGCAGCTCAAAGATGTCCACCTCCAGTTTGCCCGTAGTAGAGCGGTTTGTGTTCCTGTTGATGTTGTCTTTGGCCAGTGTGATGGCCAGTCTCTCCCCTCGGCTGCACTCCATAGGGTCGTCCAGGATGGCGGCTGAGAAAAAGAACAAGAAGAAGATGATGAGGGAACACCTTAACACCATAGATAATATTTTCCAGCCGCAGTTGCCACAAATGATCAGTTAACACTGAGCAACTGTAAAGATACAGCCGCCCCTTAAAGACAATTTTTAGAGAAATAAAATAAAAGTTCACTTCAGTCAAGGTTGCTCCCAAGGTGTAGGGGATTTATGATCACCTCTAACACCATGACATTTTCTACGTGCCGCTCTCCATTAATCTAAAACGCCCATAAAGGCACAGAAATGTTTTTTAACAAAAGCTCACATTTATTGGAGAAGCTTTTAGTCGGCTGCATATGATTCTGTTTCTGAGAAGTTGAGCGCAGGAGAAGTTAAATATCTCATCATCAAGACTGGGATGTATAAAAGTTTTCAATGTTGCATTTATTCTGGGGTGTAGTTCAGGGAAACTTGGAAACCCATACCATGTTATGTCTAGATTGGTTATACATACATACATACATACATACATATATATATATATATATATATATATGTATGCAATTTGTGTAAACTGTCATGGAATAAAATATTAGACCACTCTTTCTTTAATTTCTTGTCCATTTAAAAGTCTGCTTTCACTTAATCTACATTAATCTGGACAAATTTAATAACAACAAAAAAAAGCCTCATAATTCAGTTATATATATATATATATATATATATATATATATATATATGGAGAGAAAAGACTGCAGTGGCTTTGTAATCAATATTTAATCAATCTAATAAGCAACATCTCAAATGTTGCTTATGCCTTATATTTTGAAAACCTGATCCATATACAGTATGTCAGTGTGTTTCCAAACCTTGTGATCTCAACCACACATGGGTCGCAGGGAATACCTTGAATTTTGTATTTAATTTTGTAATTTTTTGTTATCCTCGCCTTGTGGAACATAACAGACGCGAACAGCCTATGAAGGGACCTTATAGTGTTTTTTTTCCTGCTTCTGTTTAGTCTGCCCGCCTGTCCGACCTGGGTGATGATTCCCTCCACTGTCCATCACCCTGAATTTTCTCCTTTTTTCCCTGTCTGGGTTTTTTTGGGAGTCGTTCCTCAGCCTGTGTGAGGGTCTATAAGAGCAGGGGTATTTCTTTCTTTTCTTGCATATTGTTGCTTTCACGTATCATTGTTCAGTAAAGTGCCCCGAGGTAACAGTTGTTATGATTTGGCACTTTAAACAAATTAAAGTTGAAGTTGAACATATTCAAGTTCAAGTTCAACTCAAGGCAACTGCATCAAAACCATGCAGCAGCATGAATCAAAAAATTGTAAAAGTATTTTATGTATTGCACAGATAAAAAAGAAAAAAAAACGATAAAAAAAAAACAAACAATAAACTCATGTTGTATAATGAGCACAAATATTTTGTATGGCTCTCATGGAAATATGTTTTATGGCATGTGACCTGTCTTGCTCTCTCTGCTGACAGAATTCCCTGACCCCTGAGCTGTAGAATGAAATGGTTTTGCTTCTCTCTGGGTCCACCCTGAACTGTCCATGGTGCTGAAACTGCCTCCGGCCCTGACGCGGTGAATAGACGTGGATCGTTACAATAAAGCGGTGTGAACTTCAAACCCTTGTCTGCTCTGACATATTTAAATGCACAATTTGATAGTTAAATCCAAGCACTCTCTGCAACAATGCTTTAACAGCCATAATTAAAAATGAGAAAACGCTGCATTTAAAACGATTACCATTAACTACCGTATCCTTAAAATGGTTCCACGGTTCGATCAGAAGGTGGTATTAACAAGCAACATCTACAACATGCTTCAGTGAGTGCAGCCAAGACTGAAAGGGCAATAAAGGTAACAGAAGGTGCCATTAGCCAAGCTTTGTTATCATAATTAATCGTTTTGGGTTCGTCTAGGATCTGAAATTAAACAGATTCAATTTACGGCGACGGGAGAGTCAGGCCGTAAAGACGAGCTACCTGTTTGAGTGCGGATTCAACAAGGCGGAGGAAAGGAACGTGAACCAGTCGATTTAAAGGTGAAATGCACTGTTGGTCAAATGGGAAAATAATCGGAGGACGAGCGTCGTTGGTTCAGGTCGAAATGTAACTGGATTGAATGTCAACCGTTGTTTACAGAGCTGGAACGGGCCAGAAGTTTCTTGTTGATTCCTGCAGAATATGAAGTTAAGTCTCCATAAAACAAAATCAGACCAAAATAAAAAATTAAGAGCAGAGGTGCCCAACCCCTGGTTCACTGGGCCTTTGTGGTACACCAATGTACGCCAGCAGATTTTCAGGGACAAAATCTAATGTATCTAATGTATCTACCTATCTTTCTATCTATGTATCTATCTATCTATCTATCTATCTATCTATCTATCTATCTATCCAATATTATATCAATATCTATAATAAAGTTCTATTTCTCTTCTTTTTTTCCTTTTTTCAGGGGTTGCCACAGCGAGACAACATTCTCCATCTCCCCCTGTCCTCTGTATCCTCCTCTCTACCTCCAACTACCTCCATGTCCCCTCTTCTTGCTTTCATCTTTTTAAAAAGAGAAAATAAAATTCCATTGAAATGAGTTGTACTTTTATTCACTTCATTTGATATAATCAGCTTCCGTTTGAGTCATCTCTTTTCATTTCATTGGGTTTCATTCCACACATTGACAACCAGTCTGTGAAAATATTATCTTTTGTCAAAGTAGTGAGGTTTGAAAGAAATGTCCGGCACGTCCGAGGTAGACAACTGCAACTGTGGAAGGCTGTCT
Organism: Paraplagusia blochii; assembly: GCA_016785265.1. Taxonomy (NCBI): domain Eukaryota; kingdom Metazoa; phylum Chordata; class Actinopteri; order Pleuronectiformes; family Cynoglossidae; genus Paraplagusia; species Paraplagusia blochii. The sequence continues at coordinate 210,841 of JAFBJS010001226.1, forward strand.
TTGATTATTTTTGAGAATGTTTCTGGTTTATAGACAGGAGAAATGCGTCGTTATGGCGCCCCCATGTTTATGCGTCATCACAATAAATTAAAGAAAATTCTGCTCATTATAAAACTACTACTATACACGGGTTTCACTGCTTTCATTTTGAGTCTGTTCATTCATTTGAACCCAAACTGCATTGATGAGAATTAAAGCATAGTTTGTTTCCATCTCCTCCAGCTCCTGGTGCTGCTTTAATGGCCTTCAGCCTGACTGCTTAGTTTCACTGACTCCGCTATTATGAGTATTATTATATTTCCAAAGCTGTAGGCATCTCCTTTTAATAAAACCTGGTTAAAAAAAGAACTGCACATTATGGTTTCTATCCAATACTAAATATCGAGGAAGGAAACGCTGACTGGCTGAATGGCTGCTGCACACAGTGAAATACTGGCCTCGGGACCTGATGCTGGAGCAAATATTTGAACGTACGTTCATGATCTGAATCAATAATCACTTCCTTTCTAGCTGGCGGTTTAAATAACTGCCTGGCTTGTGGTCTGCTCGCATATGAGCTGCAGGATGTGGCAGGGAAAGGAAGATAATGTTACGCTGAACATGCTAAACATGCATGAAACGGGAGGCTTAATAGAATTTCCCAGACCATGGAAAAGGAACAAAGGTCCCGGAAACAGATTAACGTCAGCTCATTTGTTACACTTGTCAACATTTCTCAGCTGTTGGATTAAACTGGAGTTCATTTGGAGTGTCATACTCTTTCAATTTACCATGACATTTATTTGCATCTCCGATTCATAACCTTTGGCGGCAAATTCCGTTTTAAAGGGATTCAGTCGTTGGAGCGCCGTCAATGAAATAATCTTCAAGTTTTACTAGAAAGTTAATGATTGTTAATGTTGATGATCTTTGCCAAGGTGAAAGGCATTACCAGATAAAATGAACAGGTTACAATATTTTTTTATCATTTATACCAGAAGGCAGTTGGTCCAGAGTCAATGTCATTGGTGTGGAACCTCCAGGGTTCATGTCCAGTGCAAGATCAAATCCTGGTCAGATTTGCAGGATCCTAGATGAGAGATTGCTGCCCTGGTGATCCATTGTCTTGGAGTTTAATCCTACCCATAAAATCATCCTACCCAAAAACTGCACACTGTACAACAGACTGTACTTGCAGCTATAGTTTTCTGCTACTTGTGGACATAATTTGTTGGTTTCTCATATATCACTGTGCTACCACGCATGTATTTATAGGTGTTTGATGTCTTTAGGTTCTGTGCGCTTACGTCAACAGGAAGGTTCAAAATATGGTAGAGTGTTATTTGGGTTGCTGTTGTGAAGACTTCTGCTCCTGCAACCTGGCAACAGATGTGTGGATGGTTGAATGAATCAATAAATGAGTGAATTTCTTCAAGGTACGAGAAAATAGGGTAGGAAAAAAACTATAGGTAGGACAAAACTTTAGGAGGCCAGTAACAGATATGGATGGATAAATGGATGAATGGATGGATGGTAGATTGTTTGTTACATATTATCACTAGTACTACCTCTACCGGGGTCATAAAAATTACTTAGTTAATCTTAGTTAAACATTTTTTTTCAGTAAAATCCCAATAATTCAGTAAAACGTTTAGTTTAAAAATATTAGTTATTCTGTTATTATCCAGAATTACCTTCACCACACTACAGTTGGTCCTTAACCAGAGCTGTTTAACACATAAACCATAACACATAAACTCAGACTCGATTCACTGAAACTAACCAGCTACAAACAACACAGAATAAAATGACTCATAAAGAGGAGAAAACATCTGTTAAATGAAGCCATGTTATAATTTCCTACATAATAATTCCCTCCATGTAGACATTAGACTGGAACATAAAAAAGCAACAGCACCAAGTTTTTTTTTTTTTTTAACACACTCAACAAACTGTCAGCGTTGAATTCTCCACAATGGGCTGGTGAGGAATTTTAAAAACCCAAGCTGTGAGACGGATGTGGACCTTCTACAGCTAGAAGAATCACGTCTCTCCTTCCACATGTACAACGATACTTCAAACACATTGTTAGTAAGAGTTTTCATCAGTTATAGTGGATTTTTTTTTTTTTTTTTTTCTTTTTCCATTCCATTTTCCAGCAAAAAAGAAACTTTGGTGTAAGGGATAAGATTAAACCCTGAGCAGAAAGCATTTTACAATTTAAGAAACGTCAGACTGAGTGCAGATTTACATCCTTTAATCTTCTTAGGAGCAGACAAACTATAGGAGACGATTCAAAAGAGACGATTGTTTGATGGATGGCTGAGAGACGATGGTATTGTCTCACAGACAGAAGCTTCAAGATCTAAGACAGCATCATGTAATAGAAGAGAATCTATATGAAAAAAAAAAGAATAAATACGTTTCTAAGATCTCCTGGACTGTTGATTGATGGGATTAACTGCTTCTATAATCCCAGGTTATGTTTTGTAAGGAAATTGCAATTCTACAGCATATTTATCTCTTTTCAACACAATATCTTCTACAGTGAAGCGTTATACATCATATATATGAGTCGACTGTGATCGTCATCACAGAAGGAAATCAACTTGTTTGTTAGCAAATATAATACGGTGGAATGTGACTATATTTTTCCTGTGAGGCTTATGGGGGGAGGTGAAGACAAACAGTGATTGGAGACTGGACAGTCAATCAATCGACCAAATAATCTGTCCTTCCTTTTGCCGTGTTCCTTTTCACAAGTTACTACTACCAACCTCCATGTGCTCCCTCACTGCATCCATCAATCTCCCTGGCAGCTCCATCTCTAGGATCATGCTTCTACTGTCCCTCCTCTTAACATGTCCAAACCATCTCAATCTGGCGTCTCTATCTTTATCTCCAAACCTTCCTGTCTGTGTTGTCCTTGTAATTACCTCATTCCTGATCCTGATCAAAGAGAATCTTCATGGAAAAGGCCAATAATTATAGCAATAAAAATATTTTTTAGACTCCTGAAAAGATGCACACTGATGCCTGCAGGGGTCAGACTTACGTATAAATCTATAATCATTTATAGAAAGACCAACTAAGAAAAAAACATGAATACCTAATAATCTATGAAACTGAAGTGCTTGATTATTAGGCAATATATGGCTTTACTCTTTCTCTGTGATAGAGAAAGATGAGGGTGTCAGTTGAGGAAGGGGACTTGGGTTCACAAGGGTTGAATCCTCCAGTTGCCACTGAGGTGATCTGAACATAGCACCTTTCCAACCCACATATCTTCCAGTGGGTGGCGCGAGCTGCCCCTTTGGCCTGGTAACGAATAAGCAGATGAAGATGAATGAATGAGAAACTAATGAAACGTCTTTCAACCCCAAGAAGACGTCCAGTTGCTGACAACTAAACCCTTTTTGGACATCATGACCTGGATGAAGGAGAACCTTCACAGACAAGATGAATAAATGTTTAGAATGAAAACTTATCCCTGCAACCAGGTTCAGTGATACGAGGGGAAAATAAGTCTGCTGTCCCAGGCTGGACAAAACTGGGGTCTTATTAAAGTAAATGGGAAAAGTGTGAGTGAACCGGTGTAGCATGTGGGTGGATGGGTGGATGGATGGTATCTACGTGAAACACAACCTTAAAGTTAAGCTGCAGAACAAACATGATGTTCACCAGGAGTTCAACATTAGAACTGGGACACAACACGATCCAGAACACCTTGAATTCTCTAAGTGTCTTGCACCGAAATATCACAAAATCTCCCAGTGTTATGAGAAATATGAAGTAATTACCAGAACTTCCTGCTCAGATGTGTTCTGAAAGCTTCTCTCGTAAAATAATCCTTCCGTCTACTGTGTCAACTCCCAGCACACAAAGGATTTGGTCTTTACACAGACTATGTTTTATTCAAGACACAGGCTCTAGTTCTTCACTGTTGCGGATGAAAAAAAAAAAAAAGCAAAAAAAACATAAACTTTTACTTTTTTGCTCGTAACCTTCCGTTTCCCTGTTAAAAAACGCAAGGAGAGGTAAAAACATGTGTCATTCCCTATGGGTGTTTGCTGTATAACCTTGTAAAAAAAAAAAAAAAAAAAGGAATAAGTGTCTTTAAAAATTTAACAATATCACAAATTTAAAATTCACACAAGGGGAAATATCTTGTTATTTATTTGTATTCATTTTTTTAATAATCTTGCTGCATTAGGTGCATTCAGTGGCAGTAAAAAAAAAACATAATAAAGTTGAACTTTAAGAACCTACAAGAAACATCTGTGTGAGACCCAGGTCTCACTTCCTGTCTACTGTCTCATCTTTTGTCAACGTCTCCACCAGGTGCTCCCCAGCGTCTCTCTGTCGCTAACACTGTTTTTTTTTTTGGCTCCAATTATTGTTTTTTCTTTTACTTTTTTTGCCGGTGAAGAGAAGGACATGCCTTCGTAGATCTGAGGTATAACCTGCTGACACTTGATCAGAAGCCAGAAACATATATGATGTCTGTGGCAGTGGTGGCCCAGTGGCTAAGGAATCAAACCTAGGTCCACAAGGCTTCAGGTTCTAATCCACCAGGGCTCACCACACACAGGAATGGAACAGTGTGATTTGGGTGGCAGTCGTGGAGACTGCTGCCCCTGGTAATGGATAAGAGGACGAAGACGAATGATTGAATCATATAATATGATGTAGGAAAGCTGAAGGAAAGGAAAGTTAAAACATTGAATTGCATGCATGGTATAAAAACTATTTTTTTTTTTTTTTTTTTTTGCACAGTTTACTAAAAGCAAAAGAAAGTATATGTTGAGAGTAAAGGTCTGGCCCTTTGATAATGCAGAATCCTGACCTTTATCAATGCTTTTATTTTTGTCTCTTTAAGAGGACAGGGGTAAGGATGAGGACAACTAAAATAAAACTTTTGCATCTAAGGTGTGAGATAAATGTCAGCGTTGTGTAACTAATTTTTACCATTTTAGTACAAACCAAAGGTCAGTCTCTTTAGATTTCACTGAAAACACAGTAACACACATTGATATAAAAGCAAAATAAAGTATATGTTGAGAGTAAAGGTCTGGCCCTTTGATAATGCAGAATCCTGACCTTTATCAATGCTTTTATTTTTGTCTCTTTAAGAGGACAGGGGTAAGGATGAGGACAACTAAAATAAAACTTTTGCATCTAAGGTGTGAGATAAATGTCAGCGTTGTGTAACTAATTTTTACCATTTTAGTACAAACCAAAGGTCAGTCTCTTTAGATTTCACTGAAAACACAGTAACACACATTGATATTTGTGTTTTGTAAGCTTTTTAGATTAAGAATATGTCCCTTAGCTCCTATTCTGACCCTAACTACAGGAAATACATGAGTATTTTATTATTAGTATCTTATTTTCTGTGATAAATAAATGGAAAAACATCCCTTATTCACAGTTCATCTTTTGCTTTCTCACTCCATCGCTATTTTTTTTTTAATTTTTTAAATTAAATTAAATTTTTTGAATTAAATGTAATAAATTTCCACTATCGTCATTGTTTTTTTGATTAAAACAATTTCCCAGGCTAAAATATTAAAATGTAAAACTAAAACATTTTGACATCATAACTTTGTTTACCCAGAGGACATTGAACACAGCATTGAGCACGCTCTTCTGTTTCCTCTCTCTGATTGGCTCATCATAGCCTCTCTCCTTGATTTGCTTGGCTGCTCTAATATTGTTACAATCTTTGTGCTTTAGTGTTTTTAGTGTATTTTTTTTTTTTTTAATATTGTGTCTTTCTTGGTCCCAACTTGTACTGATATAAGGAGAGGAGCAGATTACTCCGACTGTGCTTACGTGTGTAGACACTACAGATCCCAGCTTTTTGTAAATTACAAGTTGTAAATTACAGGGTACCTTTTCCTTAACTGCGTCCTGTATCAACCTTCCTGTGTTTTTCTGGTTGTGTACTGGATTTATTTGTTCTGTATGTCTTATACTTCCATTCTGCAACTCTATTGTCATCATTTGGGTTACACAGTCTAAGGAGGGTTGACAACAATATAGGAGAATTTCATGAATAATAAAATAACAATCTCGCTTCTATTTCCTGATTTTACCCTTTTTGCATTTGGTCCTAGAACAGTTCAACCAGGATATAAAGGCCTCACCACAACTCTTATATTTTTCTAGAACAGTTTCATAAAGCCTAAGGCAACGCAGCAAAACATACTCACAATAACACACACCTACAGATCCACACCAGAGCGTACCACCGTCAACTGTGGTGACTGTTCTTGATTGCAATGAAAATAGAATTGCTGGTTTCAGTCTTTAATCAATCCCACACCAAAGCCCTGTGGTGTGCTCCGGCACAGGAAGTGGAGGTGATCTTCTACATAATTAGAAAATCTCGCTCACGGAAGACCTTACGACAAGAGACTGATTTCCCTGTGTCGCCTGTAATGTAATTATAGCCCAAACACACTGATCACAGAGGACGTCAGTGGATGGATGTCTTGGATTTCACAAGTCTGAAACCGGAGCTGCGTAAAAAGTTTGGAACTAATTTATGGTTTTTTAGATTGGATCTCAAACTTTTTTTAGTCTCAGTTTAGGGTGGTTACCGACCCACCAGGCACTATGGACTACCCCTATGGTTCCCCCCATGGACTACCCCACAGTTACTGTGTGTTTTGAATCAGCTAAACTTAGCTTCATATCTTATGTAGAGGGCAGTGGTGGCCTAGTGGTTAACGGACTGGAAGAGTGAAAGTACGGAGCACGAGATTTGGGTGGCGCCAACTCCACCTGTGAGCCAGTAACAGACAGTGCTGGGACTAAAGTGTTACTTGTAACGCCGTTATGTTACAAAACGACTTTTCCCTGTAACGTAACACATTACATTTCCCATTCAGTAACGCCATTATTGTTACTTTCGTGTAAAAGGAGCTCGTTACTCGTTACTATCTTTGGTCCAAATGGACGGTTTGTCCCGACCACCGAGAGAGGACTGTGTGTCAGTGGAGCCTGTCATTGTGTGTGTGGTAACTCTCACAGTCATGAGTGGAAGACGGCCGTGCACAATAACTGAACCCATGTGTTGAAAATGAGCAATGATTGGTTGACATAGGTTAACATTTCAGGCTAAGCCAATCAGAAAGAGACCTGGGCGGGTCTTCTTGCCTTATAGGGAAATAAACAGTCACATGCACAGGCGCGACACGGTATAGCAGCACACACTCAAAAGCAACACAACAGCAAATGGCAAGTGAAGGTAACAATAATGATGCCTTTCAAAATGTCTGAACATCTATTTTGTTTTTATTGATCCACTACATTTCATTACGATAGTTGCTACAGAACATAACACATTTTTTTGACGTTTTTAAAATAAAGTAACTAGTTGTTAGTTACTTTTATAATTTAGTAACCAGTAACATAACAAGATACTTTTCAGAGCAGTAATTAGTAATAAAGTAAAAATGTAACCAAAAGTAATAAAGTAACTACGTAATAAGTTACTTTTTTAAAAGTAACTTGCCCAACACCGATGACAGATAAAAAGATGAAGGTGAATGAATGAATGATCTGTATGGCGGCAGTGATCCCTAGTGGTTAAACAAGCAGACCCTGGTCTGCTAGACTTCGGTTTGATTTCACCAACTGTCTCCAATGAAGACATGGGAGCTGGCTCTCCAAGTCATGGGTCAGAAATGAACTCTATTTGCCAGAAAATACTGGAGTAAACATCTAAATAAAGCTTCACTTCACCAAGATGGAGGCTCCAGCAGAGGAGGACAAAACAATCTGATAATTGTGGTGACCTACTCTGACCGTCACAACAGACCATAAGAGAATCAACCCTGGAATGAGGCCCCTACAGGAGCCAAGCCAGGTAATGGATAGGGGGACAAAGATGATTGAATAGTTGGCTCCAGTATAGTACAGACTGGTCACAGTACTAATCAAAGCACCGACACATGGGAGCCAGTTCTTCAGGTCCGGGGAAGAAACTAAACGTCTATTGGCCAGAAAAGACAGACAGTGAAGGAGACGTGAGGGAACCAATCTACGCCAAAACTGGAAAAAGCATCACTTCACTGAAGAGGAGGCTTCAGCAGAGGACAACGAGACAAAATAACAGAGGTGTAATCTGATAATTGTGGTGATTGGCTGTGACGGCCTCCAGCCAAGACAGCAGAGACAATAAGAGGGACATAAGAGAAACCAGGATGTGATGGGGATTTTACCGGAGCCAGGTTTTGTAATTATGAAATCTAACGTTGCTGTGATTTCTGTGGCAACAATGTTTCATCTGGGATGAAAGTAAATGCAGTTTTGATGGAACGAAAAAAAATAATGTATCATGAACAGGAGGCCTGATCAGAGAGGCTTAAAAAGAAGCGACAAAATGAATTAAACTTTCATTGATGTCTGATTGTTTTTACTTACTGTTGAGTGCTCTTCAATTTCCGAAGTTGTTGAATTAGAGAGTTTGTAGTTAATTAATCACAGTTTGTTGCATTTTTATCAAACTGTAATATTTAAACCAATGAATAAAGTGTTTACATTGAAATGGATTTAATAGCTCACATTAGTTTCCTGCAGAGACTTTTGTAGCTAATATGAGGTTTGGTGTCTGCACCAGGTCTGTTGTAGCTAACATTATGTCTCGTGTTATTACAGGCATTACCAAACTAAGGCTCGGGGGCCAGGTGCCGTCTGTCATATCTTAAAGAATTTAATATCATATATATTATTATATCTCTGCTTAAACCCGTGCAATGCCTGCATTTCCACAATAGATGACGCCAAAAGGCTCCAGTACATTTAGACCTTTATACAGTCATGGAAAAAATGATTAGACCACTCTGCTGTTTTCTTCAATTCCTTGTTCATCTTAATGCCTTGTTCCACTAAAGGTTTATCACCTGGAGGAAACAATGAACACAAAACCATGCAGTGTTTTGTCACTGAAAATAAAACCAATAAAACCATAAAAACAATAAAACCATGCAAAATGGCCAGAAATCAGCTCTGAAATTAAACTGAATTATGAGCCTTTTTGTTGTTATTATATTTGTCCAGATTAATGTAGATTAAGTGGAAGCAGACTTTTAAATGGACAAGAAATTAAAGAAAGACTGGTCTAATATTTTTTTTTCCATGACTGTACATGTCATTTATCTAAGTTCAAACGAATGCCCCGTCTTCCTGGTCTTGACTCAGCCTCATGCCATATTTTAGGTCTAGGACCAGGAATCAAGAGGTTTGCCAAGGCCTGGTATATAACATGACTGGTAGTTAACGTTATCTCTAGTGTTTGTACCAGGGAGGATAAAGAGTTAGTGTCTCAATCAGATAAGGTGAGATTCGTGTACCAGGACAGTTACAACACAACATCACACTTATCTGGTGGTCAATGGTCTGGGGCTATGATTCTCTCTAAGGGTGCGAGAGATCCTGGCTTTAAATCCCAGAGAAGCTCAACTCTTTTTGTTTTGTTCTTTTAGTTCACAGAGGAACCACATATTTGGAATCTGTCAGGTGACGAATGTTTTAGTGATCTGCTGTTGAGACAACAATTCACCAAATATAGGATCAATAATTTCCCAAATAAACTATTATTATTAATTCATTCAGTCATTCATCTTCATCTGCTTGTCCTGAACACAGAGGCGGCTGGCACCACCCAAATCACACTGCTCCAGCCTTCCTGTGGGTGGTGAGCCCACAGGAGGTTATATGGATCAGGACATGATGATGAAGACATGATGATCACACCTCAGTGGCAACCTGGCGGCTGCCGTTATAATTATTATTATTCTTGTTGTTGTTTTGTCACTGATATAACAGAACAGCTGTAAAGTTTCTCGACAAAAAATTTGAATAGAGAACTTATAATGTAAGTTACCTTGCACTGTACCCAACAGAATCACTGCTCTTGACTAGAATGTTACCGGGGAGAAGGAACAGGGAAAAATTCTAATACAGCTGCAGAAAACTCTGCGACGTACATCGTGCCCTAGTCTCCAGAGAATCCCTCCTTATGTTGTCACACTCTGGATGTTCTTCATATACGGCACTATACGTTTGCCACTTGTGAACCCAGGTCTCCTCCATACTGTCTGTGAGCTGGGACCTGGGATAAAACGCTGCTCACAAATGCCCAGATGTGTGTTTGCACCAAGTGTTTTGGGAATAATGTCTTCTATAATGCTCTCCTGTGTTAATTCCTGCCACACTTTAACTTATTACTTGGCATCGGTGCAGAGACACACAGCTCTGAAACAACAGCAGAGCCGCGGCAGCAACAACGAGCTGATGCAGGACCGCGGAGGCTGCAGAATCTGCTGAGTCTATAGCAGGAAAGAAAAAAAAAAAAAAAAAATCACACAAAGTTGTACTTTTAACAGCAACTTTCACTCACTCACAAAGTAAAATAAAAAGCATAATACTGTGATAAAAAAAATAAAAGTATAAATGTAATAAGTAAACAGCCTGCTGATGCAGCAAACTGATACATGACTCCCAGTTGTAAGAAAATAAGATTGCTGCTGAAGAGGTTTTAAGGTGGACAAGGACCAGAGGAGGAAGCAACACACAGCAGTGTTTGGGATTGATATCGTTTCAGGATGATATCAAACATCTTTCTAGAATCAGAGTTACACTTATTTCCTTCCTTCCATGCAGTGGGTAAATGTTCTCTCATCCAGGAGGCTTCAGTTCTACCTGTTTGTGGGAAGTTACAGAAGATCCTGTACCCTGTGAGAGAGGACAGAGGAGTGGTCCAGGTTCCTCCTGTAGGGTGGACCTGGGTTCACCTGTCAAGTATGATCCCAATCCTTGGGTTAGCATCTAACTAACAGTTAGAACTGAAGAAGCCTCTGGGATGAGAGAGGAAACTTTTTTCCAAATAATCTTGAAGATAAGTGGCCCAACAACACCCTTTATTTAATTAATTAATTTTATTTTTATTTACTTTTTTATGAGAACTTTATTAATCCTTTGGGAAATTAGTCCTCTGCATTTAACCCATCCCCTCAGCTGTAATTTGGCAGTAGGCGGATTCGAACCGGCGTCCTCACGGACCCAAGTCTGCTACCTTAACCACTAGGCTCACCAACTGCGCTGCTTTAACCTTTATTTGAAATGTCAGTGGGCTAAACAACCTCAGGAAGGCTCACAGTAGGGTGCTGTGTGATTTGGGTGGCAGTCGTGGAGACTGTTGACACTGTGGCCCGTCAGCAAATAAGCAGAAGGATGAATGAGTCAAAAATGGGTTTAAAATATGGGTTATTGACAGTCACATCGTAACAGAAAAGACACTGATATCATGGAAATGGGACAAACTGCATTCAAGAACACGTGTTCTAGCTGTGCGTCAACACGTGGAGCTGTTGGTCGTTGTGTCTCTCTGTGCTGAAAGACAGATGCAACTATTTGTGCAATCTTTACTCCGAGTGAGGCCATAAAAGCCTCCCCTCCATTGATCAGTGCCTGCGTCTCTATCCACAAGAATCAGTTGAGTCAACAGTGACACCCTCATGTAGACTAATGGTCATCCATTCACTGAGCCTCTGTTGGCAAACATTTCAACTTGGGGAGAGGATGAGTTATTTGTGACAGCGTAGTGAACTGTCAGACTGTGAGGCGGCATCATTTTTTTTTTTTTTTTTTGTGGCCACAACACAATGTTGTGAAGTTGGTTGTCAGGAGCAAATATGAACTTGAAAAAAGATGTTTCAGCCTCAAGATAACGTTTTATTTTTATTTACTTTTTTTTCACAGTGGTGTTTGCCTAGAAACAAAAAGCGAGGGTCATATTTTTAGGTATGTACACATATAAACATTTTGTTCTTGTCTTAAAACTTTCAGAGGACTCATCCCCTACAGAAAGGCAAACGGTATGATGCAGTGTGATTTGGGTGGCAGTGGTGGAGACCGCTGCTCCTGTGACATAACAACGGATAAAGACATGTAAATGAACTTGTCCTTCAAAAAAGTCAAGTTTTTTCCTCCTTAAGTTTCATTAATGTCTAAAATACAACCTATGATATGCAAAAACACAAACAAAACAAAAAAAAAAAAGTGCAGATATTTTGCATGTCTTTCTGCAGGTTCAGTTAACTACAGTAACTTCAGGGACACTTGGTCAAACATGAACTTTTGAGTTGAACAGAAGAACCAGGATTTTTCACTGTGGTCTTAACCACTGAAGGCACTAGAGTCATGAAATATGGATAAGAAATCTAGTTCTTCATCGGAAGCAAAATACTGCAGGTAACACAGCAGTTTAAGTTTGTGGAAAGGGTTGATGTCAATATTTGGTTTTCTTTGTTTTTTAATGCTCAGTCATCCATCGGGGTTTTAGATATTCATTCAAACCGAATCATTTTTCTGTGCTGTACTGTATTCAGGCATCAGGTGAAGAAACACTGCTGAAACTTACTCGAGATACTGTATATGTTTTACTTTCCATCATTTAGACTGGAAAAAAAAAATAAACAGTACAAGTACAGTACTTCCAGTAGTTATTCAGTAATGT
>JAFBJS010001226.1:226553-236744 GCA_016785265.1 Paraplagusia blochii
CTGTGTATTCCATTTACTTTCTCACCTCTGTACTGGTTGCGATAAAATACTTTTGGACCAAGTTAAATGTCTGGAGTCCATGTCCAGTATGTCAAAGTCACATCAAAATGAAGTCATTGAGCTCTATATTGGGAAGACTGTAGTATCTATAAAATTGTAGTGTAGTTCTAACAAATGTTCGCCAAAAAAATAAAAGCATTTACAATTGAAAGAGAGAGAAAGACAAATTAGCACAACTACTGCCATAATCTACAGGAGTGACCTTTTTTTTGGAGGAGCAAAAATTATCCCAACAAATTCAAGACCAGAAATATTTACTACACAATCTGAGAAAGTTTTTGAATTTATACCATTACGGTGTCAAACGTGGGCGTGGCCTAGCGTTAAAGGAAGTGTACCCGTGCCCACCAGCTGCCAAGTTGCCACTGAGTTGCTCTGATCATAGCACCATCCCAACCCACATAACTTCCAGTGGACTCACCACCCACAGGAAGACACACAGTATCGAGCAGTGTGATTTGGGTGGCAGTGGTGGAGACTGCTGCACCTGAGACCTGGATGTATATTGTATCTTTTGAAATTATTATATTATAAATACACAAAAACACAGAACAGTGAGACAAAAACAACTAAAGAAAAACAACTAGACTAATGTTTCATCCAACATAACCATGTTGCTAATGTCTGAAAAGCAAGTTTAGACCCAGGAACTCGGCACTGCCCCCTGTTGATGTACTACCTAAAGTTCGTACAGCAGACATCAAACAAGTTCATGGGCAATGACATTTACAGAGAGACAGAAACGTCCCCAAAACTGAAAGTAATATTACATCATCTGCAGAGAAATGTTAATCTGCAAATTAACCACAACTAGAGCCGGTCTGAAACCCAGATTTAAACCAGAGCTGATTTGCATTCATGAATTGTTTTCAGCAGAGAGGCTCAAACACCTGTGTCCACCTCATCATCCGTCCGCTCGCACATGCACTTTGCAGTCCAGCACCATCTGATTTACAAATTAGGAAGTGGAGAGGAGGAGAATAAAGTCAATGTACAACTCGCTCTTCAATTTAAATGAGTTATTTAAATGAATATGTCCAGCACTCGGAGTTTTTATTCCAGCCCAGGCTCTGGCTCACACGAGCGGGTGAGAAGGGACAAGAAGAGACGGTGACGGCAGCCTGAGAGACAAGGAAAAATTACCCTCAACTGAGTGACATGATTATTATCCCTGCAATCTGGTATTACTTTCAAGATCCTCAACAATGACACATATGCAGTAGTAAATAGGAGGGAACGGAGGTCCTTCATGACACATTGAAGTGACACATATAGTGGAAATGTCCGTCTTATGGGACAGGAGATAGAGGCAGAGAGGTGTCCTGGCAGACGCACAAAGGCTGACGGGGAACCTTGGGGGAATTCCAGCTCTCTGTGGGTGTCATTAACTGTCAGTCAGCATAACTGTCTCCACTGATAAAGCTACCAGCATGTCTGGAAGGTCAAGACAGATCCGCTTGATGAGACGGAAATGTCAAAAAGGTGAAGAAGGACGAGTAGGAAAAATCAATGACGAGTCCGGGGATTAACCGTTTGTTTTTCTCGGGGCGGAAACCTTTTCGTTCTCAAACAACACATTCCACCGACGTTGTTTTACTGTAATTGCGCCTAAAAACTGATGCAATCGCGGTGAAACGACACACGTGCACTCACGCCGGGACGGACGTGAGACTTTGACATATTGACACGGTCATTTAATCTACAGTAAACTGACCTTTATTGTAGAAGCCCAGGCCTGACAGTGGTCGACCGGAGCTGTTTCTTCATAACGGTCTGATGGACAGGTTCCGATGAACCTCATTCATGCAAAGGTCAGCGCCGACGCTGGACGTGGGCCGCAGCCGTGCATTTCAGCCGCCGCTGCATCCGGAGAATTAATTGATTACTCGGGGAACAGGATGTGATTACCCAGGGATCCTGATCTCATCTGTTTAATATCAGCCGTGTGTTCGCGCCAGGTCTTTGCTCAATATCTGGATACTAGAGTTGCACAGCACGCTGTGTTAATATTCAGAAAAGGTAATTGAGCTAAACTAAAGAATAGAGAGATTAGACACCCCCCCACACACACACACCTCACCCCCGTGTCCAACGTGTCCTGGGAACTGGGTCCTATTGTAAGTTTTTCACTAAAGGCTGAGAAACGGGACCAAGTCAAGTTTCCGAGTCCGACGCAAATATATCCTGTGCAATAATTCAGCTTTTTTTTTTCTATTTTACATACGTACTTACTCACAAGTTTAGGGTCAAATTATATCTACATATCATATAGAGGCCAATTTCCAGCAACCATCACTGCAGTGTTCTGATGGTACCACATGTTTGTTCATTACTACGGAATGAGTATAGATGGTTAAAAAAAAAAAAAACTGTGTTGTAATTATTGCAAATGGAGGACTTTGACAAAAGCATGTTTTAATGAAAAAAAAAATATATTATTTCAAGTATAAATCATTATTTCTAACCTTGTCAATTCCTGTACTATATTCTCTTTTAATTCTACAACACATTGTGGTGCATCATAGAGTGACATTTCACTCTAAAAAAACACAATAAAGTCGCCGAACTTTTTAAAAAGTTACGTACATATATCTTTAAATGTTAATTAATGGACATTGTCCCTCTATCACGAATAGAAGACAAATAAATGAATTCAGCCCTGCGCTCTATTAAGGCAGAACAATAAAGCAGGGAGCCAGTTGGTATGAAATGATCTGCAGCCACCTGGGGAAAAGCCACATGTATTCAAACACCTCACAGAGAGACTGGAAATTGAAACGGAGCGTTCTCCTCCATGACTCCATGGAGGCTGTTTCACAGCTTCTAACGGAAGTAGGTTGATTCACAGGTGAAAAGTCACATCAGCAGCCTTTAATGCAGCACCATTGATGGGAACCTTATTCTCTCCGTCTCCACTGGGTTACTGAGGGTAAGAAAATAATAACCTCAGTCCACCTTAAAGACGATGAGATAATCTGATTGTTATTGGGAAGTCAAGTTTCATTAATGTATTTTTGTGTTATGAATAACACTAATACTACTACGGCTATAGTTGGCCGTGGAGGCTTAGTGTTAAGGAAGCTGACTTGGGTCCACAAGGTTTCAGGTTCGAGTCCACCAGCTGCCAGGTTGCCACTGAGGTGTTCTGATCATAGCACCATCCTGACCCACGTGACTTTCAGTGGACTCACCACCCACAGGCTCACAGTGGGATTTTGGCAGAGGTTGCTGCCCCTGCAACCGAGCAATGCTTAGCAGATTAAGAATGAATAAATTCTACATCATGAGACCAGGCACTGTAGAAATAAAAAAAAAACTGTTCTACAACAACAACTTAACAACTGCTCTAACTGCCGGTTCAGAGTACTGGTGTTATTGAGCAGGCATGGGCAAACTAAGGCCCGGGGACTGGATGCGGCCCACTGAGTTTTCAAATATGGCCCGCCATCTTGTCCAAGTTATGTAATTTATTATTTTATCATTATAAGCCTTTTCCCTGCAATAATGCATTCCCCCTGTAAATAATGTAATAAAAGGGAAAAAAAAAAAGTTTTATACTTGACTTTTTGCATGCCATTTGTCTTAGTTAAAATGAACGATCTATCTTTCTCCTCTGGACTCGGCCCCCGTGTCCAGTTTTAGCACCAATTGTGGCCCGCGAGTCAAATTGTTTGCCCATTCCTGTTATAGAGTATAGGTGTGATAATAGATTAAAGGTGATCCAGGTCCCTCCTGTTGGGGGAGCCGTTGGGGTCAACAAGCTGAAGTTCTATCACCTGACAGGGAGATTACAGGAAAGACCAGTATCAGAAAGGATGCAATAAACGGAGGTCTAACTTACAGTCCTGTCCAACACTCTCTAGGAGAGGATTCTACCCAGCAACCCAGAGATAACAACCACCTGACCAACTGCTGGTCTATCTAGATTAAGGTTAGTGAGAACAGAAAACAAGTCAACATCGTCCTGAATCAACTCACAGCGTCAGCGTGTGCTGGCACTAGAACAAGGAAATAGGAGTTCACAGTTCAAAGCAGATCAAAAACCTAACTTCAGGTTTACCCTCAGGCTGACACTTCCCCCCGCTAAGGACAACAAGTCCCTGTCTTGGAGCTCCTGTAAAGTAAGCAGCCATAAAAGAGAGAGGAATCACCTTTGGTCGACTTTACATGTAACAAAGCAAGTGTGGACCCGGACCAAAAAGATAGTTAGTCTGCAGATGGGCGCATCAAGGGCACAGATCCGCATACATCCTGAGGAAGTGTTAAAAAAAAAAAAAAAGGGGGACAAAAAAAAAAAAAAAAAGACAAAACACACACATGGAAAGAAATAAATGGCAGCTCTGCACCTGTCTGCATTCTGTTATCTTTAACAACCATAAAACTGTTTTCAGTTTTTTTTTTTCCAACTGCGTTTCCTCCTCTGCAGACCCCAAACGCTTCTGATAAAAAAAAAAAAAAAAACAGAACAGAACAAAACAGATAAAAAGGACTGGTAAAGTAACCCTAAGATGTGAAGGAAACACATTGTAAAAGTACAGCATGGAAAGGGACACTATATAAAACTGAAAAAAAGAAAAAGATTCAATCTTTTTTGCAGCATATGAAAGATTTAGAGTGGTCAAAGTTATCAAACTGACAAGTAAAAAAAAAAACAAAACAGGCTGACACAGAAATTATGTAATTTTTTTTTTTTTTCTTTTTTTTAACCGTGAGGGCTACCATTCATACCTGGACATGGTTACTGCTCATCAACATCAGGAACAGTTTCTATCTCCAAAAGGTTTGACCAGGACAACTCTTCACAACTGTGTTCAGTGGTGAAGGTAGTGGTAGATCTTCAAGTGCTCCCTAGTGTTGTGCTAACAACTAAACTTTTTATGGTATTTTATTTTTTTGAGAGAATGATTGTCTGGGTTCTTTTTTCACCAAAAGGTGGTTGGTGCTTTGGCCCAGAGTCAACGTTACTGTCTTTGGAGGAAAGGAAGGAAGGAAGGAAAGCAAACTCCTTGCCATTATGACATTGTGATGCACACCACCGCACACAGCGAAATGTGACCTCCGTATTTAACCCCTCATCAGAGTGAACAGTGAGCAGCTATGGGCGCCAGGGGAGCAGTGAGTGGGGACGGTGCCATGCTCAGTGGACCTGCGTAGTGACTTGGCAGTTGGTGGAATAGAACCTGGAACCCTGCAGACCACAGTCCAGTTCTTTAACCACCAGCCCACCGCTGCCATCTTTAATATACACCTGTCTCTTATACACATCTAGATGTGTATAAGAGACAGGACCTGTCCAGGTCATCGAAGTAGACATGAGTCATGGCCACCCGTGCTGAGATCCTTTTGGATGGATTGTAGATCAACATTTTCTAGAAGGCAGGTTAGATAAACAGTGAATCTCTTTATACAGGAAAATAATTTTTGTATCGTAATGGATTTTAATTAAATCCTGAGCCTAAAAAATCAAGATGGAATCGTGAAATTTACTGACTGGTGCATCTCTAGTAACTACAGTATATAGAGAGGAAACAAATGTGCAGAGCAGCTTCACACCACAGCTTTCTGCTCCTACTCACTGCTAGAAGGTCAAGGCCATCCTCATCCAGGTTCTTTACCATGGATGACAGACCACCTGGGTTCCACTTTGTACCTGGACATGGTTACTGCCCATCAACATCAGGAACAGTTTCTATCTCCAAAAGCTTTGACCAGGACAACTCTTCACAACTGTGTTCAGTGGTGAAGGTAGTGGTAGATCTTCAAGTGTTCCCTAGTGTTGTGCTAACAACTAAACTTTTTATGGTATTTTATTTTTTTGAGAGAATGACTGTCTGGGTTCTTTTTTCACCAAAAGGTGGTTGGTGCTTTGGCCCATTGTCAACGTTACTGTCTTTGGAGGAAAGGAAGGAAGGGAGGAAGGAAGGAAAGCAAACTCCTTGCCATGATGACATTGTGATTCACAGCACTGCATAAAACCAAATGTCATCTCCCCTTTTAAGCCAGTACCAAAGTGAACAGTGGGCAGCTTCGCCCACCAGGGGAGCTGTGAGTGGGGACGGTGCCATGCTCAGTGGACCTCAGTTGTCAACTTGGCAGTAGGGGGATTCAGCCAGGGGCCTTGTGCACCCACGTCCGCTTCCTTACCAGCTAGACCACAAACTGTCCCAGATGAAAACTTGGTGTGGAAGGCCAGGTTTAAGGCAAGTTCTGATCCCAGATAAGACGGCTAACTCCTTCCAGTGGACTGACCACCAGGCTGAAGGTTCACGATGGGCTGGTATAGTGCAGTGGGTGGAGGTCGTGGACACAGATAAATGGACAGACTTGAAGTAAAACCTGTTGAATTTCAGAGATTTGTTGCAGGTTTTGACCAAACCCCTCTTTTCTTCAGCCTCAGCAGCACAATGATGCTGATTGTGGACCTTCCTGCACTTAGAGCAGCGCCACCACTTAACAGTAGCATCAACTTGCGCCGAGAAGCTGAGATCCAATCCCTAAATGTCAGTTTTGTTGTGCTCAGTTGCTCAGTTCACATCAACCACTACGCTGCAGGGAGATCGCACACTTCATATTTACAGCTCCATACCCACAGGTGCAGCTCTGACCTTACACTTGAAGTTTATACATGGTCCAGATCATCAACTGAAGGACACTTCAGGCCTCATTATACCCACACTAGAGCACAGTCTGGGTCACAGGTGTGTAGTCAGGGTTCCGTAGGTCACATTACGGCACCGCAGCTGCACTTATTCCACGATATGGCTCAATAAATGAATGTTTAAAAAAAAAAATATGGCCTGGGATGTTGGCAGACACCTGCTCGCTGTTGACGTCCCTCCTGTGTCCTCAAGAGGGAGGGTTAACAAAGCGAATGTTGAACCTGAGGGAGCTGCTGGAGTGTTTAAGCTGTGTGTTTAAGCCTGATGCTCTGGGGTTTGAGGGAAACAAGTAGCAGGGACAATATGCTTTTGTCATCAGGGTCACTGCAGTAATAGGACCAAGATCCGGAAGAAATCCACCTGGGAGTCTCGGCAAGGGTGTGTGTGCAGCTGATAAGGTGAGGAATTCCAGGACAGAAAGGACAGGACGGGACACAGGTGGACAGCAATAGTCCATACTGCTTCCCCAGGCGCTTGTACTGCATGTAAGAATGATGGGAAAAATACCTGCAGTGACCCTGAGCAGTCACACGGGTGCTGAAGAATAGACCTGAGGTAAAGCAACGACGCAGGACTAACACAAACACGCGTACACACACGGTGACACACACACATGTTGACACTCGGAGACCCGTCTCTGATTGAGTGCACGGTGACTTGTTATCACTGACGCAGTGCAGAGTGTGGACCTCTGTCCATGTGCATGAAACGGGATGGTAGTCGGGAATTGTCTGGGGTGACAGAGGTGGAGGTAGCATGGGATCTACCCACAGATCTCCAAAGTGCTGGTAGATCCCGAGCAATAACATAAAAAATAATAGTAATAAAAATTTGAGATGTAATTATATTTCATGATCATGAGTTTTTCAATCTAGGTAGATCACTTCTGCCTGGTCATTTGAAAAGAAACTAATAAGACAAGATAGACAAGAAAAACACCTCTGGTCTAAGACAAAACTAAGATAGAATAGAATAGTCTACTGTATCGGTGTCACTCCCTCCCCGCTCCCTGTTCACTCCCTGAGTACATAGCAGAATTCCCTTAAAATTCCAATATTTCAGGATTTTACAATAAATATTTTATTAATTATTTTTGGGATAAAAAGGAAAGAAGAAAGAAAAGAAACTTATCATTTACCTTATCATTGTGACATTGTGATTCACACCACTGCACAGAACAAAATGTGACCTCTGTATTTAACCCATCACCAAAGTGAACAGTAGGCAGCTTTGACCGCCTGGGGAGGAGTGAGTGGGGACGGTGCTCAGTGGACCTCAGTGGTAACCTGGCAGCTGGTGGATCGAACCTGCAACCCTCCAGGCCCAAGTCTGGTCCCTTAACACCACCACCCCGTACGAAAAAAAAAAATACACAAAAAAGGTAAAAAACAAACTAAGACATCACTGATATTTTCATTTACCTGCAGTATCTCCTATTGTTTCCTTATTGTTTCCCAGTTTCCTAAGCACCGTTATTGCTGTAAAATGTCCTACTTTTAGCTTGGTGAAGGTTTTCTCTGATTTAATGCCCTATGATGTCTCATAAATGACACAGGTTGCACATAACAGACCTTATTTTCCTTTACAAAAATGTGAGTTAATGTGCTGTTCCCTGTTTTTATATCATCTGTGCCTATTGGACAGTATGTCTGTCATGGAATCACAAGTACATTCCTTGAACATTCCACACACTGCACTTAATAGAACTTTTTGTTTTTTTGGAAATTACAAGGTGCCTTCGATGCAAATCAGGGTTGTAGCTAAATCTCCACCTTGTTGGTCTGCCTCATATTTCCATTCTCCATCACTACTGTCATATAACTGTTAGGAAAGGGTGATGTTAACAGTGTGGGGGAGGTTGGCAAAGGGGGACATACACAGAAATATTGTAATAATCACCTTTACTCTGCTTTTTTTTCCCATTCAATGCTTGTTCTTTGAACGCAACTACAGCAATCATTCATTAATCAAAGTTTTAGCAACAGATCTTCCTGTATTTAGCAGTCAAGAAGTGAGGACGACACCCTGGACACAGCGCTACCGTCCAACACTCGTGTCCACATCATCCCTCAAAATACTGTGAAGAAACAACCAAAGATTTATGTTTTTGGGCTCAAACAGCACATTTAAAACTCCTACAAACAAATAAAGCAACAAAGGATGGAGACGAGCAAAAGAACATAAATGAAGAAGTGTTTAAAACATGAATGAACCAACTATTTTATTAATGACCTCACACTTCATTAAGGCAACACCGGGGCTTCGTTATAGCAAGGCCATTTACTTCACCTCGCAGCACTAACACAATGCGTTTTTGGGCCTTTCATAAAATAGTATTTATGACCAACTTTTTTTAACACTTTCTAAATCTACCATCTCCACAGAGAGTTTTCTATCTCGCCGTAACGTCGGACTCACCCTGAGAATGTGTAAAACCACTGAGCTTTATCATCCATCGGGCTCTAAAGAAAGTCTTAAAGAAGTAAACGATAAGATTAAGCACATTTACTGGAACTTGTACTGCTGTTGTAGAGTCGGGAAGAAATCTACTGAGAAATACCAGATTAAATTGAACACAGTTGAACAAATCCACACTGTATGTGCAATAATTCTACCATCATCAACTCCCAGCATGTGTTTCAACCTGTGGTCAGCGGTTCACTCTGGTCAGCGGAGGTCTCAACCTCTGGTCAGAGGTTATACTGCCCTGTCAGAGCAGTGTGACTGAGATCGGGACAGTCAGTAAATCTACAACTGACCTTGTGGCAGAGACAACAGACAACTGGATAATTCAGGATGATAGGATGATTGATAGGGTTGAGGAAAATTACTATAACATGTTTACGAACAACCTCCCAGATACCAATTCTGTAACTTTGAGCATCTGCTAACAACAATATCAATCTGTCAATAACATACCAGTCTTTTACAAATTTGTGTAATAGAGGGGCAGTGGTGGCCTAGTGGTTAAGGAATCAGACTGGGGTCCAGAGGGTCCCAAGTTCAAATCCAACAACTGTACAGGTCCACTGGGCATGGCACCATCCCCACCCCCTGCGCCCTGGGGGACACAATGACACAATGGAGTTTGTTTTGCTTTCCTATTTGATACGATATCTTCTTCTCCTTACGGCTTATCCCGTTTTTCAGGGGTTGCCACAGCGAGTCAACATTTATCATCTCCCCCTGTCCTCTGCATCCTCAACTCCAACTCCAACCACGTCCATGTCCTCCCTCACTGCATCCATAAATCTCCTCTTTGGCCTTCCTCTTCGTCTCTTACCTGGTAGCTCCATGTCCAGCATTCTTCTCCCTATGTATCCACCGTCCCTTCTTTGAACATGTCCAAACCATCTCAATCTGTCTTCTCTAGCTTTTTCTCTAAACCTTCCTGTCTGTGTTGTCCCTCTAATCATCTCATTCCTGATCCTGTCCATCCTTGTCTCTCCCAAAGAGAATCTCAGCATCTTTA
>JAFBJS010001226.1:240587-269417 GCA_016785265.1 Paraplagusia blochii
TTCACCTTCATGCATTTTGGGTTGTCCTTGAGACCAGGGAATGGTCCCTGAGACCATGACCTCAGGAACAACAGTCTCCAATACTGACACACAAACCCCACTACATTCTGTGAGCCAGTTATGTGGTTCAGAACAGTGGTTTGCTCACAGGGGTGGAAACCTGGCAGCTGGTGGGTTAGAATCTGAACCCTTGTGGACCAACCATAGCAACATTGCTTTTGCTGAAAAATATTTTGATCACTTTTTTTTAAAATGAGCTTTCAGAACATTTCAGGCGACCTAATTAGAATTCCACTCCCTGGTCGACCATTACTGCATTAATCCACGGCTCCTCTTGTCTCACCACTTTTTTTTAAGAGGAGCAAAAATTCAACATTCAAGACTGGAAATTTAGCCATGAAACGTAAGAATGTTCTTCATTTTCTACTTTTACGTCATCAATCAAGGGCGTGGTCTAACGTTGAAGGAAGTGACCCCGGATCTAACAGCTGTTTGCAGGTTGCCATTGAGTTGCTCTGATCATAGCACCGTCCCACACCTCATAACTTTTAGTGGACTCACCACCCGCAACATGGCTCACAGTATGGAGCAGTATAATTTGGGTGACAGTGGTGGAGACTGCTGCCCTTGAGACCCAGTAATGGTTAAGAGGATGAAGATGAATTAATGGCATTATCAAAATCTGGAATCTTATAATGAGGTTTTCATACAGCAATCCAAAAGTGAATGCATTAGTTGATATTAAAGCTAATTTTGTTAAATTTAATTCAGCTTAACACCATCCCCATCAAACATCCCCCTGCTGTTCAGCTTTCCTGGTGTTGTGGCAGGGGTTTAAAATCCGAGGAGGGTTTCCTTGGTGAAGCTCCTGGCTGTGAAGCCAAGCAGCAGTCGGTGACTCCAGATCTATTTTTAAGCATAAATTACTGTTCTTATCCTCGGAGCGTCATCAGTAAAGAGCACTTAAGTCTAAGAGGAACTGAATAATCCCAGGTAGGCGGAACAAAATTGAATAAAGGAGAAAAACAAGAGAAGGGATTAACATTTTAGACGCAAAAGCACGTGGTCTCCAAAGACTGAAGGGACTAAAACAACACACAAAAAAAAAACCCTACCAACAGACAGACAGTGATTTAATCTCAGTCTTTACTGTCGTTGGTGTTGTCTTCTAAGACAGACTCACATTCAGAGTCTGTAATGAAACAAGCTCACACCCATTAGCTGCAGAGTGGCTAACATTAATCAGTGCTCCATGTCCATGGATTTGTCTCAGCAGCTGGAGATTGACTTCACTCTGGAAGACGTGCATGCAAATGCTGGAGGTGTGTGTGTGTGTGTGTGTGTG
The DNA here is from genome assembly GCA_016785265.1 of Paraplagusia blochii. Lineage (NCBI taxonomy): Eukaryota > Metazoa > Chordata > Actinopteri > Pleuronectiformes > Cynoglossidae > Paraplagusia > Paraplagusia blochii. The sequence continues at coordinate 241,933 of JAFBJS010001226.1, forward strand.
TGTGTGTGTTCTGGTACAGCTATACTTCTTGGTCTGTGATCAGCCCTTCACTGCTGAGGATCTGTATCTGTGACTCCTGACATTTATCTCCTGATGGACAGTTGGTGGCCTAGTCCCCCAACCACCAGGAGGTCCACTGAGCACGGCAATGTCCCCACTCACAGCTCTCTGGGCGCTCAAAGCTGCCCACTGTTCACTTTGGTGATTAGTTAAAGACAGAGGTCACACTTCGTCACAAAGATCTTATATGTTACGAAGTTTTTCTTATGGGTGTCTCCTCCAACCATCCATCAATCGTCATCCACCTGTCTGGAGCTGGGTCTCAGGGACAGGATTCAGAGAAGGGATACAGAGACCTTCAGCTCATCTGGGAAGATCTCCCTCTAGCGTGTCTTCCTCTGGGTCTCCTGCCAGACCCTTATGACTATCTTTCCTCTGATAATAACAAACTGATAACGCAATGTTTGGGTTCTTTCATTATGATATGACCTAAAAATTGTCTTAAAGCAAAAAGACATCTATAGTCATTGTCATTTGCCTGCACCAGGTATGTCTTCTTACTTCACTTTCAAGTGGTTAAAAGTGTTTCTTATGCGAATGAAGGGTTGCAGACCTGGTGGTTAGGACGAAGCGTGTTATATTAAAGCATGTGCAGTGTCCAATTGAGCAGCAAGTGTGGGAACAGGGTTCTGTATGAATTTGAGAGAGGAAAGAAAATATGGCTTCTTATCTGTTCTCACACTCCGTGTTCCCTGCTTCTTTAATCCAAAACAAAGTAAGCTCCTGTGTAGATGTGACTGTTTTCTTATTCATTTTCTTTTGAAGTGCTTGTGATTGGGTCAGGTAGTTTCGGTCTGCACACTTCAGGGCTTTGTCCCTGCTTTCCTTGTCGGACGATTATCGCAGCCCCACTTCAAAACTGGTTTTCGCTGCGGGTGCATCTGAGTCTCCTCCTCTGAAAGCGCTCATATATTCAGTCTGAATCTGAATCTGAATCAAGGGGACAGGCAGCGGCTGTTTGTGCTTGAAAATCTGGATCTAGTGTAACACAAAGGCACAGCGCCACCCACGGAGGTAGTGTCAGTGTGTTTTGTCTCCGCAATATTTGCTTCATGCTGCCATTGCTCAGGACTCATGACGATTTGCTCCGACTAACACTAATGCAACAGTTCAGAGGGAGTACGCACTGAGTGACTGACGTGGAGAATGGGAGTGAGTAAGAAACAGGCTCAGCCAGCAGCCTCCGTCCTCCGTCTGGGAGATTGAGACAAAAGACAGAGGCTGTAGGCTGAGACTGCTGGCTGACCTTGGATCAGGCAAAGATTGTGCAGATGTGCACTCATGCTTGCTTACTCATATGGTAGAATAATCATTGATCAGAGAGCTTATAGGTTATAGATAGATAGATAGATAGATAGATAGATAGATAGATAGATAGATAGATAGATAGATAGATAGATAGATAGATAGATAGATAGATAGATAGATACATACATAAAATCGCAAAGTGTTTGCTAGCTTTTACTGGAGCACAGGTGCTGCAGTCTCCATGACTGCCACCCAAATCACACTGTACCATACTGTGGGTGGTGAGCCCACGGCAAGTAAAGTGGGTCAGGACGGGACTATGACCATATAAAATATGTGTTTAACAATTCCATACTTCCATTTGCATACGGCATTCAAACATTAGGGGGAAAAAAAAGAAAACTACATTCTGTAAAATAATGGAATGAAACAGTAATGAAATGATGTTCAGTTTACTCCCCGCACTGGAACATATTGTATCAGCAGCTGTGGCCACATGAACATAAAGACCTCATCACTGCAGCGAAGCAGTTCTATACAAGGGCATCAGGAAAGCTAAAAGTTAACGGCGGCACAATTAAAAAAAAAAAAAAAGAAAAAATGAGAACAATTAGAGTCAGCGCATCGTTCTACGAGAATTCTCTTGCACGAGGCTGTTGATGCATCCCACTACAGTGAACGGAAGCGAAATATTTATATATATATTCATAAAAAATATACACGTAGTCAAAAACACACAACAACAAATGTGACAGAGTGCTCTTAGGCGTAACATTAATCCATATGGTAAATGAAGACATCAGTGGGTTGACTGTAAGAGTTGATTAGATGACAGCACCTGTGAGGATTAAGAGAAACGTCTCCGGGAAAAAAAAAATGGGTTCCTACGGTGAAAATGTGATTTATAAAAAGCCGTCCCTGCTGCGGCCTAGACCTGACAGTGTTAAGTGCTGCTCACTGCTCAGCAGCACATGCCGATCACTCAGGAGAAGGGAAGGGAAGATGTAGTTCTGCAAGTAATCACGAAATTTGTCTCAAACACTGAGAAGTTCAAAAGGGTCCTGCAGCATGTAGTGGAAAGAAGGAATTGAGAGTTTGCTCGCTGCATACGGACACATAAAGAAAAAAAATAACAAAAGATTTCATTAAATTTCAAACACAAGATTAGCCTTTTAGATATTGTGACATAGCTGAGGATAAGTAAAACTCTTTTCTATATCCCTGTGCATTCAGTTATTAAATTTTCTCCTGACGTGTATTTTTATTGCTCAGAAGTTTGTGATATATATCTGCATCCGTTGGTACACCACCACGGTAAGGGATGGTTTGATGACTGTATTTTCTACGTTTTATTGTTAGTATTTGTTTCTTATAGAAAAACACTGAATGAATTACCTGCTGTAACCTTGTAGAGTTGAATATTCAAAAACACGCTTTATCAGTATTCCCCCAACCTTTTTTGCGCCACAGACCGGTAAAATGTCTGAAACTATTTGCACGGAACCGTGGTTAAGTTGTGGCAGATAAATACCCCTTCATAAAATGAAATTTCTGGTGCTCTGAAATTTTTTCCTACCTATAAAATCTTCCTACCCAAATTAACTGTGCATGCACACAACAAGGATTTCTCAAGTGCACAAAACCTATAATTATCTGTTACCAGACCGGTATAAAAAGTTAGAATATAGTTGCATTATTGATGATTCTATTCTATTGGTCAGTTCTTTTGTTGATATGGGTATGGATCAAGTGGAAGTAATAGACAGATGGGGCCAAAAGAAAACATTATTTGTCTACGGCCCGGCACCAATTCACCCAAGGGCCGTTAACGGTCCCCGGCCCAGTGTTTGGGAATATTAAGATATTGCGCAAAAAAACACTATTTTTTTTCTGAAATTAGCTTTCCTAACCACACATAAATGTCAAAAGTTGAAAAAAAATAATATTTTAATATATTTTCCATGCAACCTATATTAAGTATTATATTGCATTTTACAATATCTGTTGGACTTAACAAGGAACCAATAAAGCAAATTAACGTAAGACAAAAAAACATGGACTTTCAGGGGGTTTTAAGACCAAAGAATACTCATTTTAATACATTTGATTTTGAAAAGTGGGTTCACATGTACAATGACAGATGTAGCTGCTAATTATTCTAATTTTCCTAATTGCAGCCTGAGGTAAGTCAGGTAAGTTGAGGTCGAAGAACCACTGGGGAACACCGTGTGATTAGACTGCATCATATTAATTAGGGAACCATGTGCTGTGATCGTCGGCAGGTCAATGACAACCAGACTCCCGGACTGAGATAACACTCCAGGTCCACTGTCTGTCCTTCATCCTCTCACTCAGATGTCAGTGACAGTAATGAGGTCGGATCAGAGAGACGGTCTAAAGTCTACGGTGGCCCCGAGGCAGACGAACCCCTGCTGGTCAGTGCAAAATAAAACCAAGTACATTTGTCATTGGGAGGAGAAAAACTTCATTTGAGCCCCAAAGGAAACAGATCTCCAGTGTTGACTTACAGGGGCAGAGTTTATGATTAATTTGGTAGGATTTAATTAGCGGGGCAGACATTGGGAGCCGCCGTTTAGTTAATGGCAGCAGTGGCAGATAGGACTGATGTTATGCAATTACGCAGCCCACTCCGCTGCGGAGCTGGCGGCATAAATAATTCAGTGATTCTGATAAAGTCTCGCTGCACAGACGTGTGCGGCGTGTGTTCCTGGATTTAATCACACGAGCCAACACGCAGACACAATACACAACGGCCGGTGAATTAATGTAAAGCTCCCCCTGTGGGACTGACGGGGACATATTTTAGTCAATGGTGACTCATCTGTATCTGTGCATGTCAACGTGAGACACGGATGAAACAGTGAGGCTGCTACCTGGATATTTGATGATTATCACGTACTATATGTGATGATGATGATGTTAATATTTAAGGCAGTAACTGGAAAATGTGGAAAACCGTGATGCTGCCAGAAAACTGCTGGGTCACACATTCTGAGGTTTCATAGTATAGTGGTAACCAGAACTGCCTTACATGCAGAAAGTCCGAGGTTCAAACCCCTTAGGAGCCATGCACTTAATAGCAACTCTTTGTGCAGTGAGGGTTGCAGAGACTTAAACTGTGAATTTTCTCCATTATGTGATAAATAATAGATTCTGATGTTATTAGTATTGTTATTATTGTTACTGGTGAAAGGAAGCCACGGGAAACTGGCTTCAAAATGGCTCAAAAACCAATTTCAGTTGAAAACTGTTATATTATTATTACTTTACACCAATGGAGTACTTTATCTGATTGGGGTTTATTTCACAGTCATAGCTATATATTTGCTACTCAAATTGTCATATTGCCTTTTTTTTTTCACTGTTTCCTCCTCCTCCACATGGCGTGGCTGTGTCCAGACACCAGGACTAGGAGGACCAGCAGTATGATGACCAGGATCATAACCTCATTTCAAGCATTTCAAATTTGACTATGTGTCGTATCTTTGTACTTGTTTTATTTTATTGTATTTTTATGCTCTTTTATGCTTGCGCTGTCTGTCCGTCCAGGGAGTGGATCCCTCTCCTGTGGTTCTCCCTAAGGTTTCTAATGTTTTTTTTTTCCCTGTTATAAGGGTTTTTTCCTCGGTAGTTTTTCCTTACCCGGGCTGAGGGTCTAAGGACAGAGGATGTTACCAACCCGGTAAAGCCCTATGTGACAAATCTGATTTGTAAATGTGGGCTATATAAAAAAAAACAAAAAAGATTGATTGATTAATTTCATTATTTATCTTGTTTTTCTTTTTACCTTTGTTGAAATAATTTTACTTCTTTTTATTTTAACTTGTGCATATTGTTATATATTTATATATTTGTTTATATTTGGTTAATATTTAATTTTAATTTACTGCTACTATTTTTCACCTGGATTATTTTATTTTACTTGTACTGGCACTTTGCACAATTGTGAGCGACCGCATTGTCATTGTCATTTTGGTTTTTAGTTAGAATTTTTTTGTTTGTTTGTTTGTTTTGTCTAAGAGTTTTGGTTTGGGCACATCCCAAATTGTTACTATTACCATTATTATAATAATTATTATACAATTATTAGGGTGACACCACCACCCTGTAATGGTTCAGCTGATGCAATGAATTACTATGGTTTGTCTGTCTGGAGCTTGTGCATAATTCAGTTCCTGTATCTTCTTTCCTCAGAATTCTGCACCTTTTCTCCAATTGTGTCGAGTCTGAATTAGCCAGGGATGTGACTGGGATTGTCAATTTTTATTTGTCTCTAAGTGGAACTCTCCAATGAACTGGAAAATCATCCAAGGTGAAACCCAGTCCCCACCTGGTGGCTGCTGGGAGTGGCTCCAGCTCTACATCCCTGGATTCTGATAAGCATTACTCCGGTAGATTGAGTCTGACCATCTGCACCGGAGTAAGACAATAATATTAACTATGGTCCACAAATTTTGAAAACTTTGCCCACGCTGACCCAGCTCCAGCATTTCTTTCTCCAAAGAGATAAAGTGTAACTTTCTTTTTCCCCGAGTCCATCACATAAAACCACACTCTTGTCGTTGTCGGGCATTAACGCAGGTTTATGGCCTGCACTGTATCTAAGAAGGAAGTAAACATCATAGTTTGAAGTCAGTTATAGGTTTTTGTTTTTGGGATAAAAAAGATGATTTTGTGTACTCTCGTAAAAAAATCAATAACGGCAATAAAAAATGGAACAATTTCACCTAAATCCAAGCCTTCGTGGCTCCAAGCGCGGTGGACGGGCAATAATTCAGTCACGGTGGTTCTGGAAGTGAGTGGAAATAAGTCACTGAGAGAATACATGAGGCTAACCCTGAGGGACTTTAGCAGTATGGTGTCCACGGAGCCGAGTTATTGAGTCAGCGGGGATAATGACCCTATTTGGCTCTACCTGTGGGCTTAACATTCACTTACCACCCGGCATGACTTTCATGAGAGCCCGCACACAATATATTTGTGTATTCGTTGTGTGAACGTAACATCCACACAAAGAATTTAATCAAAGTAAATCCATCTTTCTATTCTGAAGCACAGGGGGGTTGGACACTGATGGACGGCAAAATACCAGGCAACTTCCTCATGTTGAGGGTTATGTCCTGATCTTACTAGTTCTAATTGGGGTCATTGAAGAGGAACTGATGCCAAATTTCTGAAGTGGACTAGAAAAATTAATAAGAAGTCCTTCATTTGTTGAATTAGGAAACAAGCCACTAGGGGGCGCAAGCCTGTGTTTTTTTTAGTGCCGACCCCAAGCCCGGAAAAATGGTGAGGTTTGCGTCAGGAAGGGCATCTGCCGTAAAACTTTGGCCGAATCAAAGATGTGAGACAACAAAAAGATTCCCATACCGGATCGTTCGAGGCCCGGGCTAACAACAATCGCCAACAGAGATGTGGCACCTTTGCTGCAATTTTGCTAAAATTTCTCAGTTGTACGACAATCGGCGGGCGGCCCCGACCGTCGAGTCAAGTCGTGCGACTTTTGTTATGCAGTAAACATAGGGTTAAGACAAACCATTGTCACCTAGCGTTTGTCTCCCATCTACCACACAATCAAAGACGTTTGAAACCTTACCAATTTACCCATGATTCCCTCTGTTACCAAACTGACCACATCTGCTAAGACATGCCCTTGTCTTGATACTCCGTCACATTTTCTTGTCTGTGTCTAATTACAAAATGGCATGAATTGTGGACTGATCACTCGCACAATGCGGGAAGCATATTGCTGGTGCAGTAGAAAAAAAAAAAAAAAAACACACAGTGTGCAGCCGGGTTGATGTGTAGTTTCACGAACATGAGAACATCAGGGAAACATGGCAGTTGGTGTTGAACCAGGGAGCAAACATGACTGTTTAGACAGATGCACCTCTGGTGCTCACACCATCAAGAACCACCTCACGCGGCTTCAGCTTTTTTGATTGAAGACATTTCTGCGACTATACTAGCTTTGAAAACCCTGGCGGAGATTGCGTTCACTGTAGCCAAAGACCCACTTCCCCCGGAAGCAAAACCAAGAGAATTCAGAGCACAGAGACTCATGAATCAAAGCTAGTAAGAACTTGTCCAACTTGGTTCTGCAGAGTGATTTGGTTCCTGCTTTTGCAGGATTCAGAGGCTACATGAGGTTTAAGACTCCGCCGAGAGAATATATAGATGATTGTGGGCTGCTGACATTGGTTTTACGACTTTCTCCAAACTGATTCATGCTTCGTAAATTTCACGGTTAAGCAAGGAGTTGTTATTTGTCAGATGTGGCCGAGTACTGCGCTGACATGTTGACCGTAAACAGGTCCAGCTGTTCTGTGAAAGATACTTTAACTATGGTGTGTTTAACTAATTTAGAACAACTGTCAGACAGACTGTCTGTCTGTCTGTCTCTTTACCTGTCTATCTCTTTATCTGTCTGTCTGTCTGTTTATCTATCTACCTATCCATCTAAGTTACTTTAAAAAAAGTAACTTATTACTTTACTTGTAACAGCTCTGAAAAAGCAACTAGTATTGTTGCCAGTTCCTAAATTATAAAAGTAACTAATAACTAGTTACTTTAAAAACACATTAAAACAGCTAGTGTTGTGTTCTGTAGCAACTATCATAATGAAATGTAGTGGTACAATAAACAACAACAAAATATAAATATATATATAACAAAATATATGTGTAGACATTTTGACAGGCATCTTTATTGTTACCTCAACTTGCTATCGTCTTGCTTGTGGGTGTGTGCTGCTGTACCGTGTCGCATGTGTGAGACTGTTTATTTCCCTATAAGGCAAGAAGACCCGCCCAGGTCTCTTTCTGATTGGCTTAACCTGAAATGTCAACCTACGTCAACCAATCATCGCTCCTTTTCAACGCATGGGTTCAGTTAGTGTGGACGGTCGTCTTTCACTCATGACTGTGAGAGTGACCACAAACACACTGCCATCTATCTATCTATCTATCTATGTAGAGAGTTTTTATTTTCTCAAGTATTAAATTCCCTAACTCTTAAATCTACATTCATACTTGAACATCAGCAGAATGGCCACACGGTAATCACTTCATTATACATTAACAAGAGAAAAGACTTTTGATGAATGTATCTGAAAAGCTGAAGGCCATAAAGTGAAGTGGTCTTCACTGTGGGGACACTTTGGGCCAGATCCAGGTCATTCTGTGCAGAGTCTCCAACCTGCTCCGTTTGCACTTTACAGCTCTTCCCCCAGCATTAGAGGGAGGGACAGGGAGAATGACAAACAATATTATCGGTGTATAAAAGCTTTACAAACGTGGAACTAAATATATTCCACCCCATCAGGGATCTCATAACATTTAGGTGCTGTAATGTTTTCTTAAACTGCTTATTTAAAGTCATTTAAACCTCTTTTTTTGTTTCATTTTTATGCAATTTTATCCACACACTGATTTCCTTTTTTTTTCTCTCTAGTCGCTATTTATGTAATTCATCTTTTTGACTCCATAACATTTAGCTCCAAAAACCAAGTGTGTGCTTTGGTGTCAGTGCCAGTAGCATCAGCATAACCAGTACTTTCTGCTCTAATTATTGTTGTAATTAGGACCTTTTTTTTTTTGCATTTGTGTAAATAACACAACAGAGGAAAAAACAAATCTTTCTCTGTTCACCTACTAACACAGAGGCTGATGCTGTGTTACTGTCTCGTGTTGGTGAAGTACGGGGTCGAGGGTAGGAGGTTGTTTTTGGCACCGCTGCAGTCGGAGGAGGCCGCAGAGTGACATCATGCCAACCAGGCAGAACCCAGGAGACCACAGTGATAAATACCATCTCCTTCAGCACAAATGGCAGGGACTTGTGAGGTGTGTGTCTGTCTGTGTGTGGGTGGGTGCGTGCGGGTGGGTGGAGATCTGTTTATGCCATACACTGGCAAAACCACACGAACACAAAGGCAGGCAGTGATATGTGAGCCGTCTTCACATCTAACTTCATCAACCGACCTCATGCGACTCAAACAAATCTAAATAAAATAAAAGTGTTCGGGTGATTAAATATAAACCGGCGAAGAGTTGGAACCAGCTGGGGATGCAGCTGCGGGAACGGGATCCAAAAATATGTAAGAAAACAAGAGAAGAAAAAGCGAGTGTTCATGTTTATTTAGAGGTTTCTATTATAAAAGACTGAAAACTACAGGTACACCCTAGTAAAAAGATTTGGTTTGAAAAGAAAAGGGAGTCGCCTGTTAATGTGGTGTGGTGGCCAAGTGGTAAGGCGTTGGTCTCGTAAACCAAAGATCGTGGGTTCGAACCCCATCCACGCCTCAACGCTTGTTGTCAGTTGTTACCAGGGTTACCAGCTGTCTTCGATTTTTCAGTGTAGTTTCGTTTTAGTTAGTTTTGCCTTTTAGCACATTAGTTTTTGTTAGTTTTAGTTATTCGTAAAGGCAACTAATTTAGTCTTAGTTAGTTTTAGTTTTGTCGAAAATGTTTAGTTTTAGTTTAGTTTTAATTAGTTTTTGTTTTCTGCGAGGTTCGAACAAAGACGAAAACGAAGGGTAGCTCATTTCTAATTTCAGTTAGTTTCAGTTAGTTTTGTTAGGACACATTTTCGTTTTAGTTAGTTATTTTTTTTTTTTTAATTTAATGATCGTTTTAGTTAGTTTCAGTTAACGAGGAGTTTTTTTCAGTGATCATTTTCTTTTTTTTCGTTAGTTTTCGTTAACGATGTTAACCCTGGTTGTTACCCTTGTTCAGGTCAACGAGTGTCTTTTGGATACCAAGCGAGGTTTTTAAGCTCATCTTTGCTAATTTGGGACAGTTGGTGGCCTAGTGGTTAAGGAAGCGGACTTGGGTCTCAAGGCCACCGGTTCGAAACCCGCTACCGCTGAGGTGCCCTGAGTATGGCCCACCTACAGCTCAGCCCTGCTCACTATGGGAGTATTTGGAGTGATGGTGGTGGTTTGACTTTTCTTACCGAAACATATTAATAATAAACTATGTTTTAGGTTATGGATATTATTTTATAGAACAACATCAACCCCTCCTTCTTTCTATAACCGTTGTCTTCACGTGCGCCAATTTGATTCATTCACTGAAATGCATCGTTCACCGTGTTCATTATAACTGCATTATGTCTCGATGGAACTGTTGCGACATTAAATCTTTATTATGGGTTTATCTCCGTAGCCCAGGATTAGAAAACCAGGAGACTGCATTAGTCTTTTTTATGTGTCATATTATTAGATTGAGGCTGCAAACATATGCTTTCATAGATACAGTGCTCAGAGTATGAATCAAGCTTCGGCAAACTAAGGCTCGGGGACCACATGCGGGCCCCTTCAGCTTTGGAATCTGGCCCGTCCAAATATTTGACACAAATTCTATAATTTATCTGCGATTGATGGATGCAGTGAGTGAGGAGATGGAGGTAGTTGGAGTCAGAGTAGAAAATACAGAGGACAGGGGGAGATGGAAAATGTTGACTTGAAAAGAGACAAGAAGAAGAAGAAGAAGTTGCTCTGTAAGTTTCTTGTTTCTTCCGTGTTTGATGAGACAGGCAATCAAACCTTATTGACTAAAGTAAGAAGCTGCAGAAAACAAAGGTATAGTTCACTATTTTTTAAAGTGTTACTCTGCTGCTCTTTGTGAGTCTTTTTCTCAGTATAGAGCCTTCTTCAAGCTTCCGTATCGTCGCTTTTGTAGTGACAAGAAACTCCAGTCTCAGCTGTTTCAAAGAGCGGCGAAAAAACACGCTATAAATACGAAGAAGTCCACAGAGAGAGCACGGAGTGAAAACATCACTGCTGGAAGAATCCATATCATTTAATTACTCACACAAAAACTGGTTCTAGCATGTACTCCAACTCCAAACTCGATGTTGAACATCAGAGACCCGTCCTACCCAGAGAGAACCCTGCAAAATGTTCGCTCGAAGAAAACATCTCCTCACTAACATGTTTTTTGCAAAACACCGTCCCCACTAATATAGTTCAACCAGAGACACGTGCACAGCCTCACACTCCCTTTCCTACAAAGGTCCACGCCTGAGTGAAAAATGGCCAAACATTTGTACGACGTCAGGTTTGAGGCAGAGAGTTGCAGAAGATCTGCTGACTGGGTGAGAATCACAACAAAAGGGAACAAGTGCCATTGATTATCACAGTGTGTTGGCAGAGAGTGGGACTTGTTCAACAGCAACATTGCTTTGGATACAGCTTCATTTGTCAGCCTTATCTAGGGCACGTACAATAAAGTTTACAAGTAAAAAAAAAAAGTGAAAAAAAAAAAAAGTAGATACCGAAAACATCATTATGTAATCATTGTAATCAAGTATTACAGTACTACAATGATGTTACTTAGTATGTACTTGCAATAATGCAATATACTGTAACAACAATGCAAAGATACAGGTTTTTGCTGAGTGTCATGGTCTGTGTTTTGGTGCAGTGGATTGTAAATTACATTTAAATCAAATTTTAACTTGACTATTCCAAAGTAGGGCCAGCGGGGCCAAATGGTTCACTAGTTCCTGAAAAATGGACCGCTATATGAAATTTAAAAAAAAAAAGGAAAAATTACAAAAAATACTTTTAAGTCTTTTGAAGATTTTATCAAATCAAAATAATAATTATTATTATTTATATCACGCAAACCTGATGGACAGTACACAATCACAATGGTATATTTTGAAAAAAAAATGCAATAGACATCCTCTTATCTCTCTCTCAAAAAAGGTAAAGTTAATTGAACATGAAGGAACAAAAAAACACAATTATGTTTTGAATTTTCAGAGTATTTCCCAACGGAATGCACTCTTTTATGTTTATAAAAAAAACAACATTTCCCTGGTCAATGAGGAACCGTGAACTGACTCTATGGCATACGTGTCCCTTAAATGTTTGGCAATACAATGTCTCCAGATGAGCAGCAATACCAGGCAAAACAGCACATTCAAAGCTGTCCACAGAAAAAAAACAACTATTCCCATGAGGTGAAAGTCTTACTGCAAACATTCAAATGAATTAGGATTCATGGAAAGGTTTTTTTTTGTCAGAAGACAACTACACTCATATGGCAACTAAACTATTTATTTGTATTTTTTAACCTGACCAATATTTGCCTGCAGCCAGACTCAATTTTTTATTTCTAAACTGAAAACTAAATCATTCCCATTTTCTACAAATTGGAAGTGCAGGCTGGTTCATCTCTGAAGCAACTGAAATTAGACTTTTTCAGATCATCAGACTAAAGCAGCAATTTTTCCGTCTGTCTATTTTCACTCAGCCGTTTATTCTCGGTGGTGCAGCCTTACCTATTCTGAAGGAGAGCGGGCCACCGGAGGTGCTTCTCACCAACATGGCTAAGAAGAGCAGAAGCGCCCAGGCTGTGAGCATCTTCTTTGACTCCTCATGGGTCCTGCCCCGGGGGTTGCCCTGTCACAGCCACCTGGAATAGAGAGAACCAGACAGAGGACAGAAGGTTAATGTACGATCTTTAATTCTGGGCTCATTCTTTCACTGAATGATGATTGTGCACATCTTTGACCCATGCTGATGAGGGAATAATTTATCAAAAAAGCTGAAAAGGGGTTTAGGACATTCACTTATGTCAAATGGACATCAATGACAAGAAGTGACATTGATGTCACTCAATGTCACTTGAGTTCCAAAGTTGTCTTTGCTCAATAAAAACAAACATTTCATAATCATACAATATGTTTTAATATCTACTTACAATACTTACTTACAATACTACTTGTTCATTTTATTGCCTGGTTCCAATAAAGGTACAATTATATAATTGTACCTGTAGTGTAAAGGTACAATTATATGAATAAGATTATAAAAAATACAATTATACATTTGGACAAATATGTGAGTTGATATATAGACGTTTTCATGGTTTTCTTGATAGCTACCAAAGTTACTAGTTCTTCCATCAATAACTATGACACTGTAGTGACAAAAAGACATTCCAAGTTTTTTCTGTTGATTGTATTCATTTATTCATCTTCATCTGCTTGTCCATTGGTCTCAGTGGCAACTGCCAAACCAAATCTCACTTGTCCATACTGTCAGTTTTCCTGTGGGTGGTGAGTCCACTAGAAGTTATGTGGGTCTGGACGGTGCTATGATCAGAGCACCTCAGTGGCAACCTGGCAGCTGTATTCTCTTCAGGTAACATACTTTTAGTGGAAGGTAGGTACCTTTAGTGGTCTAATCATTTTTCCCATGACAGTTAATTCCCAGCCTTCATCACTCACACTGGTCCGACTTTAAATCCTAATCCTAACTCCAGATTAAATCTTGAGCTTCAAAATACCCTTTGACTCAGTGGGAAATTGTATTTACAAGTAGTTATACCAGAAAACAAAAAGTAGCATCACAAGGTATAAATACTAATTGATACTAATATAAATGTATTGATTTATTTTCACTCATATAAATAAATGCCAAACCTCATGAAGAATATATATATATATATATATATATATATATATACACACATATACATATATATATATATAGACACACACACACACACACATATACATACATATATATATGTATGTATATGTGTGTGTGTGTGTCTATATGAGAGGTGAAACGTCTTCCAAAAAACTGAATATCCAGTTGCCTTAACTAAACTCTTTAACCTTACCCCTGGTATAGTTGGAAATAGGTACAGTGATACCTTAGTGGTCAAGGAACTGTACTTGGTTCCGGAGGGTTTTAGGTTCAAATCCACCAGCTGCCAGGTTACCACTAAGGTGCACTCACACACACAGACACCATGTCTGTTGCCTTACGTGTGTGACTTGATTATCTCTCCTCTTCATGTTGCTCCAGAAACCCTTCCCTTTCATTTATTTTATTTTTTTTTATTTTTTTTTACCAGCTGCTCTCCATCGCTCCTCTAAATCAACAGCAACGATCCTAACATAAATATTTGACATGTTCCTGTGGTTGTAGAAATTGTTCCGAGTGCATGTTCCTCATTGGCACAGAAACAACACAGGCCGGGATCTGAGCGTCAAAGATTTAGTGTTTACAGCACTTTTCTTTAATCTCCAGCGCCTGCTGTTTATTAAGTAGACACTTCGGTTCCTGCTACTGAGGATCGTTCAGATGTTGGTTTTGAGTTTGCGGGCCGTGTCACTGAAATCCTGCATAGAAAAATCTGGGTTGAAAATTATATAGGAAACATATGTAGGATATTTATAAACCTCCCCCGCACTGTTATCAACCCTCCCTTGACTGTGTCACCCTTTCCCACTCAGTTATATGACAGGGGAATTGGAGGACGGACAAGTAAGACATAGATATAATGAAAATAAATTAAATCACGACCATGACAGGACTGGTGATGCCGCTGCAGCCCTGGAACTCATACTTCCATATAGTTTTTTTTTTACATAACATAATGAACAGAACATAGTTCCGACCCACATATAACTTCCAGTGGACTCACCACCCGCAGGAAGTCTCACAGTGTGGAGTAGAGTGATTTGGGCGGCAGTTATGGAGAGTGGATGAAGATAAATGAATGAGTGAATAGGAAACTGCACTTAAGACAACTCGTAATTTACGAAAGAACCAGGAACTCCTGTCAGAACAGTGGAGTGGACAGAGGAGTGGACAGTTGTGAGCTCTGGCCAAGGCAGACAAGCATCAGTATGGGAACCAATTACGGAGCCAGAGGGCACAATATTGTAAAGAAAAGTAAAGTCTGTTCACTGTCACCTGTGTCCATCAGGGGACATCATAGGGTGTAAAATCAAGGTCAAAGACAAGGACCAATCAGAGTGAGGATCACAAAATGTGTTTAATGTCATCTAGGTGAACAAAGCTACCACCTTTTTGCTGTATGTTTTCTGTATAATTGTTGAGGTCTGAAAAAAAAATAAAGAAATCATCACGCTTTTCGATACTTTAGCTTACTTCACTGAGAAATGCTGAAGGATGGACGCACAACAGGTTAAAGTTTCATGCCCGGAGTAGCAACAGACATACAGATGTACGCAAGAAGCCAAAAAGATGCGTTACGTCTGTAATTCTGTTACATTTTGGGTTCAAGAGGTCCACCACGGAGCAGAAGACAACTTTATGTAAACTGTGCTGGACTGTCCCTGCACCCGATGTCAAAACAAATCTGTCACCTATAGGAGGTCCACGAAAAATAATACAGAAAAAAAAAAATATAAAAATAAATATATATATATACATTAGTAACATACATACATACATACATACATAAGTAACAGATAGAAGATTTGTTTTTTTTATTACTAAACTATCGTATAAAATATGTTCTTTAAACGATGCATGATGAAGAGATTAGTTTTTTTGACCATTCAGTTTAAAAAAAAAAAAAAATGAATAGAAAAAAAAAAAAAAAAAACAAGGCTACTGCACCTCCACCACAGCTGTTTTCTTTTGATCCCTCTCCATTGCTGCACTAAAACGTGTGTTTTTTTTTGTGACAGTTCAGTTTAATATCACTGAAAAATAAAGTTGGAGAAAAGTAGGCACATTTGTCTGACTTAGTGGTATATCGTGATATATTTTGTTATTGTGATATTAATAAAAATACATTTAGTGATATATGATATTTTTTTTTTCATATTGCCCAGCACAACATTTGAATAAAACAAAAATGCAAACTGACCCTGTGCATGGTTACTGATGGAAACTGTGGTCGGTGCCTTTACTGTTGCACACAGGGTTTAGCTGAAGGTAAATGCGTAAGTTTGGGGGTGGGGTGGGGGGAGTGCATTAAAAACTTTTTCCATACTAAGTCAAACTGTAAGTTATGGCATCATAAAGAACTTTGTCACATTTAAAAAGACCTGAACCGACTCACACACCCAGGAAACAGCGTTTTCCACCTTAATTAAATCTGCAAATAGAATAACCTTGACTGTACTTTCTTGAAATAATAAAAATAGAAATTCGAAGCTAAAACTTTATTTTAATGCATGACGCAGCAGAAGTCACTGCACAGGTTTTATTACCCGTAAGTGGAGACCAGCCCATAATAGGTGGATGGAACACTCACGCTCAAAAACGACTCGAATATAAAGCACGGATTGATGATGTATTTTGCTATTTTTTTTATTTATTGTTTTACTTTTTAATCTGCATTGGACAATAAACACTTTTATCTTTAAACAAAGTTTATCTTAGAAATCAGAGGAGGGACAGTGGAGACATTGGTAGAAGAATGATCCTAGAGATGGAGCTACCAGGTAGGAGACAAAGAGGAGGTTAATGAATGCAGTGAGGGAGGACATGGAGGTAGTTGGAGTCAGCAAAGAAGATACAGAGGACAGGGGGAGATGGAAAGTGTCGTCTCGCTGTGGCAACCCCTGAAAAAGGGACAAGCCGCAAGAAGATCTTGGAACTCTCTTGCAACCCAGCTGAAAGATGTGGACAAGTCTTTAGAAAACAGTGTTAAGCCCAATGTAAATTGTCCCATTTTACCAGTGTAGACTGGACAAATTTCAGTTGTTGACTGTCAGGCTCGATTGTCTGCTTGAGTTGTGCGGCTCGAGTCGAGACTTTTGTGAGCAGGAGTGGCGGCAGGGGTGGGCATGGCAACCACAGAGTCAAAAAGCCAGTTTTTTATGGCTGTTTTAACCATGGAGTGGCCATCTGTCTTCTATTCTTCATCTAAACCCAATCCTAACCATAAGCGTGCCAACAAATTGGTCGATGTCCAATCATAGGTCAATTAAACTAATCAAACAATGAATAATGAATAATGGCGGCCTGCTGGTCAATAACAGATATAGGGGAGATGCTCCTGAAGTCATTCATCCATAGTCACTGTTTCTGAAATGGGAACGAAGGGTAGTGGTGTCCTAGTGGGTAAAGAATCGGAATGCCTTCTCGGGGGTTCCAGGTTCGAATCCACAGACTGCACAGTTATGCATGGCACTCAAAGTTGCTCACTGTTCACTTTGGTGATGGGTTAAATACAGAGGTGACGTTCCGTTGTATCAGTGGTGTGAATCACAATGTCACAATGACAAGGAGTTTGTCTCAAAAGAATGCACCGAAGTGATTGACAACATTGTCACCGTGGTTGAAAGTGACATTAACAGCTGCGAGGAACAGCAACTGAAGCCTAGTGACATTGGCACGGAACATGTCAGTGCTTGACATCGACGCTTGAAGTATGGGTTGAATAAATGAATGCAGCACTACACCATTGTTTTTGTTTTTTTTTTGTTTAGATCTTAGATTTTGAGATTAACACATTTTTAGGTGAGAGAAAAATAATTTCTCGTCACTGCAGGACTGGTCACAGAGCCCCTGTTCAGCCCCAAGCAAACAAAATGTAGGTTTTATGGCAGTTTAACTGCTCCAGATGACACAATAATTTCCCATAAAATTTGGTTCATTAAAGTATAACTTTCTTTGTCTTACTTTTGCTTTGTTTCCGTGTAAATAGGGTTATGACAAACCATTATCACCTCACTATCATCTCCAGACTAGTTCACGATCGATTGTAAAAAACACTTTCGGAATCCTGTCCATTTCTACCTCCATTCCCACCACACTGCACATGCACGAACACGGAAAACACGGAAGAACCAACAGACCAGACTGACCACATCTGCCAAGACATTTTCTCGTCCATTCATGTCATTGTCGCCATTTTTTTTCTTTTTCCGTGTCTGCCCACAGAATTATTCAAATTATCAGCGAAATTAGTTTTTGTTTGATGAGTATTATTCTTATTATGTCATAGAGAACAACTCTGAGCCTCGAAACTTCTCCCACCACTGGCTTTTTCTGCTTTATCCTCAGTGGATCACAACAGTATTCTTGTTTATCTTGTTTATTACTAATATTATAACGGCTACTGGAAGAATTTCAACTGTGTTGTACCTTTGTACTTGTTTTATTTTATTGTATTTTTTATGTTCTGGTAACATCCATTGCACTGTCTGTCCGTCCAGGGAGTGGATCCCTCTCCTGTGGTTCTCCCTAAGGTTTCTACCTTTTTTTTTTTTTCTTTCCTGGTAGTTTTTTCGGTAGTTTTTCCTTACCCTGGCTGATGGTCTAAGGACAGAGGACGTTACCAACCCTGTAAAGCCCTATGTGACAAATCTGATTTGATCTGAAGGCGTCAAACGTGTCGTGAATGATCGTACAGTGTGATCATTCCCATCGCACCCCAATCATCGGATCAGACAGTGGGGGATCAGTAATCCTGAGCTGTGGACTGATTACCACTTAGATTCCCTTACACAGTGTATTGGCAGGATCAGAAAAAAAAAAAAAAAACGCTCAGTGTACGTCTGACTAAAGAGAGTTTACATTTAATGACTTCCTGTTCGGTAAAATTCACCTTTCCACTTCTGTCTTCCTAGTTATTTTTATGATTCAATCAAAACCATCCCATGATTCCAACCTATCCCCTTTATTCCTGAACTGCAAAACCCCAAATTGGACTTTTTAATTATTTCACCATAAGGTTGTTCTTTCTTTTCCATACATAACTGCTAGACTAAAAACCCACCGTAAATCCTAATGTTTTGAATTCTCTGTATAATTCTCAATACTTTATAATATTTCTTCTTTTTGTGACTTTAACGCATTGAACAGAAAAACCTTGTGCTTCCTCCATGAGGGTTGGGATGTTCTCCTTCAGGAGACTATGGATTGTGAAAAGAAAAGAAAAGAAACAAAGGGAACAAGAGCACAGATTACTTTTACACCGACTTGGCAAACAGAGCCAGGCAATCAGGCGATATAGAGTCGTCCTTGTTGCGTTTTTTTTTTTGGCATTGGGCTTCCTCTGAATACTGAACAGGCTCTGGACTGGGAAATAAAATGCTGGATGCTCTGTCTCCTCCTTTTGTTTTTCCTGCTCACATAAAACACAGCCCAGGAATGAGCCGGAGAGATGAAATCAGGAAAAAAAAAAAAAAAAAAGGACGACTCTGGTGTAATCGTCACTGTACTGAACACGGTTTTGGGGAAACAAAGGCTTTAGATGTGGTCCACAGAAGGAAATTAGTCTGGGGGAAAGGGACATTCTTATTTGGACATTTTTTTATGGAATATGAGGAAAATGGACAAAAATTGCAGTGTGAACCATGTCATTAAGACATCTCCTATATAACATTTCATCTTGATATTTTATCAATGTACTGATACTAAAAGTCATTTAGATTATGATCAAATACTGAAACAATTACTAAAAAAAAGTATGGGACCACTAAAAAAAAACAGAAATTGTTATTACCTTTTAATACCTGGAAGCAGAAGTGTTTTTTTATTATATAAAGTAATAAATTAAAATAAATTTAACAGATAAAGGGCAACAGCTAGCAGCTAAGGAAGCGGACTTGGTCCACAAGGCTTCAGGTTTGAATCCACCAAACCCATAGGAAGAGAAAAGCATGGAGCAGCATGGGTGACAGTCATGGAGACTGCTGCACCTGTCACACAGTAATAAATAACAGGATGAAGATGAATGCATCAATATATATATATATATATATATATATTTTTAAGGTAGATAATGATGATAACAATAACCACAACAGTAGCTCATAAAATTTTAATTTCAGAGCTGATATCTTGCCAATCCTTTTTTTTTTCACAGTAACCCAATGACTTCATTTTTTCATCATTAGCTGTGACAGTTTTGAGGAATTCCATGTTTTCCTGTTAGCATTTCTTGTACTATCCCGCATGGAAACAAAGGGGAAACACACAGAGTCTTCTCTGTTTAAAGATTATTATGACTCTCCTGGTCTGGTCCAATCCACATCTAGTTATGTTGTATGTGGATCCTTCACCAAAATGAGTTGAAAGCCTGACCTTTACTTTGTTTTCACACGGGGTAAAATCTGACAAAAAATGACTGTTCAGACTGAGGACACTGAAAAATATCACACACTTCTTCTTCTTCAGGGAAATATATGAAATGACTGTCCTGGGATACGGGCTACACCCTCTTCTCACATCCATTTGTTCATCTTACCAGGATGCAGGGGCATCAGTCTCCACGACTGACACCCAAATCACACTCCACTATACCGTCAGCCTTCCCACTTAGTACCTTCTTACATACTGTGTTTAAGTAAAATGTGTGAGCATAAAGCCCATAAAGATGATGTTCTTAGACGGAAACAGAACTAATATCCCAGTCATTCCATTTATGGATTCTTTCTCAAACTCTATAGCTTCTGTTTACGCTTTAAACCTTTTGGGTGAAGTGGATTTCAGGGTCTAAGTCGCTCCAAAATTCTACGTAAACGGATTTTGAGAACTGTCTAGACTGGTGTTTATTTTCATAAACAGAACATTTCAAAGAATTATCTTCGATTTCACACACTTCTGATCGTACAGTACCTCCATAGGCACAGTTACGTCATTCTTCTCAGCGAATTGTCGACGCGGCCTCTTATACAAACAGGTTGATTTTCAATCTTTTCCATTTTCTATCCATGAACACGTTCAATTTCTCAGTCACTGAGCCAAGTTTGCCTGGAGTGGGAAACAAACTGCACATAAACTTTTGAAGGAGACGCTGCAGTGTTTCCAGCACCGTCACAGACAGACAGTCGGGGCGACAGCTGTCTGTCTGCAGGAGCAGCAGCAGCAGCAGCATCGAGGACGGCGCACGGCACAATGTCTGCCTCCGTCCTCCGGGCAATAAAATAAACATGATAGAAGCTGAGCTGCATTAGAGCCACCAGTCACGTACTGTGTACTGTATACAGTCCAGCCATGAATACTGTTCGTGCCTTTTCAAACACACGTTACGAGTACAGTGGGAATCCATAGGAGTGGCAGGAAATTTCATCTGCCGCCTCAGCACGTCGACAGAATTCCCAGCATTGGTCTGTAATTGATATCAAACAAATCGGAAAAATGTATTTATTTGTCATCAGCTAAAGACAGAGATGATCGGTCCCTCACTCAAAAATATATACTCACGTAGTACCTGCCATTAAATGAATATTAAAGTGGTTATTAGTTATTTATCTGTAGCCAAACCGTGGACCTGCTCTTTATACTGCATCGTCCTCAAAAGCCCATAGAAAACAAAGCTGTGAAGAGACTGATCCATTCATACAGATGAAGGGGAGACCTTGAGTGAAGGTCCTTGAGAGGAAGTGATGGTTTGGATGCGATGAGATGAGAAAATATACAGCAGATGTTTTAGGGAAATACTAAATAAAAGTCTCCTTTTGTTTGGCTTAAAGTGAGTCAAAAAATTCCAAGACACACATTTCAAAACATGTTTTTTAACATTAAGGCAAGGCTTCTTCATCAGTTTCCAACAGATTTGACTGATTTGCCTCAATTAACTGGATTTTTCCAGTCATGCTGTTTTGTTGATAACAGGTTATGGTTATTTTCTGACAGGGTATTTTATATCTCAAAAAAAAAACTTTGAAACAGAAATGAATTTTACTGCTTAAAACCCACAAAAGCAGGAGGTTACCTGGTCTGAAGAAATCATTTTCTGATAATGATAGGTATAAAAGGCATGAGGTGTAATAATGATAATATTCTCCTCATTCTTTTCCTCTCGGCTTGTCCCTTTTTCACAAGTTGCAACAGCAAGGCATCATTTTCCATCTCCCCCTGTCCTCTGTATCTTTTATTCTCTTAAAGTGAGTCAAAAAATTCCAAGACACACATTTCAAAACATGTTTTTTAACATTAAGGCAAGGCTTCTTCATCAGTTTCCAACAGATTTGACTGATTTGCCTCAATTAACTGGATTTTTCCAGTCATGCTGTTTTGTTGATAACAGGTTATGGTTATTTTCTGACAGGGTATTTTATATCTCAAAAAAAAAACTTTGAAACAGAAATGAATTTTACTGCTTAAAACCCACAAACGCAGGAGGTTACCTGGTCTGAAGAAATCATTTTCTGATAATGATAGGTATAAAAGGCATGAGGTGTAATGATGATAATATTCTCCTCATTCTTTTCCTCTCGGCTTGTCCCTTTTTCACAAGTTGCAACAGCGAGGCATCATTTTCCATCTCCCCCTGTCCTCTGTATCTTTTATTCTAACTCCAACTACCTCCATGTCCTCCCTCACTGCATCCATCAATCTCCTCTCTGTCTCCTACCTGGTAGCTCCATCTCTAGGATCATTCTTCTACCAATGTATCCANATGTCCAAACCATCTCAATCTGTCTTCTCTAGCTTTTCCTCCAAACCTTCCTGTCTGTGTTGTCCCTCTAATCACCTCATTCCTGATCCTGTCCATCCTTGTCTCTCATAAAGCATCTTTAACTCCTCCACCTCCAGCTCTGTCTCCTGTCTTCTACCTATTTCTAGTGTCTCTAATCCATCCATCATGGCTGGTCTCACAACTGTCCTGTAAACCTTTCCCTTCACTTTAGCTGACTCCCTTTTACCACAAACCAGGTAAATTAAATAAATAAATAAATAAATAATAATGTTCTAATCCACCAGCACCAGGTTTCCACGTATGTACTTTGACCATAGCACCATTCCGACCCACTGACCACCCACAGGAAGGCTAACAGTGTGGAGCAGTGTGATTTGGGTGGCACTCATGGAGGGTGCTGCCCCTGAGACCCAGGAAAAGAATAATATTAATAATATTAATAATAATAATAATAATAATAACAATAATAATATTAATAATAATAATAACAACAATAATAATAATAATAATAATCATCATCATCATCATCATCATCAGCAGCAGCAGCAGCAGCATCTTCATCATCATCATCATCATCATTATCATCATCGTCATCTAACAGTAACTTTCAACAACTGTAATAAGAATAAAACACTCATGTTCAGTTCACACTTCACACCTCTTTTTATTCTCCTTGGGATAACAGTAATAATTATTATCATTATAACCTGCCTGACTGGCAGAGCTGAAACCCACAATCAACTCAAATCAATGTTCAGGTTACATCGACACTTGTGTTGGAATAATGTGTTTTTGTTTTTTTTTTCCTCCTCCTGACGCTATTTCCTGTTGGAAGCAGCCGAGATGTGGCCTGTGGAGAAGAAGCTGTGCTTCAGGGAATGATGAAGCCTTTATGAGCAGCATTAGAGGAAAAATCAAAAATGGTCTGGAGAGAAAATGATGAAAGACAAATGGCTGTGAAACACACTGTCGTTACCAATCTATCCCTCTGAGGGTCTTCACCTCTAGGGTCCTTCACTGTGTTGGTGCAGTCACAGCTATCTGACACACGCTGCCTTTAAAGAAACACTTTATACTCGGTACTCAGTGACCTTAAAACGCTCCAGTGCAGATTTCTCAGAGAGCTGGCCACTTCTTTCCCCTTTGACTCCTCACAAAAAAAAAAAAAAAAAATTGTGAAATGATTTTTTTCAACATTTAGGAATGAGAAAAAAAAATGCAATGACTCATATATATATAAATATACAACCATATATTGGCTGTTTCATTTTCACAAATCCTGATTTTTGCAAGTCAGCAGGAAGTGATATTGGAAATAATGGTGAGTTCCTGCAACCTCAAAAAATACTTTCTGTGTGTGAGAAAAAAAAAAAAACCTTGCTGACAGTGAAAGTTTGACTGTCTGCAAGGACAATAATTGCCCTCTGACGCAGCCCCACACTCAGCCTGTGTAAACACTGACAGTGTTATTGTGATTATAGCAAAATACACAATTTCTAACTTCAACAATTTTGTTTTTGTTAGTTTCCAGTGGGCTGTGTGTTTGTGGATACTGATTAGGATTTTGTGCTGATACCACAGAATTCCGGGTTGATTCCAGGTCCACTGTCACCACTGAAAAAATGTGCTTAACAGAAAAAAAAAAAAAAAAAAAAAAAACCCTGCTGACAGTGAAAGTTTGACTGTCTGCAAGGACAATAATTGCCCTCTGACGCAGCCCCACACTCAGCCTGTGTAAACACTGACAATGTTATTGTGATTATAGCAAAATACACAATTTCTAACTTCAACAGTTTTGTTTTTGTTAGTTTCCAGTGGGCTGTGTGTTTGTGGATACTGATTAGGATTTTGTGCTGATACCACAGAATTCCGGGTTGATTCCAGGTCCACTGTCACCACTGCTTTATTTAGGTTTGGGTGAAATATAACGTAGGTGGGCATAGCTGCGTGGCAAGCAGGGAATTACTATATTTGTGTTCTTCTCAGCAAAAGATGCAAAACATTTACTTTGTAAAGAGAACTAAACTTGTTCAGGCGAATGTGAGCAAAGTTTTTACACCAATGAAAACCAAAGAAACGCCTAAACTTTTGTCCTATATTTCCATCCTCCAACTTTTTCTTTTTTTTTTTCCTTTCAGCTTGTCCCTTTTCTCAGTGGTTGCCACAGCGAGTCAACATTTTCCATCTCCCCCTGTCCTCTGTATCTTCTACTCTAACTTCAACTACTTCCATCACTGCATCCATCAATCTCCTCTTTGTCTCCTACCTGGTAGCTCCATCTCTGGGATCATTCTTCAGTTTCTGAGCTACATCCTCCAACTCTATTGTATTATAACTTAATGTAAATGCCCAAACTCAAGTGCGTTTGTTAAGGAGCAGTGACTCTACTCCCAGCTCCCTCCTGGTGACAGATTTCCTCACCCCATCTCTAAGGAAGCTCCCTGCCAACCCACAGAGGAAGCTCATTTCAGCCACTTGTAATCGAGATTGTGTATTTTTGGTCGTGACCCGAAGTTCATGACCATAGGTGAGGGTAGGAACATAGATTGACCAGTAAATTAAGATATTTGTCTTTCTGCTTAGGTCTTCACCACAACGTACACATACATGTATCGACCCCCTGTACACAAGTGGGCGGTCCTACTTGTAATGCCATGCTCAGAGGACCTCAGTCGTAACCTTCCAGTTGGTGGATTCACACTTGAAACCCTCCGGATACCAGTCTGGTTATTCTGTCCCTAAAACTCTTACAAGTAGGACCGCCCCCTTGTATACAAGATGTCCTGGCTGAAGTGCGTTGTCCTGGCTGAACAGGTGAACATGTCCGGTAGCTGCACGTACCAAGGTACAGCTCATATACTTTATACTGCAGAGGGCGATGACAGCATAAAATAACGGGGTTGAAGCGTCTTTCCCCGTCTCTTTATAAGTAAAGGGCTTCCTCGTCTGGAAAATGATGATGATCTCAGCTCTAATTAACACCATAAGCGCTCCAAGTACAAAGCTTGCTCATAATGCTAAAAGAAAAAAAAAAAAAAAAAATCAAATGTAATGACCGTGTGTGACTCATTAATGCAGTAGGTTGAGCCCCCCCTTCTGGGGCGGGTCAACAATCTAATTTAATTAACTACCAGCTCTTTAGTTTTCGCAATTGAATGACCAAACTAATTAAAGTGAGGATGATGAGAGCAACCTGATTGTGCTCACAAAATATTGCCTCAGCAGAGCACACTGTGAAATCATATTTAAAGGATAAAACCCCTGATGTCAAACAGGAAAAAGGTCAGAGTTTCGCTATTTTGGGAGAAAAATAAAGATGCGATAAACATAATATCAATGTTGACTCAAGCAACTAGAAGCCACTGGTGTTTGCCTACGTGTCTGTGTGTTCAACAATAGTCACCGGGATTATAACATACTTATCAGCCGGAGCTGCTGCTGCTGCTGCAGCTCGGCTCAATCCGCCTTTCCTGCCATTATCTGACATGTCCCAGACGTAGACACATTTTTGTCAATGCGCAGGTTCCTTCCTCGTCAAAAAATGAATGCCGACGCATTCAATCGATTCCGCACATTATACAACCCTTCATTGACCAGGACGGGATTGAGACGTACAGACGGGCGGTGGGGATAGTGTAGTCACTATGGTCAGGACTCCATCTGTGCTGCGTCAGTATTATATTAAAATTCCATGTAAATCATCCATCATGTTGGCCGCGGTCTAAGACAATCACAGTCTGAGGATACAGTAATATCGGAGCTGCTGGATGATGGAAAGTGAACATAATGAACAGCAGGAGGCGATAATTCTGTCCTAAACCGAACTGATAAAGAAATTACAGGTTCACAAAGATGTCAGATACATCCTGTGTGTCAAACTCAAGGGCCGGGGACCAGATGTGGCCCGCCAAGTCATTTTCTATGGCCTGCAGGATCTTGCAAAACTTTTCAAAACGTAAATGCGGCAAAGATTCTTAACTTAAAAAAATAGAAAAAAGGTGTTAAAACACACAACTAGCCCTGGTAAAAAAATGACTTTGTTGTAGAAGGAGCAGATTTAAGGAAGTAAATGCACTTAAAAGCTGCACTTATATTATTTTAATAATCCACTAAGGTCGGGTAGTGGTAGTTCACCTTAGTACGTAAAGTGTACAAGATATATATATATATATAATACTCTGTACTTTATTCCTTGCTTCAGATATTCAAGGAAAAGTATTTTTTGTGCTGGTTATGATCACTTTATGTGCTACTTTTTCAGTTTTTATTACGCGGCAGTGATAATAACAACAAATAAATATATAAAACACAGCCTTACTAGGTGTTAATTACACAAAGTTGATGAAGTGAGTAAAGGTCAGAAAGAGTCCACTCATTAGGACACCAAAAACAGCAAGAAGTCTCAAGTAAGAAATCCAGCTCTTTGTATTCACACAACTGTTCACACACGTACTAAGAAAAGGTACATTTGTGTTCAGTCACGTACTGTTTTACTGCAATCCCCAGGGTCAATTAGATAAATAAATATAGTTAAATTAAATATATCACAGTAAAAGAGCGCGGCAATATGCATATGCAATAACGTCAACTCACCAACTTTAATTAAAAACTTCAATAAATGTTCGAATGTAAAAACATTTACAATAACATCTGCCAACGCTGACGACAATGGATCACAATCCAGTTCCTGCTTCACTCCAGGCTGTTTACTTACAACAACACTCACACGGAGTCTGACGGTGACAAGTCACAGACGCTGAGAAGGTGTAAGAATTCACACGTCAGCAGAGAGTCAACACCATCTAATGAGTAATCATACGTACAGTCAGCACTGGACATACAGTATGTATTAAGTAGTATGTGGTTGAGGAATGTTAAAGAGTTAAGAATTAGATAGGTAGATAGATAGATAGGTAGATAGATAGATAGATAGATAGATAGATAGATAGATAGATAGATAGATAGATAGATAGATAGATAGATAGATAGATAGATAGA
>JAFBJS010001227.1:0-18090 GCA_016785265.1 Paraplagusia blochii
TATATATGTGTGTGTATATATATATTCCTATACACACTATTATCTTATAGCATTCTCTATATCCCAAGTATATGTGTGTACATACTGTACATACAGTATGTAATGGCTATATGTGGGCTTGGGTGTGCATGTGTGTATATTTGTGCAACTATGTATATGGATATGTATGTATATATGTGTGTATATGCAGTTCATAGTGGGTATATACTGTTTATATATATATATATATGTACATATATAAATATATATACAGACTAAGAAAATAAAGATATGTAGTAATATATCTTACAAACTTAACTCAGTAGTAATATTGATATAGTGAAATTAATAATAACAATAATATCTGAGATTGCAATTTCTCTACATTAGCACACACAGTGATAAAAATTGTCTACTAATTACTAACACTTCTAACATGACATATCTGACAACCACCAACCTTCTTATCTTCTCACGTCTATCCATCCATGTATCCATCTATATATCCATCCATCTATCATCCATCCGTCCATTCATCCAACCAACCACGTATCCATCTCTCCATCCATCTGTCTATCTATCAGACATGGGGGACTCGAGTCTGAGACTCGGACTCGAGTCGCACTAAAGTCGCACAAACAAAGACTTGTGACTTGACATGGACTCGGGCATAGAGACTCGAGAGTTGACTTGGACTTGGAAAAAGTGACTTGTGAAGATCTCTGCTATCTATCCATCTATGTATCCATCATCCATCCGTCCTCAACCAGTCTCAACTGCTTCAGTCAATGGTCACAGGCAACATTTACACAAGAGAAATAAAAGATTACATTACATGGACAGTTTCTGAGGACATTGTAACAAGTTTAACATGTTTTTTGTTGTTGTTGTTTTTGCAGTCGGTTTGATTTGTTTTTCAATTTAGGTTTAGTGGATAAATGAGGTCTGTGAAAACTGTATAAATACAGCTTTGAACAGAGATGACATTGGAAGGTAAGTGAGAGGCAGAAGAATGGGAAACAAAACATAAGTATGTTTTTTTTTAACAGGCAAACAAAGAAATTCCGTTTTTCTCATTTACCTCAACAAGCAGCCACTAGTCTGCGATTAAAAAAAAAAAAAAAAAAAAATGAAGAAAATACAGTCCCTGCATATAGTATCTCCAGGATCTCACCCGTTGCACAGGGGTTCATTCCATACAATTTCTCCTGTGCAGAAATGAGTTCACTCCTATATTTTGCTGGGCCCTGCAGGGTCTTTACTGCCTCTACGTTGTATTTAATATATATTTTACGATGTGGCTTTAGCTCTGGCTGTCATTAAAAATTCAGTAAAAGTTCAGAAGCCTTTGACTTTTTGCAGCATGATGAAAGATGAATGAAGGCTCTGTAGGAGAGAGCTGTCCTTTCAGCACCAGGGCTCGGCACAAGTTGGCAATGAAATTTTGTGGTTGTGACACAGATTTTTTTTTTCAAAGTTTCTCGATAAAAAGTTTGAGGGTGAGTATAGACCCAGTGCCTATGGAGAATATTAAGAGAACTTGTCACATCACAGGACAGACAGCATCAAGTCTGAGTCTTCAGTAGAAGATAAAGTTAACAAGTTGTGATGGTGACTCAGGCTGCGGCGCAGTTGGAGCAGCCTCTGATAATTGACTGCGGTGCAAACTGTGTTTAACCCTCATCATGGTCACATGAATTTCTAACACTCTGCCTTATTAATAAATAGTCATTGTCTCTAACCTGGTAGCTCCATCTCTGGGATCATTCTTCTACCAACATAACCACTGTCCCTCCTCTGAACATGTCCAAACCATCTCAATCTGTCTTAACTTTTTCTCCAATCTTTCCTGTCTGTGTTGTCCCTCTAATCACTTTATTCCTGATCCTGTCCATCCTTGTCTCTCCTAAAGAGAATCTCAGCATCTTCAACTCCTCCACCTCTAGTTCTGTCTGTTGCCTTTTCCCTAATGTCTCTAATCTGGGCATGAGCAAACTAAGGCCCGGGGTCCGGATGTAGCCCGCTTAACTTTATAGCCGGTCCCGCCAAACTTGTTTAAATTAGTCGCTTTTGATAGAAATGTCTGCAAAGTGTAATGTACTTTGATTTTACTTCTGCCTTTGTTTTCCCTATAGATTCCCATTGAAAAATGTTAAGAACAATGTTATTTCACTAAAAAAAAACAAAAAGGGAAGGATTAACAAACAAGTAACAGGAATTAGTGTTGGATTAGTTTCCTCTCACAGGCAACAAAATGTATAAAAATTATTCCAGCGTTGGTTTTTGATGTAAAGTCTGTGAAATGTTTTCAGTGTTTGTACTCGCTCCGTGAATACACAGAAACCATGAATATATTTGCTTCACAATTCATTGTAAATCCTACTGAAATGAAAATCCCTCAGTCCCTGAACCAAACCACAGACATTGCATAAATATACATATATAGATATGGTATATGTAGTACAGCGCCCCCTTTGCTCCACTTATTTTAACTGCGTCCTTAACTCCTTCAAATCCATCGATCACATTTTCAATCTTAAAATCAATCCAGCTCAGAAGGTTCTTTAAAGTCTGTGAAGAACCAGACAAACACAAGAACACGGTCGGAGATCGGCCGTGTTTCTTCCACACCAGTGGCTCGGTAACCTTCCTAAAAGTGAGTGTGAGCTCAGCCGTTCAGACGCACGACGTTGTTCGCTGAAGCAGAGATTCTCTAACACAATAAGTCACTGCACTAAACTCTGCCTGAGAGGAAAGTGAATCTGTTTTTTTTTTTTTTGCTGCCGCCAGGACAGGAGAGAAGATACAGAGCCCCACCTGAGACATCCACCTTCTCAATTATCCACCGCTGATTCTACACAGCCTCAGCCATTTGAGACCTCATTTGACTTTATTACAGCAGCCACTAGAGAGATGGCGCCGTTAATCAAACAGAACAGGGGAGTGAGTGAGGAGTCCCTGAGCAAAGCCCAGAAATGAACTGAAACTGCTGTCGTCATGTTGCCTTTCTGCTGCGACCTCTGAGAAGGAGCGTGACCGAACATCAATCACAGCTGCGCTGGGTCTTCAACGGAGGTGCACGGTTTATAAACCTGCACTTAGAGTCAAGTAGGAAGTGATTTGGAGCAGTGGTGTTTGAGTCAAGAGTCTCATCATTCCATTACTGGGATTTTAACTACAGTGTCGGAAAATAATGCATTTTCTCTGTTTTCCGTCATTAAAAATAACCTTTTTCCTCCGGATTAGCAAACAACACCTGAGGCCATTACCATAGAATGCCAGAAAATACCCATAATGCTTTGTTTGCTATCAGCGCTGCTCTAATTCTTTTATCCTACTAGAGAGAAATCAGTGCTATTTGCCAGTTTGTCTTCTCCAAATGTTTAAACAGGTTGTTCTGTGGATCTCCAACCTGCCCCAAACCTGGTGCCTCGTGGAAATATCCAACCCAGTTTCCTGCTTTTGTGAATTCAGTGTAGGAATCCTCATCCGTCTGGTGAAAATGACAGATACGATAGAATCAACACTGACACAAAAATTGTTTTTTTTTTTCTTTTTCTTACAGATGGCAGGGCTTAGACACAGGATGTGATCGATGTGTCGACAGGAAGAGGAAATTGAGTTTTGCTCAGAGATATGACACACAACAGCATCAATACAGGACGGGCTTTAATTAGTCAACAAACACAGCAGTAAAGGAACTTCATTTATAAAGGGGTAGAGGTCAGGGGGCTGACACTGTCTCTATTTTCAAGTCTAGACTTAAGACTAAGTCATGTTACGGGACGTGTTGAGGCTTCAAAACGTGTGTCCACCAAGTAAGGGTGTATATCGAGGCTTGCTTCATTTGGGGGAGGAGCCAAAATTATGACGTCCGAAGCCTTGCTGCCGGGCTGCGTCACGTAACTGCCACGGAAAGTGGTTCAGGTGAGATGAAGCCTCATGTGGTATCGTATTACTTTGGTTTATGTCCCAAAGCGTCATGTGCTAACAAACACCACCTACTGGTGAGAAGCATAATCACAGGCAACTCTATCTGAAGCACTCTCCTTCAAAAAACCCACATTTTGATCGGGGCTCGAGGGCTTCATATAGCTGTAAAACCTCACGGCAAAATCTGAACCACTTTCCGAAGGAATCACGTGATACTGCCGGGTGGGCGAGGCTAAGGATGTCATAATTTTGGCCCCTCCCCTAAAAGCTAAACCTTCAATCCTAGATATGGTTGCGGACTATTCTTGCTGCCCTCTCTTTTCCTTCCTTTATTCCTTATTTCCTTTATGGCATAGGAGTAGCAAATTCGACCAAAGACCTCTGTCCCCAAGAACACCTTGGCCTTAAATTGGACTCAGGACTTAGCCTCCAGATCATGGCTCAAATACTCTAGGATCCTATAGTCTGTGTTTCTGACCCAGGACTTCGCCTCTGGAACTAGACCTATTTGGATTGACTCTGCAAGGACTTTAAAGAGCCTATGAGTAGATAACCTGCGAAGACATTTTTTTGTTTTTTCAACCTGAGGTTTCTTCCTTTTTTCTCAGTGTTTTTTTTTTTTTTTTTTTTGGAGTCGTTCCGAAGCCTGTATGAGGGTCTCTATGGGCAGGGGTTATTTTTCTGTTTTTTTTTTTTTTCCATAATTATTTGTAATTCAGTCCGCCAACTTGTCTTGTTTTCGACAGATGTCATATAGATGACATTTCAACATGACTTTTATATGTCATTCATTTTTGGTTCACCTGAACAAACCGTCTATCCAATCCAAACCTGACCCATGTCCAATTTTCTGACCAGTTAGGGCCAACAGGTGAAAAAGTTCTTGCATCCCAGCTGAAACCCAAAAAATAAGACAAAGTGTCCAACCCTGCTCAGAGTTCATGTTATTTTAGTGACATGTGCAGGGAGTTCAACTACAGTGTGAAATTACTCATCGCTCACATCACATCACATCACAGTGTGTCAGACTACTTTTTAACCTGTTCAATTGAAGGTAAAAGAAAGTAGAAGTTGAATGAATCACATTCAGGGAAAGAAATGTTTCACTGAGGAAATGGTAAAGTTATAACCATAGATATATATAAACCAGATGTTCTGCCATTTTTGATCAGTGTTTAATGAAATACAGGTTTTTAAAGGACAGTTGTGATACCAGTCATGATGGATGTGTTAGAGACAATATCAATAGACAGAAGACAGGAGACGGAGCTGGAGGTGGAGGAGTTAAAGATGCTGAGATTCTCTTTAGGAGAGACAAGGATGGACAGGATCAGGAATGAGGTGATTAGAGGGACAACACAGACAGGAAGGTTTGGAGAAAAAGCTAGAGAAGACTGATTGAGATGGTTTGGACATGTTCAGAGGAGGGACAGAGGAGGGACAGTGGTAGAAGAATGATCCTAGAGATGGAGCTACCAGGTAGGAGACAAAGAGATAGATGAATGCAGTGAGGGAGGACATGGAGGTAGTTGGAGTAGAAGATACAGAGGACAGGGGCAGATGTGGAAAACCCCAAAAGGGACATAAGGGATATACCAAATTGATAGATGGACGCATGTTGTTATGTCTGTGTAATTATTTGTCCTACATGTCTCTTAATTATTTCTAGTTAAGGACTAACTGCGAAATGGACGTGAAATACCGACCTTGTCTTGTTTTCTGCTCTGGATGTTCAGATCTGCAGTGATGTTACAATATTGATTATGAGCTACAGGCCCATAAAATAACACTGAGTTGCTTAACAAAGATTTTTTTGTCGCGGGTCTGAATAAATAAAAAAAAAATTGCTCCTGTTTTACAACAGGATCATAACTTGTGCTGAAGGCAGCAGATCATTTTGTGAGTCCCTGAAGCTCAGGAGATTTACAACTTACTAACGTTAAATCTATCTCCGCGGCCCAGTTTCATGCAGCCTCTGTAAACCCATCAAACATCTGCTTCAGCAATATTTAATAGATCCTCCCAGAAGATGCAACAGTTACTGCAGATTTTGCCTACAAACCTACAAAAGCCCATCTGTTTAGACACGAGTGTAAAAACCAGGGATAAGGAGGAAGTGAGGAAGAAAGTGCAGAAGCTCAGCAGTGGTGATTATGGTCCATTAGTTTACGACCTCCGCACAAGAGAGTAAAAAAATGATAATTTTTTTTTTTTTTACGACTCTAGTTTTTGAGTTTGTGCTTGTCTGTGTGAAGATGTACGACAGTAAATCAGAGCCGCGGGAGACAAAGAGATATTAATAACTTTTCTTGGATCTCAAAGAATTAACTACAGTCCAAGGCTCGTCCTAATTTTCCGCTACCGGTCTGGTAGCAGAGAATTATAGGCTGTGTGCACTTGAGAAATCCTTGTTGTACCCATGCACAGTTCATTTGGGTAGGAAGATTTTATAGGTAGGAAAATATTTCACAACATCAGAATTTTTATATATTTATGCGCCACGACTCAGCAACCGTGAAAATAGTACGAGACATTTAACCGGTTTGTGACACAAAAAAAAAAAGTTGGACACCACTGGTCTACTGTATAAATGCCAAATTTACTGATCAGTGATTACTTAATAGCACTGTTATCCAGGTCTGGACAACACTACATGTTTGGGTCAAAGGTCGGCTCCATTACAGCAGTTATAAATAGATACTCCTCAGCCTCCAGAGGTGACTGTGGATCACACACAAGTCTATCAGGACCAGCTGTCTTTGTGGGGACCTAACCTGATCCCAACAGACAGAGCATTTTAACTCAAGGGCTAGAACTCAGGTGTTAGTGAGAACATGACTCTCTACAGCTTTCTTGAAGGAACTTGGTAAAAGCTGCTATTGTTGCGGGAATAGTGTTGCTGGTCCCCACAGAGACAGTGTGTGTGAAAGACAGAATTTGAAGATGAATGCTTCTTTGTTGGAGAGAGTTTTCATCTCTGAGTTAAAGAAATAAAAGGAAAAAGTTGAAGGCAACACAACATCCCCTGCAGTCGACTCATCCAGACCTCCATCAGTGAAAAAAAAAAAGTGTTTTAGCGGCATGATTTCTGGTGCCCCTTGGTCCGAGAACCTTATCTTGACAAATTTGCTGCTGCGGCCTAGAAAGAATGATTTGTTTTATATGTTAAACATTCCTTTTCTTGAGCACAGACCGGATACCGGATATAAGCCGCTGAAATGAGCTTTTTCCGTAGGGTGGCAGGACGCTCCCTCAGAGATAAGGTACGGAGCTCTGTCACCTGGGAGGAACTGGGAGTAGAGTTGCTGCTCCTCCACATTGAGAGGAGTCAGGTGCTTGGAGCATTTAGATCAGATGCCTCCCAGACGCCTCCCACAGGAGGTGTTTGGGTCCTGTCCCACTGGGAGGACACCCAGAGGAAGACCCAGGACACACTGGAACTACCATGTTGCCTTTCACGTCTGGGAATGCCTAGGGATCCTTCCAGATTAACTGGAGGAAGCGTGTTGGGCACAGGTGTATATATACATATATATATATATATACATATATAAATATATATATACATATATATATATTTATATATGTATATATATACACATATATATCCTGCCAGTATATAAGGCATATATATATAATATAAATATACATAAACACATATATACATACAGTATGTACTGTACATGCTGTCTCTTATACACATCTCACGGTCTCACATAATTTCCCTGACCGTGGAAGAGGATCTTACAGGTCCTGCTGGCATCCACTCCGCTACCAGGCTGACGGGGGGCTCTGATCTCATCGTGTCACGGCTCACTCTGCCGGGAAGAAGCAGGATGATGTAATGCTGTTTGTGCTGCACCAGAAAGCACTCATTAGACGTGCTATAGGGAAGTGAGGAGGCTGAAGAGCCAATGCTATCACCATAGCACCAACATCATCACCGCACTGTTGGTTTGATTACTGGAAAAATCACTGTCATCACTGTGTACATCATCATCTATATAAGGCATATATATATACATATATACATATATACACGAATATATATACATATACATATATACACATACAAATACATACAGTATATACACATACATATACATATATACAGTATATATGTATATGTATATATATATATATTTATATATATGTATATATAAATATATATATGCCTTATATACTGGCAGGATTTAGCCAGGCAGTTGCTTGGGGCTTCGGCCACTAGGGGTAGCAGTACATATTCAGTCTGGCCCGTGACTTCATGCCAGTTTTTAATTGTGAAACTGAGTTTACCACCCCTGGTGTAGAGAGAGGGAAGTCTGGGTATCCCTCCACCCGATGATGCCCCCACGACCGGATAAGCGGACGTAGATGGATGGATTCATGGACATTCCTTTTCTTCTGAAAACTTTCTATCACATCTACAGTACGTCTGACTGGAACGAACTGAGCCGTGATTCCCGATCTATTCTCACGCTCCTGTGAACGGCGTAATTCTGTGACACAAATCAATTATTTTTGCCCCAAATTGGAAACTACATCTCAGGGCACATTTCCGTGCCCAGGCTGAAGCAAAGTGATTAAAAAAGTCCTCGCTCCCAACTTTATCTCACATCTTGCCTGAGAAGAGCCTTTTTAAAAGTGGCACCGACCGCCTTCATATATTTAAAACGAATTAATCGGAGACAGGGGCGGAAAGAAGTGTGAAAAATCCGAGGATCGTAAAACTGAAACTATAAAAGGATCATTTTTTTAGAAGAGGAAAAAAAAGAAAGAGAGGCCAAAAATTCAAGAGCTAAATGAGGTTAAATCCTGTAAAGGTTTTTTTTTTTCATGCACAGACAGGTTGCCAGTGGATTTAGACGAACAATATCATGGAATATGGAGGAACAGTGAAGCCTCGTTTACTGAAATCCAAGGTTAGAAATAAATGGTAACCATACCAACTCAAAGTAGTTTTAACACAGGTGCGTAAACAGAGGAAAAGAAGAGCTCTGAATATAGAAGAGGATTCATATAAAAAAAAGAAACAGTGAAGGAGACAATTTCCTTGGGGGAAATAACATTTTCCATTCCTTCACATAGGTGGAAGAAAAAAAAAAATCAACCCAGATATTTCTCAGGTGAATTATGCCTGTTTTGGTTGCCTCATGATTCACAGCTGTTGATGGAAACTAAGATGAAGGATCCAAAGGTGTCAACAGATTTTTCTGTTGACACCTTGATGAATAATGAGTGTTTTAATGAGACAAACCAAAAATGAGACAAAACAAACAAAAAAAAAAACTCAGAAAACTCTATAAACTCGATCATCTATTGGCAAACAACACAAACCCTGGCATGAAAACTATTGTCAAGACATCGACAAGGTGAGAAATAATGATTTGTATTTGAAACTGATCTCCGAGCGGGTTTTACAGAGCAAAAACCAAAACAGGGAATGTAAAACTTTGTTCCAGAACAGAAATTTCATTTATTTTCACTTATTTTTTCTTCTTTCTTCAGTTTCAGTTTCGGAACAGAAACTAAATTTTTAACGTTTTTACAGTAGTTTACAGTAGAGACACAGGAATTGTGAAG
This sequence comes from Paraplagusia blochii, assembly GCA_016785265.1. Lineage (NCBI taxonomy): Eukaryota > Metazoa > Chordata > Actinopteri > Pleuronectiformes > Cynoglossidae > Paraplagusia > Paraplagusia blochii. The sequence continues at coordinate 9,496 of JAFBJS010001227.1, forward strand.
AACTGAATACAACCAGTATTGACGGGTTGCCATTATTTTAAAATAAGCATTTCTATTCCAGAACAAGCAAGGAAAATGCCAGACTTTTTTCCTTTTTTTATTCCTGAAACTGTTTAAAAGCCCTGATTTGGATTAATACTATTTCTTCCCAGCTATAAAAGAAACAGACTTGGGTTTTCTAAGACTTCAGGTTCTACTCCACCAGCTGCCAGGTAGCCACTGAGGTGCTCTGATTATAGCACCGTCATGTTCAGAGGAGGGACAGTGGATACATTGGTAGAAGAATGATCTTAGAGATGGAGCTACCAGGTAGGAGACAAAGAGGAGATCGATGGATGCAGTGAAGTAGGACATGGAGGTAGTTGGAGTTAGAGGAGAAGATACAGAGGACGGGGGAGATGGAAATTGTTAACTTGCTGTAAAAAAAAGGGAAAAGCCGAGAGAAGGAGGAGAAGAAGCAGAAGCAAAAGAAGCGGAAGCAGAAAAAGAAGAAGAAGAAGAAGAATCCATCTTCTATCTCAGGGCTCACCAACCCTTTTGTAACCCGGAGCCACTTTAAGGACTAGTTTTTCACGCCGCGGGCACCAGAGGTATACCATGGGGACAACCAGGTGACCCTGGGCACCAGGTTGGGGACTCCTGATGTAGATATTGCACCAAAAACTAGACAATTGCAGCTAAAATAGTCAATTAACAAAGGGTAGAGAGTTTTTCTGATAAGTTCAAAGTTGAAATCTTTATAAAGACAGTAGTGCATACTCCAAATAATGGCTTGTGTCACATTTTCTAATGCACTTATATTCAGAATTTTACGGTATATATTTCAATATTTCAGAAATTAAAATCTAACCTTGAACATCGCTGTATATGACTGACACAGATCTTATTTTTTCTACCCACGAACTGTAGGTAAACAAACTGAAATTAATGGAAAGTAAAAAAAAAAAATCAGTATATTATAAATGAATATTGAATGTCCTCTACTCCAGGCCTCTCACAGGGACATCAGAGCTGCTCAGTGTCAGACCCAGACTGTGTCCTTCACTTGACAATCTGCAGGGTAAGTTAGATTGAATTATCTAAGAATTTAAATGAGATTAAATTTACCATCACTCATCTCCTTTCTTTCCCCACCATATTTTTACATTGTCTTGTGTACAACTGAAGTAAAGCTGAAGGGAAACAAATACTGTGGACAGGACATGGCAGGAGGCCACGGCGCAGCCTGGAGGCCCAGCGTGGCTTCTCAGTTGCTCAGTAAGTTGCAGATCAGCCCACGGTTTGTCACCGAGAGTGAAGACTTTTGAAGGAAATTCAACATGTGATTTAGGTTTACGTTTGAATAGTATCAGTTCTCGGCAATAATTTGCTTCCGAAATCCGTCTCACAGAATCCATGGGATGAGGTCGGAATCAATGACCTTTAAAAAAAAAGAACAAACCCTGATGGAATACCAAGACGGTTTACCGAAATCAATAACTACGTCCAGCACCAACCAAAAAGTTGCCAAAAGAGGCGTTAGACTGCGGAGAACCAGTCCATCGTGATGCAAGTGGTGTCATCGTCAGCCAATAATAGAGGACTTGGACCACAGAGGGAAAACCAGGCTGTAAGAACTGTGAAGAATCAGACGGAGCTGAAGCTGAGGACGGGAATAGAGCAGTGGAGATTAAAGACGGAGTCATCCATCAAAATGATACAGAGAGACAAGTGTGAAAGGGAGGAGTAATGTATATTTGTCCACTTTTAATTCCCCTATAGGGAATACGGTGCATTTAAGGTTACAAAGGGCGGAAAAAATTCCTTTGGATTTCCAGAAACTTTCCATGGAAATGTATGCTTGGGAATTATGGAAATATTCAAAATATATATTAACATTCAATCATTGAATCTTCGTTGTCTTTTTGGTTGCCAGGTCTGATGCAGCAGTCTCCATGATTGCTACCCAAATCCCACCGCACCCTACTGCGATATGCTTGGAGCAGCTTACTGGCAACCCGGCAGCTGGAAGATTCAAACCTAAAGTCCTCTTTCTTTACTGTCATCAACAAACATAATTGTAGAAGTCTGTGAAGATGAGATCCTAAAAGGGTTCCGTTGTCAGCAACTGGACTTCATCTTCATCGTTTCATTCCTCAACTGAGAAACTTTCTGGTTGATGTGAGAAGGAACTCTAGTAACACTACTACTACTAGTGGTACTAGTAGACATGGACATTTCAGTGAAATTGTTAAAGACTCTTAACTTGTACAGAGATTTACTGATGGACTAGGACAGATATTGGACAACTTTTTGGGTCATGGGCCACAGTTGGGCCTGAAATTGGACACGGAGCCCCTGACAAGAGCAGGAAGGTGGTGGGTTTGTTTGAGTCAACCTCAAATGCTACATTTCCAATGGCCTTTATGGTGCCATCTACTGGGGAAACGCAGGGGTTGTAAGGAAAAGTATTATTACAATGTAAAAATATATTTTTTTAACTTGCACAGGGTGGGCGGGCCGCATTAAAAAGCTCAATGGGCTGCATCTGGCCCCCGCCCCTTAGTTTTCCCATTCCTGGAAAGAAACCACTACACAACACCACACACAGTGGTTTCTTTAAGAAACAACAGGAGACAGATGATGGTGCCCTTTGTGTCAGGAGTATCCGAGAAACTACGTGGAATTTGCAGCAAACGCAACATTGCAGTTTGCTTCAACAAGGGCAACACACTCAGACAGAGTTTGGTTCATTCCGGGGACAAAATTCCAATGGAAAACCTAAACCATGTGGTCTATGCAGTGAAGAATGTTCAGACCTCTATATTGGGGAGAATAAAAAAAAAAACACAAACACATGACCCAGCACAGGAGGGCGACCACATCAGGAAAGTAATCACCTAGAACATAAATATATTACATATATTTTTTATAAATTTGCCAACTTTATTGTCAATCCAAATTTTTAATCTGTTACCATGGCAAACCGCTGTCGTTAAGCTCTGCTTTCGTTAATTAAGTTATCTTCATTTATTTTAAAATCGAATCACCAATATTATATAATTTAATTTTTGTTTGGTAAATATTCCATAAGATTTACATTCAAATATGTTATATCTACATATATACGTTGTGTTTTTTTTATTTCAAAATCTCGTCGTAGCGACACTTGTACCTTAATCGAGCCTAATACATTCCAAACTTTGGAATTAGTTTTGTTAAGGTTAATTGTTTATCATATTTTAACTTTTCTCATCAACTTTAAGCATAAGAAGTGAATAAAAGTAGCTCGGACTAATGTTCTTTTCAAATAACCTTTTACTGTTTATTTTACTTAATTGTTTGTAAATTGCCTGGGGATAACAGTTGTTATGATTGAGCACTATAAACAAATATAGTTAAAATATAGTTGAAGTTGAAAGGAATCAGCAGTTTATTTCCATCTCAAAGAAAAGGGACACTCTTTCAAGGACTCAGATGTGAATATTTTGGACAAGGAGGACAGGTGGTTTGAGAGAGGAGTGAAGGAAGTCATCTATGTCCATCTGGAACAACCAACCTTGGATAGAGGGGGAGGTCTATGTCATCAATTGTCTGCTACAGACCATTCTGCCTGGAGATCCCATCCTAGCTGCTCATCAGAGCAGTCTTCTCTAGACCGGTGAGACAACGAGACAACGGCTCCCATCCACATCTGGACATGTGACAAGAAAACTGCTCATTAACATCAGGAGCAGTTTCTGTCCAAAAAAGGTGAGGAGACCAAAAGAACTCTTCACACCTTTGTCCAGGGGAGAAGACAGGGGTCCAGAGGAGTAGAACTACTAGAGTTCCCTCTGACGTCAACCAGAAACTGATGAAGTTCCTTAGTTGAGGAAGGAAACGTCCTTCAACTCCAAGAAGAAGTCCAGTTGCTGACAACGAAACCCTTTCTGAATAATTAAACTGAACAAAGATCCACATCCTGGTCCCGTACCATGGGTTTATGCCTGGATTTCAGTGAAGGTTCTTTAAAAAAAGAACTACAAAATATGTCATGTTATATAGTTCTCCACAGACCTCTGAGGGTGAAGCAGAACCACATTTCTTCTCTGCTCTGCTCCTAAAGCTCCACGGTGGAAACTCCTCTGCAGGAGCCGTCACTTCATCATCCAGGAGCCCTGGGCCCTGCAGTGAGGGCCACACTGAGGTGCTGTTGTCAGGCTTTGTTTAGTGTCATACCCAGCTGAGACTGCCGTCTGTGCATACACACACACACACACACACACACACACACACTGAGAAGCATAACATCACACCTGACATTTAGGGAAATATTTCAGATGGAAATTCTCCACCGCTGCATGTTGGGGTCATGTGAGCTTCAGCCCAAATGTTTGAATTGAACTCACGGAACACTAATGAGCAGAGCAATATTTCCAGCTCCTCCACGGTGGTCCCCCCGGGTGTGTCCTTCAACCACCATCTGCTGCAGCGCAGCTTCTCAGTGGGTTCTGCAGAACTGTGGTGATAAGGGTCAGTTTCAGGACGGGGTGCCAGTGGTCTGGAACGGGGGACCACCTCAGGAGAGTCTCATAAGCAACACAACTACTATGATAAATGACGCAGAAGTAACTGACGCTGTGTGAGTTTTAAGGTATTTAACATTATAATGCATTCTTACAACAGTGACTATTGAAGCGTAGCTCCAGTCCACTCCTCTCCTGGTTTTAGTAGGAGCCGAGACCCATAAAGTAAGAGAGGAGTTCATAGTGATTCCAAAACTTTTTTTTTTCTGCAAATCCATAACCTAGTCAACAGTGAACTCCTAAAAAACATGATGCAACATGACCCAGAAAAACCTCTCCCACAACCCTCCTGAGGGTCTCGACCCAGTCTTTGGAAAACAATGGTTTAGGAGTCATCATAGGGTCCACTTTCACCAAGAGCAGAAACCTTCCGGCAATGGCAATGCCGAACAAGGTGTATGAGTTTAAAAATTTTAGTGTATAAAATCGATTTTAATCAAGGAAATCAGGGGAAATATTGCAAATTAAAATACAATATATATTTAATATTACTACTATATATATTGAAAGGTGAACAACTTCACAACGCAAAGAGAAACGCGAAGTTGCAAGGACTTCCTGTACAGAAACAGCTGTTAAACTAAGAACTCTGGATGGATGGATATAGGCGGACGGATAGATCGGTAGGTGGATGGATACATGAATCGATAGATACATTGGAGAATGGTAAAAATCAATCAGTAGATAGATAGATCAATTTAAAGATCATTTAAAAGATCGATCAAAATGTAAAAATATGGATCAATTGATAGATAATAATGAAACGATGGATCTAGTGATCGACATATAGATATATCAATTGGCCGATAGATTGATCGACCAATGGGTCAATGGACAGATCTACCAACCAGTTGGCCGATAGGTAGATGTATCGATAGATCGAGCTATCAATGGATCGATCAATATATCGATTAGTCAATAGATTGATCAACTAATGGGTCAATGGATAGATCTACCAACCGGTTGGCTAATAGGTAGATATATCGATGGGTCGAGCTATCAATGGATCGATCAATATATCGATTGGTCAATAGATTGATCGTTCAATGGGTCAATGGATAGATCTACCAACCGGTTGGCTAATAGGTAGATGTATCGATAGATTGAGCTATCAATGGATCGATCAATATATCAATTTGTCTATAGATTGATCAACCAATGGGTCAATAGATAGATCTACCGAGTTGGTCGATAGATCGAACTATCAATGGATCGATCAATATATCGATTTGTCTATAGATTGATCAACCAATGGGTCAATGGATAGATCCACCAACCGGTTGGCTGATAGGTAGATGTATCGATAGATCGAGCTATCAATGGATCGATCAATATATCGATTGGTCAATAGATTGATCGTTCAATGGGTCAATGGATAGATCTACCAACCGGTTGGCTAGTAGGTAGATGTATCGATAGATCGAGCTATCAATGGATCGATCAATATATCGATTTGTCTATAGATTGATCAACCGATATATCGATATCAATGGGTTGATCGATAGATCGACCTATCAATGGATCTATGCATTGATGGATAGATAGATGGATGGATGGATGGATTGGATGGATGGATCCTTGGGGATGGGTACATTGACCAAAGACGGTTACTTTGTTCCTTTGGTCTATATCTTTGATGGGACTAACATTGATGTTATTCATAAGGAGAATAGTGCAGCTTTGATCATGGGACGACACACTGTTGTGCAGATAGTGGGTTAATTGCACCTCCTGATTAACCTGTCAAATATTCATGAGTGACAAACACTAACTCCCATCAGCCACCATGAACGTGTAAATGCAAAAATACTGCACGGCATCACGTTTCTAAAGCTGAATAACAGGGAGGACGTGAAGCTGAGACGTCACTCGTCTTCGTGTCTTTTAGCGTTAAAACCAAAAACCACCCCTAGTGGCGGCAGCATCTGTCTGACTGAGTTTCTCTGACAATATTTATGGCGAGCGCGTTTGAATTTGTGTGGTAAAATATGCATTTGAAGCCTGTGGGGACGCAGCGGCGTACAATGTGAGGCAGCCATGAAAGGAGGGACTTCCTTTGATGTGGGGATGAAACAAGTGCATGTTTGACGGAAGCGTTCCATTTACTTTTTCTCCCCGTCTCTCACAGAAACTCCCCCACTCTCTATCTGAAGGAACACACAGGGACACACTGGTGCAGATGGCCTGGAGATGAAATGTGTCAAACATTGATTGTCCTTTGGCGTAGAATCACTTAGAAGCTTGAAAGACCCAACTGTTGTAGCGTCTATTTGTTGATGAAGCAAAAATCAAGCTGGTCGAAGGAAGACTTTCACACACAGAAGATATTCATGCCGTTTGTCAAACTACTTCCTATGAATACTCCACTACTGTAAAGCTATTTTTTTTTAATTAAAATAGTAAGTTGCTAAGGTAGCTTAGTGGTTAAGGACGCGCATTTGGGTCCGCAGGGTTCAGGTTCGAGTCCACAAGCTACAACTTAACACCTGCACACACTTCCCAAAACTCCCCACTATCCACTTTTGTGATGGGTTAAATCAGGGGTTCCAAACTCGTGGCCCGTGGGCCATTTGCGGCCCGTGGAAAGATAATTTGCAGCCCCCACCTTGATGTGAAAGTTGAAGTTATCTATAACATATTGATATGTTATAGATAACTTCAACTTTTTTTTTAACTTCAAATTTTTTTCCCGACAATTTATTGTGAATCCAATTGTTTCCAAAACCACGATCCACAGCCTCCTACTGGTTCAGCGTTGTATTACACAGAATCTATGAGAAACTCGCAGCCCTTTGCTGACAGTGTGGGTGGTGGCCCTCAACTTATTTGAGTTTGGGACCCCTGGGTTAAATGCAGGGGTCACAATTTGTTGTGTCCAGTGGTGTGAATCACAATGTCACATTGACAAGGAGTTCGATTTCCTTCCTTCCTTCTCAATGTCCTCACTTTAGCTGTGTCCCTGTCATTGGTGTGAAACCCCTGGGTAATTTTGAGTTGTGATTTGGATGGCAGGAGTAGAGACTGCTGCCCCCATGACTTGGTAACGAACAGGTCTCCCATGGTCTACCTAAGGTGCACGTGGGTTGTGTTGTGTACAAAACCCGTTCTGTCTCTTGGGTCAACAATTTCCATCTCACCCTGTCCTCTGTATTTGCTTTTCTAACTCCAACTACGTCCATGTCCTCCCTCACTGAATCAATAAGTCCCCTCTGTGTCTCCTACCTGGTAGCTCCATCTCTGGGATCATTCTTCTACCGATGTATCCAGTGTCCCCGTCTCTAAACATGTCCAAACCATCTCAAAGAATCTGTCTTCTCTAGCTTTTTCTCCAAACCTTCCTGTCTGTGTTGTCCCTCTAATCACCTCATTCCTGGTCCTGTCCATCCTTGTCTCTCCTAAAGAGTCCACTGCTGTGAACAGTAAATATATATATATATATATACATGTGCAGATAGAAGAAGGATTGAAGTAACTAATAAGATCTATGAAGCCATTTACACTCCACCTCTAATTTATCCAGGTAATTTCTTTGTCTTTGTTGTGACAGGCAGTTTTTTTTTTTTTTTACTACCTTCATTCATCCATCACCAATGGCTTTACAAAGGTTAAAGGGGACCTGACGAAAGTCCCAGGGGACATCGATCAATCGGTTCAAACCAGTCCCAAACAAATCCATCACAGGTCTCAACTCAACAACTGACAAACAACCAATTAAGCCGAGGGTCCAAAGGTCCACCGCTGCATGTCTCTGGACTGTGGGGACAAGCTGTTGTTGATTATAATTCTGAGTTCCATTAATATTTAACGTTTACAACTTTAAACATTATTATACTTAGAGTTTGTAAACCAGAGACAAGCAGAACGGCAAAAATTATTCATATAAAAACTGTTATTAATAACTATACCATATATATACCAACTATATAGTGATGTCTTCAGGAGTGGGGTGATTAGAGGGACAACGCAGACAGGAAGGTTTGGAGAAACAGATTGAGATGGTTTGGACATGTTCAGCGGAGGGACAGTGGATACACTGGTAGAAGAATGC